>CAJQZP010001370.1:0-600000 GCA_907164705.1 Parnassius apollo | reverse complement strand
TCGATTCGGGTTTCAGCTTTCTCGATTCGGTTTTCAGCTTTCGCGATTTGGGTTTCAGCTTCCGACAGGCGGTTGTCATGCTGAGCAACCCTATCCTTCACCTCCTTTATCTCCTTCCCGAAGGTAGCGTGAAGGTCCTTCATGAGGAGCATCTGCTCTTCCAACCGACGGGCCTGTTCCTCTTGTTCGCCCCGCAGCTGCTCCTCCAAACGACGAACCTGGTCTTCCTGTCGGCGGGCCTGTTCATCCTGTCCACCCCGCAGCTGCTCTTCCAACCGACGGACCTGTTCCTCCTGTCGGCGAGCCTGCTCCTCCTGTCGGCGAGCCTGCTCCTGCAGCATCACCATCAGAGCACCTAAGTCAGGTGCTGCAGATGTAGGAGCTACCGAGGGGCCTGCAGCCGTTGGCTGGCCCTCCGAAGTCTGCGACGTTGCACCACCAAATCTTCGTTGGTCCGTCTCCTGCTGGAGTTGACTTCGGGTACGGACACCCTCCGTTTCCTCCTTAGATAAAATCGCCATGATTTTATCCCACTTCTGACACCAATTGTTACGACCTTGAGGTTCGTGACAATAAAAATTGCCGATAAAATTACCTAAATTAACACTTTGATTTACTTTACACAAATTAAAACTTAAAACACTAATAATTAAACACACTAATTCACTTTATTCCGCTCCGAAGCTTCGCTTATCTCGCCAAATCCAATACTGCAACCGATCACCGTTAGGTGGTCGGGATGTATGCTGCGCTTCGTCGCCCATTCGCCGGTGACGCCTCGTCCAGGCACCCTCTCCCGGCCGCGATGCAGTCAGGTGCCCACGAGCACCCTCGCCTGGCAGCAGCAGCGGTAGATGCTTCTTCTTCTTGCACCCTCTGACGACCCGACAGGAAATGCCGGACATGATCGTCCGACAGGAAAATGCCGCGCACGCTTGCCCGACAGGATAAATGCCAAGCCCTGCTTGGCCACGATGAGCGCCTTCACAAGGCACCTGCGCCTGGCTGCGATACGTGCCCCATGCGAGCACACGCCCCAAGCCGCAATCCCGATTTTCTTTCTTCTGGTAGTTCCAGGTCCGGTCCTACTGCGCTGACCTGGTCTTCTGGCTTTGGTCCTGTTGCTTCAGCTCAAACCTCCGGCTTCCTTCGGTTGCTGATCTTCACTCGGCTCCGAAGGTCTTCTTTTTTATAACCAGCAGTCCACAGCTGGTTCCTTGATCCTGCTCCGAAGGACCACTTGAAGAGGAACCAGACAAACGTTAAACTAAGAAACAGAAGGGGGGAATCGAAGCTTCTCTCGATCCGGCCTTCTACAACGCCTACGTTGGGTTCGGGAACAACGTATATGATCTCCGCAACGGAGTAACACAAAAGGGCGATAACCTCTTCCTTTTCAGAAAATAGGTTCAGGCGGGGATTACGGGTCTTCCAAAGTCGTCCCGGTCCCAACGCCTTTATTCTTCGATATGGACTGTTTCACTTTAAGGGGAGAATTCCTTGGGAATAAAACAGCAATTATCTTCAAACCGTTCCGTGAGAGATTAATTACTTTTCCCTATCACTTCCCTATACTTTTTCTTTCTTCTTCTTATTGACTGCTGGTCTTGCACTTTTTCCGAACGATTTGCAAGAAAAATCAATTTACTGAACTACCTCGAAGCTAAACGCGAAAGTTAGCCGCGCCATTTGTGCGCTTGCACAACTCAATTACACCAAATTTTACTATCACTCTCTCACGGTTTGCTCAATAATTTTATTTGTATAAGACATACATTTATACAATTTACTTATAAAGATAGCAAAAAAAATATCTATACTACCATATACATTACATTTTCATATCAAAAAAACCCTTTATTTATTTAACAATATATGCTTATTTTACTCACACAATCAGTTCAAAGTTGGAATTTCTTAAATATTTAACATAGAAAGTTAAAACAATGTTTTCCACTTGAAATTATACATATCTTAACTAATACAATAGTTTAATTTACATTTTCTCTATACATTTCACTATTAAAACACTTTTAAATTTCTTATACAAAACTATCATTATTTCACTTATTCACAGGAATTTTCACATAAAATAACACAAAATTCACCTCTTTTACACGTACAATCAATCTGAAATGTTTTACAAGTCATTTTACATAAATTGCTGAAATTTGCAAATATTTAAATTTCTACATATTTGGCCTCCTAAGTACGTGGCTAGCGTGCGTCTATGAACTCATACTATTTGAACAACTAACTTTTGCACGGCTATCGACTATCAGTGAAAATGGAAAGTTTAGTATACACTAATATCAACAATATTAGGTGAATAAATAATTCTACATAATTCTCAAACGCCGAAAACTATTTCTAATCAGATTCTTATCAGTTATCATGTTTCTTATCAAACAATATAAGTGAATGTTTTCATAAATCAATCATAGAAAATAAGCATTTGTTTTCATACAAAACAAATCAAACTCATATAAGACAATACTTATGCAATTAATTTCCATTAATTCTACTTATGCACAGCGATCATCTCGACCGGGGAACAAATCCTGGTCTCTAACTTTATTTTAATATTTCTTTAAATTAACATTATTGGAAAGATGATTTCAACCGGGGAACAAATCCGGTAACGTAATTTATATCTTAAAAAATACCCTATATGAATTTATTAAGAGATATTACTAAGAAAACGATAAACTATTCCGGCCTGGGAGTCGAACCCAAGACCTTCGTATCATTAATTCGATATTTCTTTAAGATTCAACTAAGCATTTTCTTATCGGAATATTGTTGCTTGATAATTTGCTTTTTAGAAGCTTTTCGTAATCGGTTAACTAATAAATTGAAATATTCTTATAGGCGCGTCGCCAACAGTTAGAGTATTTTACCCTGTCCTAATACGACCTGTAAATCTGGACATAGACATCTGCCATAGAAGAGAGTATATGCCGTATCCGCCACTCCAAATTGACAAGTTACGGATACAATAAAATGGAGAATAAAAAAATATTACATCCGAATATAATATAAAAAATGCCCATTGGTAATCTAATTAGCAATAAAATAAATATAATGTTTGCATTTTAAATAATCATAAATTAACATCAACAATCTGAACATTGTAAATATTTCGATACCTTAATTGGCAAACCAGCCAACTCCACATTTAGTCAAAAAAATATTTTGGTATAAATTGTACGTAACAGTAGTTCGTCGTGATTTGTAAAAACGACAACTCCGATATGATCACAATTCTTTACATAAATCGCTATTAGAAAATCAGCCAACTCCGTGTGTTACGGAAAGTTACGATTTTGACAGCCAACTCCACTAAGTCGGCCATTTTGTATGGCGTTCGAGTCATGTACGGTTACCTCCCTACGTTTTGTTGAAGAAAATTATTAAAACGCGACAAAAGGAAAGGTAGTATTGAAAAATAGTTGAACATTAATACAAGGTATGGATACTTATTTACTTTTTCACAAAACAGTGCTAGTTAATAATGTAATTTTAAGATTTAATATTGGCTAGGAGTTGGCTGATTTGCTTCTTAATTTCTCACACTAGTGTTGGGAGTTATCCATTTTTATGTTTATTAAAAAGTAATTAAATTTTAATGTTGATATTTTTTTTAAACTTTACTTTTAACTTTACTTTTAAAGTTAAATTGATATTTTTTATCAT
This sequence comes from Parnassius apollo, assembly GCA_907164705.1. NCBI lineage: Eukaryota > Metazoa > Arthropoda > Insecta > Lepidoptera > Papilionidae > Parnassius > Parnassius apollo. Next base: position 596,304 of record CAJQZP010001370.1, on the reverse strand, counting down.
TTTTGGCTCATTTTTGTGCTTATGGTGTTGTTTTTTTTAATTTGTATGCAGATGTCCCACTCACGTGCTAAAAAATACTGCAAATAAGCATGCAAAATGAACAGCATGAGCTTAATGAAACCAATAACTCTGTTTTATTTGTTAATAACCAATTTCCAAATCCGTATGACGCTTTGGTAGGGCATGATAGCGTAGCTTCTAATTCTACTTCATCGACTTTCTTTGATACATTGATTATATGGAAAATGAAAATATATAACCCTGAATCATTTGACAGTAAAAGTTTCGATAACCAAACATGTTCTAATACACAAACATATGAAATAGTGAAGAATGTTGCTATTGAGGACATATTTCCGCTTGAAACAGAACAACTCAGTCCAAGTTCTCACTCGGTTCAAGTTCTATCTCTTCGTCTTACTCCATCACTTATCTACAATTCTGAAAATGCCTCTAATAGTTTGGAACCATCTCAATCGTACCTCTCTACAAGTAATGATAAATCGAATGACGATTTGACCGTTCCTTTGATACAAGAAAAACTAACAGCTCATGAAACTATACCTCCTAACTTACCTACCTACCTAACCCCAACTGCCTGTCCTGAATTAATAAATAAATTAGTAGATTACAGTGATACTGATTCAGAATCGGAAGAACCGGTTATAAAAAGAAAGAAAAGGTGTCAAGTAAAGAAGGAAGAATGGACTAGTGAAATTAATAAAAAGAATAGAGAAAAGGGTAAAGAATATTGCGGTAAGAAAAGAGTTGATGGAGAGTGGAAAAAATATATAAAGAAACCAAAAAAGGTGTTGAAACCCCGGTGCAGTTGTAAGGAAAAGAGAAATAGTGTTATTCAGTGTCATAGTATTTCTGAAGATGACAGAAAAATATTATTTGATAAGTTTTGGAATATGACTTGGGATGAAAAACGAGTTTACGTGGATAATTTAGTAAAACTTTTACATACAAATAGGCAAAGAGATAGGAAAGACCCTCAAAAAATCTAAAAGAGTTAACACTTTTATTTACCACCTAATAAAAGGATATGATAAGAGTCTGTAAAACGTTATTTCTAAATACCTTCTCTATCGGTAAATCATGTATCTGGGGTTGGAAGGTTGAAGTTGGTGGAAAGAATACTGATGAACAATTACCAGAAAGTACTCCCAGAAATCCATTCAACCAAGAAATTAAAACTTTACAGGACTTTTTAGATGACTAACCTAAAATGCCTTCAGATTATTGTAGAAAGAGGACAACACAGACATACATACAACCAGACATATCATCCAAACAGCAACTTTATAAAATGTATAAAGATTATTGTGAGTCAAAAAACAAAAAACACTATCTATTGCCACTTTTACAAATACCCTAACCATACAAAAATAGCTTTATTCAAACCGAAGAAAGACGGTACATCTGTAACGGATACAAGATGGGCCATATTACTAAAGAGACTTACGAAGAGCATGTAAATAAAAAGAACGAAGCGAGAATGGAAAAAGAATCTGATAAAGAAAAAAAGGAATTTGTCTTTACTGCAGATCTCCAAGCAGTTCTTTTAGCACCGCGATCCTATGTCTTCAAATTACTACAAGACTAAGCTGTGTGTTCACAACTGGTGTATTTATGACATGAAAACTAGCGATGGGTATTGCTTTCTATGGAATGAGGCCGAAGGTGGGCTTAATTCTGATGAGTTTGCAACGATTTTAACCAATTTCTTTATGAATAAAGTGGTCCCAAAAATGGGAGATAACAACAGATTCATAACTTTGTACACGGATGGGTGTACGTATCAAAATAGAAACGTTACTTTAAGCAATGCTCTCCTCAACATAGCTATGCTGAATAATGTTACAATTGAGCAAAAATATTTGGAACTAGGCCACACCCAAATGGAGGTTGACAGTATGCACGCAATGATTGAAAAAAAAAACTAAAAAATCAAGTGATTAATGTTCCAGCCGAGTACATTACCATTTGTAAGAATGCAAAAAAATCAAAACCGTACACAGTCGAATACCTAAACTATTCTTACTTCAAGAATTTTAAAAATTTACAATTTTACACCTCCATAAGACCAGGAAAAATGAAGGGAGACCCTAAGGTACATAAATTACTTAAATTTTATTAATTATTATTGCTACTATATTGGATCGATACGATAAGTTCTGTTTCTCTTTTCCAGGTTACCGACATACGAGCTCTTAAGTATGCACCCTCTGGAGAAATTTTTTATAAACTTAAATTAACTGATGAATATAAATTACTCAACCAACGCAGGAATGCCCGAATTAACAACATTCCTTTTAATAATATACCTAACCTATACAACGAACGCAGGAAAATTACAAAAAAAAAAGTTCTTAGATTTACTCAATGCCGAGAGATTACCAAAACTATTATGACAACCTTCCTCATGAAGCCTAAAATATATTTAACATTATTTGATTATTATTAAGTGTATTAACATATCTTATAATTAAAACTTAAAAAGAAAAATAAACTTTTATTTAAAATTGATTTATCGAGTAAACCAGCTAACTCCTAGTTCACATACTTTAACAAGAAAGGAAAAACGGATAACTCCTAAAAACGCTGTAGTATTGTAATTAAAACGTATAAAGGGTTTTACAGTATTAAAAATAACAATTTACGATAATATCTACGAACGGTGTTTTAGATTTTTTCATAAGTAGTCTACAAAAAATATTATACAGTTTTAAGTGTCTCCTGAAAAACTTGCTCGTATGGAGTTAGCTGGTTTGCCAATTAAGGTATCGATTTATAAATGCGAAATGATATTTCCTCAATATCTATCAATCCTCCCTACCTTGAGGAGAGTGTCTCGATAAATAATATTGACTTCAGTATGTTAAGCTAAGTTAATGAGGTGTCTAATATGCTGCAAAATTATTCTTTAAAATAATGTATGCAACACTATTTAAATAGAGAAAATTATCGTAACAGGTATGCAATTTAAACTATGTGTAGTGTTTATATTTTTGCTTTTTATTAATTAGTTACTAGTTCTAATAATACAATTGTTAGCAAAATCATCATATTATATAAAAGAAGGCACCCGTACAGTATCAAAAGCATTCATATTGCAAGGCGTTTGGTTGTCCACTGTCTACGGCTTCATTTACCGTACGTATTGTACGTAAAAGGTATTATTTGTATGACTTACGAATAATTATTGTGTATGTAATTACTTTGCAAGTGAGTAATACAAATCAGAAGGGTGATGTTCTTAAAGCATAAAAGTAAGTTTTGAATATAATGGTCCATCTAGGTATAATGTCTGAGAAAAAAGTTCTCAGATTGAAAATCTATGGTCATGATGCATTTAAGTTTTTAAAACGTTTCAAAAAAGTTATAGAGGAAAAATTTAGCGTTAAATGTCAGTGCATCGCAACGTTGAATTATAACGTATTTAAATCTCGGTAGGAATGTTACCCCTCCAGATTGTCGGGAATGTGAGCCTTTGAGACACGGGTATGTTGGAGCTTTGATTATGTGAAAACACGTATTGCGCTTTTCATATTGAAAACAAGTGTTAGTAACGCGTTAAAGCATTTTGCAATGTTTGTTATTTAATTTTAAAATAATTTGTTATTTTGTATATTTGCTATCAACATCATTATAACAGCTCTTCACAAGTATACTGCTTAACATAGGCTTTCCCCAAGGATACCGCCACGCACACATGTCTTAACATATATAAACGATGCTAACACGCACACATACACACACACACACACACGCGCACGCACACACACACACACACCCACACACACACGCACACACACACGCGCACGCGCACACACACACACACACACACACACACACACACACACACACACACACACACACACACACACACACACACACACACCTACGCGCGCGCTCTTATTTTTATTTATTAGGTTCTCTAACAGTTATAACACAATACCAGTATATTTGAATAAAAAAAATACAAGTTCCAACATGTCTTAAACTAAATGCATAACTACTTTCCCAAACACATCGTGCGTTTAATAATAATAAGTTACGTCTATGTGAAAGAAAAATCATAAAACCAATTTTAAGTTATTTTTTAACAAATTACAGAAGATATTTTTTTGTGATAAAATACCTGATATGCTTACTAAAATGTTAAAAAGAATCAAAATTAAGATCTACCGATGTGCTGTATTTATTGTAAAATCTACTTAATCTAGGAACAGGAGAGAAATGACCAAGTTTAGTCTTACGCATTGGTGGGTTCATAGGCTGAATAGGCTTTCTCGGAAGCCGATAAGATATTCAGAAGGAAAAGGAATTTATCAAAGGAGGACAGTCTATCTTATTATTGAAAAGCTTGTATACATACATACATACATAAACATAAACACTCACGCCTGTCACCCAGAGGGGTAGACAGAGACTACAGACTTCCATTTAGCACGATCCTGACATACCTTTCTCGCCTCTTCCACATCCATATACCTACGCATACATGCTCGTCGGTTAAGGGTACTCTTAATTTGGCCCATTTTTAGTATATCGCTAATTTGCTCGACAAACTTTCGCATAGGACGTCCCTTTCCGACTCTTCCATTCACTTCTGCAACATATATTTGCTTTGTCAGTCTTTCCGCATTCATTCTTTCTACATGACCAAACCACCGAAGCATTCCTTTCCTAATCCTGGTCACCGCATCATCTTGCAAACCACACTCTTCTTTTATCACATAGTTTCTCACCCTGTCACTCAGATTCAGCCCTATACTCTCGTGCTTCTTCTGCCACACCCAACTTACACTACCATGCGTTAAAGTAGGGACTAATACAGCACTGTGAATTGCCATACGTGCCTTTTTTTGACACATTCTGACCTTTCACAATAGAGTGTAGAGCCCCATTTACTTTATTTCCTGCATTCACTCGTCGTTCAATATCCTTATCATATATCCCATCCCTGCTGAATATACATCCCAAATATACGAACTCATCCACTTGCTCAATTAACTCTCCTTCTATTTTTATTTCACATACCGTTTTGCTTTCATATCTTTCAAAAACCATCACCTTCGTCTTACTTGCGTTCACTTTCATTGCCCTTTCTTTTAATGACCTGTTCATTAATGTAACCATCATTTGCAACTCGGCCGCCGACGACGCAAGTATGACTTGATCATCGGCGTACAAAAGGCATTTGATGGTTAACTCACCCATTCTTAACCCGCATTCTTCAACTTTCAAATTTTCCAAACAACTGTCAATAAATAGGTTGAACAGCCACGGGGAAGCTACACAGCCCTGTCTGACACCTTTATGGATGCCAAACCAGTCCGAGTAGACCCCGTTGATTCTAACACAAGCACTCGAGTCCCTATACAGAGACTTTAATGCCTGTATCAAACCAGCGCTCAACCTAAATGCGTTCAGCGTTTGCCATAACACATCCCTGTCCACTCTGTCATAAGACTTTTCCAAGTCCATGAATGCACAAAAAACTTTTTGGTTTTTCGCCAAAAACTTCCCACGATCATGCGCATGGAAAAAACATGATCTTTACACCCCATTCCCTTTCTAAATCCCGCTTGCACATTCCAAATTTTTTCATCAGTTTCTTTCATAACTCTTTCAATTAGTACCTTAGCATACAGTTTTCCCACAATGCTAAGAAGGCTGATACCACGGTAGTTTTTACAGTCCTGCTGTGACCCTTTTCCCTTATATATTGGAACTATCACGGCTTTGCACCAGTCTACCGGTACCCACTTTAGTTCCCAACATAAATTAAACAAGGTGTACAGCAGGCCTGCCACCACGTCCTCTCCAGCCCTTAGCATTTCGCGTGAAACTCTATCATATCCGGCTGCCTTACCTACTTTCATGCTTTTCATTGCTTTCTTTATTTTATCTATACTTATATCCCTATCTCTTTCATCTTCTTTCGGAATTTCTAATTCATTTATTTCACACTTCTCCTCACTCATAAATTCGCTTTCAAAATATTCCTTCCATCTCTTTAGACTCAACACTTCATCATTCAGGATACAGCCATTCTCGTCTCGTATCGCATTCAATCTAGGCTGTTTTGAAAGTCCCCTGGTATTACTTACGAGTTTCCAGAACATTTTAATATTTGCCTGGAAGTTATCCGATATTCTTCTATCATTCCTATTCGTTCTTTCTTGCTTTTTCCTTTCAACTAATTCTTTTACTCTCTTATTTAAACGTTTAAACTCAGCCTTTTTTCTTTCATTCTCATCATTCTTACCGCCAGAATTACCAGCTTTGGTCGCTAGTAAATCTAGCCATGCTCTCTTCTTTGCTTCAACTTCCATACGTACCTCATCATCCCACCATAACGTATTGTTTTTCATTTCATTCTTTCTCTTACTAACACTACATACTTCGGTAGCTGCATCCACTAAACCTTTCTTAACATTATGCCACACATTCTCCAAGTCTAACTCATTCACACACAACTCATCCAAATTACTTATATTTTCTCTCAGTCTGCATTTGTACTTGTCTTTCACATCTTCATCTTATAACCTCTCAATTCTTATACGCTGTAACGCAGTGGTAGACACAGATGTCCTATGCCACCAACGTCTGAATAAACCCCTAATTCGGCATAAGTCCAGGTAGTGGTTCGTCCCTACGTTGGACCCACGGTAAACTCTTGTATCCACCACTGCGCTCCTCATTCTTTCATCCACAGTTATGAAATCTATCATGCTTCTATCATCACCTCTTTCCCAAGTATACATGTGAATCTTCTTATGACGAAAGAAAGTGTTCGTCACAAAAAGATTCCTTGCCACACATACGGTGAGGAGGCTTTCACCATTCTCATTTATACTTTCATCACCAAACGTTCCCAATATCCTTTCATAACCAAGCCTTCTCACCCCAACCTTTCCATTAAAATCTCCTAGCATAATAATATTTTCATTTCCCTTACACTTCATTAACACCATCCTTACCATTTCCCAAAACTGCTCCCGGATATAAGTGGGCTTAGACATGTCTGGGGCGTAGACCCCTAATACAAACAACTTCTTTAAGCCCACCTTCATTCATATCCATAGCAGTCTTGGGCTTACACATTCATACTCTTTCACACATTGGCCCATTCTTTCTGAAAGGATGATACCTACTCCCTGGCATGCCCGCTCGATCTCGTCTACACCAGACCAGTATGCGGTATACATGCCATGTGCAGTGACATCCTTCCCCTTCCTTTTCGTCTCATTTACACATAATACATCTATTCCTCTATCATACATCATATCGCATACTTCATCCATTTTATCATTCATTGCCCCACATACATTCAACGTAGCAAGACGGGCCTCTGCAATCCACTTTTCACCTCTCTGGGAGACAGAACGTGACGGGTGGCGAACCTCGTCGCCGGTTTTCCTCCCGGAGATTCTTCGCACCCCTGCCCCATTAAAGGGGCGCCAGGAACTCGGGGCCATTTCTTTTACTTTTTGCCTCATGGTGCGAAAACTAGGGCGTGGCATATTTTACGCCGCTACCACACGGCGAGTAGCCGAGTCTGTTCTTTCGGCTTTGTCGCTCTTTTAGCACCACCCGGGGGAAACGTGTAGGGTGGGCCTAGGATTAGGTGGTCGAAGCCTACGGACGCGAGCGACTTATCCCCCTTGTATACAAACGTCAAATCCGAAATGTCACTTCTTGCTTCAAGTGGCAGTAACTTAAAAACGAGAAGCCTACTTTTGTACAATTTAAGCGATCAAGCTTTACCTTCAGAGAATGCTACGTTCCATATAAACCTTTTCGAAACCCTTTCCAAACGTAACGTATGTGATGTGAAATGGGGCCTCCAAACAACACTGCAGTATCCCATAATGCTACGCACAAAACAATTATAAAGAATCATCTTGGTCTTAACGGTCTTGAAAATTTTTGTATTGCGTATAATGAAACCGAGCATTCCGAAAGCTTTTTTATAATATGGTCGAAATGTGTTATAAATGTAAGCTTGTTATTTAGCAGCACGCCCAAATTATGAACATTGTCAACTTCTCGTAATTTGATTTGGTATGACGAATTTGTAATATTTTGTTTGCGCGTAAATTTTATATATGTACACTTTTTCGCATTGAGGACCATATTGTTTTCGTGACACCACCTCTTCAACTTATCCAAGTATAATTTCAGGAGATTCACATCATCCATGGAATCGATTTCACGCAATATAATAAATAATATTCATTTGTATGATATAATTTCATAGGCATAGCATATTAGGATTTAATAAAATGCACACTAAATTTGGAGTTTTACTTCTCCTTTTTATTATTATTTGTGTTCCATTTTTGTTCTCTTTCTTTTGTGTTTTCATTATTTTTATTTTTATTTTATTAAATTTTTTTAATTACCTGTTATTGTTTTGATTAAATTGTATTTTGGTTCCGTCGCTGTCCTTCCATTATTTTTTAGATTTTAAGTTTAGTAATTTTAGAACACAATTTGTGTATAGTCATCACGTGTATTTTTTTATCTTGGTTTGTATATTTTATATTTATCGTTGGAATTTATTTGTGATATATTGATATGGAATACTACTCAATTTACTCGAAAGACACGAAACGGGCACACACTGAAAAACAGCGGCTGTGGTTCGCCACGCCAAATGCTGAGTGCAACCTCTTATCGTTACATTCGGCAACGTCTATTCTATATTATTTTTAATAATAAATTTAGAAATAAAACAACTATGTACAACACGCCATTGTGGCTATGTGGCGAAATAAACATTTTCTATTTTCTTTCGTTCTATATCAACTTTCTATAGCATACATTTACCGTCAGGTGGACTATGTAATCGTTTAGTTTGGTACCGATACATTAATGCCGTAAACTAACAATATTAACGGTTAATATTCATTTAAATACAAGAAGCACGTATAAAAATGAAATCAGTTATATAATTTCTTACCAACATAATTAACCTAAGTTACAGTTTTAATTCTCAGATAAATTAAATATTATTTATTAATTTCTTATTAAATGTCCATTTTCGGACTTGCTTGACATGTAAAATAATGCAAATGCAAATAGACGTATTTTAATTTGTAATTGTAATAATCATATATAATCTTATATGCCATCAAAAACATAACTTGTAAAAAAAAACAAGTCTAGCAACTCAGTTCTTCTACCGTAAAAAATTGTGAGACTCGTGTAGTACCAAGTCGGTTAATTTATTCAGTCGCTACTTAAGGGTTCTTCTGTTTAGTTAAAACATCAACATTAAAAATATTTCATGTTTCAAATAAATAGATTGACTTATTCGCGTGAAAGCACAATGTATCTCACAAGTAATACAAATTATATTAAATTAGATTGTTTGGTGGGTAGATGGCAGTGGATGGTGTTTATGTTCAAGTGAATTCCTATTCCACTGATATTGCAGAAATTCACGGATAAAATAGCAGGGGTGCCTTGGTCTTGTTGCTTATTTTGCCTTGAGCAGTTACTATCGTGAGCGGGAATTTTAGCCCCCCCCCCTCCCTCCAGAATACGCGGGGCAGCCTGAGTACCCAGGAGTAGCTGGTTCGTGGATGCTCAGCGAAGGATTAGAAGTATTCGCTCCGTTCACAACCGTGCCAAAATTGTTACTAGTCGTCTCCACCCGTTAGTAAACAGCATGAGCAAACTGTTCTTAAGACAAAAGACCCATCTTTACAAAGCTTGCGTAGGACCCATAATGTCCTACCTAAGCTTTTTTTTCGCGCACGTTACCCACCTATATTTGTACGACCTCCGTTGTCATCCAAAAAAAAATTATCAAATTGCCCAAAACAGATTCATCCGCATTACCACTGGAGCTCGGTGGTACCAGCAAAACTACGACTTACACAGAGACTGTGTGTCTGTTTCCTCGAAATATTTAGAGGACGTCGACTCTCGACATCATTACAGCCCTTCACGAGTCCACTGCTGAATATAGGCCTCCCCCAAGTAATGCCACAAAGCACGATCCTGAGCCACCTGCATCCATCGACTTCCTGCATGTCTTACCAGGTCGTCACTCCATCTAGTGGGGGTCGCCCTACACTACGCCTACCGGTACGAGGCTGCCACTCGAGAACCTTTCTTCCTCATCGGTTATCGGTTCTTCGAGCTATATGGCCGGCCCATTGCCACTTCAGCTTACTAATCCGATGGGCTATGTCGGTCACTCTGGTTTTACTGCGGATATCCTCATTTCTGAGTCTATCACGCAGTGAAACTCCGAGCATAGCCCTCTCCATAGCTCACTGAGCGACCTTGAGCGTCCTCATACGGCCAGCGGTTGAGAATATCCACTACCCCATATCAACCCGTGTAGTGGCGGTTGAGAATATCCACTACCTCATATCTTCCCGTGGGTGTCGTAAAAGGCGACAGAGGGAGACAGGCAGGAGATGGGCTGCAGCATCTTTCTGATAACAACTGTGTTATAATAAAAAACTGCGGTTGCCAACCCGCTCGCCAAGCGTGGCAACTATGGCAAATATCCCCCCATGAATAACGACTCTCGACAACCTCTAAATATTTCAAGTACATGTCTCAGCGCTACTTTGAGAGGGCCGAGACCCATTTAAACCCGTTAATTATAAACGCAGCCACCTACGCCCCGACTCCAAATGTTACGGAAAGTATCCGGAGGCCCCGTAACGTTTTAATTGAACCCTCTGTTCCATCAGATTCTGACGACCTAAATGTTGCCGGCCAGTCACATGAACTCCACACACTCCCCTAGTGCAACAAACAGAACCAGTACATCGGATAGGACACCGTGAGTCCGCAGATGGGCACGCCGAGCACCCCTTCACACCACGTACACACCGTACACCCGCGTCTCTGGGTGTTTCTAACCGCCCAGAACGTTGGACAATACGAGTTAGTCGTCAGAGCCGAGGGCTCGCTACCACCCTGTTCGTCCGACCGTCAGATAGCTTATTTACTTGCACTTTCAATTTATATAGACAAACATCGTTATGCAAGTAACGATGCAGATAAATGCAGAATGTCCCTTTTTATTTTTTAGCTTGCGGCCCTCTGACCGCGAGCACTGAGACAGATAAAGCTCTAAAAGCCAAAAAGTCTAACAACACCAACATCATTGAAACCATCAGCAAATGCTTCCAATAGGAAATGTAAGCCCTATTCTTTTTTTAACTTCCCTCTAATAAAATTGAACACTTTGGAAAATCAATCACAAATTAAAGGAAGTTATTGTTTTTTAAAAAGGGCTGTTTTGCGAAAATTGAGTTTTCATCAAATCGTGATGATTTGAGGTCACAGGAAGCTACTCTGACAATTTTAGATGGTGTATGTATGTCTGTGTGTATGTGTGTATAAACCTCTTATAAATTTAGAAACGCCTTGACCGATTAAAATGATCTAAGCGGATTTCTAAAGTGTTTCATTAAACTTAGATTTCCTATGAATTTTAACTGATTCGGACAAGTAGATTTTGGGAAATCTCAAAAATAAAATTTGTTTCGTATATTCTGTAAACAAATGAAACTATGTATCAAATAAGCGTATCTAGTCGTCAAAGGAACAGATAGAGTTATTGCTCATACGGTTAAATTATTCGTGAAATAAGTAATCGCCTATCTGATGATTGACAAATTTGTTTCCTCGCTATCGTGTAAACGCTGTGTGTCCGTGCATCTGGGGATAGCAAAGTGAAATTCTTATATTAGAGATAGGACTAATACTAAATGATCCTGCATTTTGTATTTAAAAAAAATGTTATAACACTAGGATTTATATTCTTTTTTCTGTATCATCGAGGCAACCAACACAAATTGCACAAGGACAAATATCATGCGAACCCGTATTAGCTTTTTGTAGGCCAAACAAACACTTTTTCCGAGCGGAATTCGCATAATTTTAATAAAATTATTGGAATCTCATATTTTTGTTAAATAAATTTTACTAGTATTAAAAATATGATAACATGGAATCTGAAAACTGACAGAACAATAAATTTGATCTCGGCTTATACCGTCACTTATTATCTAAAGGTCACTCAATACAAGCGAGTCGTGTTCGCACGTACGCCTTTTTTTTATTATTTCACATTGTTCCTTTTGAAAATAAATCGACGCGGAGGGGTGCCGTGCGATTTATATGTATTTTGCATGAGAAAAAGCTACTTCGCTCGAGGCTGGCGGAAAAAAGTGCGTGATTTTCGTCGGATATAAACGGTAAATTTATGATTCTTGTATGTTATAAGTCTTATTTGGTAACAGCCTGAAACCCACCATGATGGATAGTAACGAATCTTTTAAGAAAATTGTGATTATTCACTTAAAAGAAGTAATTTTAAATATTTTACCAAAGGTAAACCTTCATTAATTATTAAATTGAGACTTTAAACTTACTACAAGTAATATTTAATTTTCCAGTTTTTGTTATGGTTTTGAATGTTTTCAAATCAGTTACACGTCTACCACATCCATGTATTTATCCATCCCTCGCAAATTGCCTAATAATAGGGATATTACCATAATTATCACGCTAGCAGGCGGGTTCGCAACCGCAATTTCTTCTTCCTGCTAACAGCCCGCACGCATCATCTGTTTCAAATTCCCTCTGCGCCTCTTAATGTCACATACGGGATGATTTGGGATCGTGAATATTCTTAAGCCACATGCTACAAAAATACATATATCTCTGTAATAAATATAATATCCTTAGTAGTACTACCAATGACTTATTGAATATTAAGCCGATGTGTGGATATTATTTCAAAATTTTGAACCAATATGGTATGATAATAACTTCTGTTAAATTTTCAAATACATTTTTAGTGAACTATAAGCTAATTACTAACTAAACTACTACCATACTACTATTATTAACTAAAACAATAGTAATCAAATTGCCCACATTTGTTTCTAATACAGAACTTTAATCTTTCGGATGTAGTGATAAAGGCACTGTCACTATGGAGCGAGTGCTAGCCACTGCTAGCACTTTTTATACTTAGATTTCTTGAGACTTAATGTCCTAGTAACTTTTTGAGTAGGCCAAGCCCTCTAGCACTGATTACAATTTGTAGTCCACAGAGTCAGATCTAGACATAACGGGAGTCAGTTTTCAGCTCTTATGAAGTCCGTAACATAGTTCTTGAGGCTGATTTAAGTCGTTCGTGCCTCATGACTACGAGCCGTCTTGATGGTAGATTCAGGGTAAATTTTTGAGAATTATATAATTAATAAATTTCAATACGTGACCCAAGACAATTTATAAACAAAATTTGGCCGATTTCTTTTCTCTCTTCTTTAATTAAAATGATGATTTGTGATACCTCGTTAAGACCCCTTCCCCAATATATGACTGATGCATGATGATGACCTAATAAAATTCTACAGCAAGATGCAAAGCTTGTTCGGAGCTGTGAGCATATACTATATATAAAACTATTGCCTAGTTACAAAAAAGTTTTTAAAGCGTTTTATAAATAATAATAAAGATAAAGACAAAATATGAATTCAGACAAAATTTATGTAGATTATTACGAGAGATGTCCCTCTAGTTTCAAGTCAATAAAATATGACCCTATAATATTCCGTTGTGATAAAATACATATATTTTTAAACAGTTTTCATCAAAAGTAAATTAGTATGAAATAACATTAGATTATTAAAAAAATAAACAATACATCATGAAATATTATGATCTTTGTAAAAATACTTGCTCATAATAATTAATTTATTGTTTTGTTAAAATTTCTGTATATTGTGGAAGTGGATAAAAACTTAATTATGTAATTTTAATACATTTACAAATACATATATACCCATATATATACTTACAGGTCAAGTTAATATAAAGCGTGTAAAATTCTCTTCATTTTGCATACTTTAAACGATACTTCATTTGCGTAAATTCATCAAAGGTGTTTACTTGACGCCTAAACATTGTACACAATTAAAATTTCAGTAGCGACTGTATCTGTGATATCGATTCTCACGGGCAAGTGATTTCCAATCGCTTTGTCCCATTAAAAGGTTCGTTTATTACAAGTATCGCCACAAAGTGTATTATTTTGTAATCGACGAAATCCCCAAATCTCTCTGGAGAATTGGGGCTTCAGCGAACGCGAAAAAAGTAAGAATAATGAGAATCTTTTTACTTAATCGGTTTTGATCTTGTATTCAAAAACATTTTGTATATCTACTCATGCCTAATCATCAGAACTCATAAAATGCTGTGCACTTGTTGTAATATATAAAACTCTATAGAATCAGTAGATATACTGCTTGCGTTCAAACCAGCTGCAAGTAGAACATCAACTTGTTGACGTCTTTTATACACTTTTCATATACTCGTAATTACACAGTCGTACCGCAACGCACACGTCTCAAAATTTTACGTCGTAAAACATATTTTTCACTTATTTCTATATAATTCTATACGTACTATGTCTTCCTATACGTATAATACTTTAAGAAAAGAATTGTGATTAGGTCATCAAGAAGACATGTTGTGAAGTTCACCAATATGCATTTTGTCAGCGCGGGCGACCTTTACTTGTCCTTAAACCCACTCGTAAATGAGAGAGGGCCTGTGCCCAGCAGTTGAACATATATGTATGATGAAACTTTAATTTTTAAGTTATCAAGTACTCTGTTTTATTGGCCCCTAGCCGCGAGAATAATCTTAAATAATATTTTATTCTGCAATAGAATCTTATGGGCTAAAGAAGAGGAGAGCTTTTAATAATTGCAAACAGAAGATTTCATCAATTAAATAAAACAAATCAATTTCAATTTTGGTTTTATTGTTACCGGTTTTTGTAAAAAGCAACATATAAATTAAATAATCTAGAAAATATTAACAATATCGACATATTAGTGAATCAAATACAAAGAAAAGTTTTACACATAGAGATTCAGTAATAACTTAAAAAAAACTTTTGTTAATACATTATTGTAATGTGACGGGAGGCACTGTTACTGCGCTTTAGTAACACATAACATACCCGAAAACGAACCAAAGCCTCACAAGACTTTTAGATATCCACCGAACACAGAAAAATAGGCACGACTAAGAACATGTAAATGCCTCGTTCGGGTGTGCTAGTTACTTAGCCCGAGTTTCGAGCTGTTCTGCATTCGATGTTTACAAATACGTCATTATTCACTTGACCCTTGAACTTTATCGCAGGTTATTAATTTTCTGATATATATATATATATATATATATATATATATATAAATATATCATCAGAATCGTTACAGCCCTTCACAAGTCCACTGCTGAACATAGGCTTCCCCAAATAATGCCACAGAGCACGGTCCTGAGCCACCTGCATCCATCGACTTTCTGCATATCTTTCCAGGTCGTCACTCCATTTAGTGGGGGGTCGCCCTACACTATACCTACCGGTACGAGGCTGCCACTCGAGAACCTTTCTTCCCCATCGGTTATCGGATCTTCGAGCTATATGGCCGGCCCATTGCCTCTTCTGCTTACTAATCCGTTGGGCTATATCGGTCACTCTGGTTCTACTGCGGATATCCTCATTTCTAAGTTTATCACTCAGAGAAACTCCGAGCATAGCCCTCTCCATAGCTCGCTGAGAGACTTTGAGTGTCCTCATACAGCCAGCAGTGAAGGACCACGTCTCAGTTCCATATGTTATCACTGGCAATACGCACTGGTTGTACAACTTAGTTTTCAGGTTTTGAGGTATACCTGACGAGAAGATGTGTCGTTATTTCCCAAACGCTTCCCAGTCGAGTTGAATCCGTCGATTGACCTCTCGGTCGAAGTTGGACTCATCTAGTCGGACTATTTGCTCCCAACAACTATCGGCATAGGTGTGATATGGACATTAAACATGATCTTTGTTTTGTCCATATTCATCTTAAGATCTATCCGTTGGGAGACACTATTGAGGTCATTGAGCTTAGTGCTTAAGTCCTCCAGCGATTCTGTCATAAGGATTATATCGTCGGAAAATCAAAGGTGAGTGATGTAATCGCCATAGGTGTTAATACCGTATTCTTTCCAGTCCAGTAGTTTGAAAACGTCTTCCAATTCAGCAGTGAAGAGTTTCGGGGAAATAACGTCACCCTGTCATACACCTCTCTGCAATTGGATAGGTTTCGTACTCTAGTTCTGTACTCGGATAGCCATCGTAGCCCTACTGTACAAACACTTCAGCACTTCGATACACCGACAGTCAACTTGGCACCGCTGAAGGGACTGTAGCACCGCCCAAATTTCGATAGAATCAAAGGCTTTCTCATAGTCGGCATACGCCAGGCAAAGTGGCAGATTGTATATATATATATATATATATATATATATATATATATATATATATATATATATATATATAATACTAAATATCTCATGGCTGTTAGACGGGAGATGAGGCTGCAATCGTCAACAGATTTGACAGCATACAGGCAACTGAAATGACAGATCTCCAAATGCATGCAGCGAGACTTACGCAAATTTAATAATGCTCGTATTAAAGAAGCGACCGAGCGGAACCAGGTCTTCAAAGTCTTTGCCAGAGATCTGTCTGTCAGAAAGAGCCAACTGTCAAACCCTGATTGGACCCTGAGACACCTGAGATTTTGAGTAAGATTGAGAGGTTCTATGGGCAGCTATACGCATCATTGTTGGTGCCACACGCAAGTGTGAGTAACGATCAAAGAGCAAGTCTTATCCGATACTATTCTGATGATATCCCAGACGTTAGTCCGAGCGAGATTAGAATGACTCTCCAGCACCTTAAAAACGGCAGGGCCACAGGCGAGGATGGAATTACAGCGAAGCTTCGGAAAACGGGTGGAACACAGGTACTTGAAGTCCTTCAGAAGCTCTTCAACTCCGTCCTCCATGATGGCACTACACCGGATTCGTGGAGTACATGTCCGGTGGTCTTATTCTTTCAGAAAGGCGACAACGCTCTCTTGAAAAATTACAGACCGATTTCCCTTCTGAGCCGCGTCTACGTGCTGTTTTCGAGAGTCATAACGAATCGTCTCGCATGCAGACTTGACGACATTCAGCCTCCCGAACAAGCCAGTTTCCGAAAAGGCTTCAGTACCATATACCATATAAATACCCTGCGGCAGATATTGTAAAGAAGACCGAAGAGTACAATCTGCCACTTTGCCTGGCGTATGCCGACTATGAGAAAGCCTTTGATTCTATCGAAATTTGGGCGGTGCTACAGTCCCTTCAGCAGTGCCAAGTTGACTGTCGGTGTATCGAAGTGCTGAAGTGTTTGTACAGTAGGGCTACGATGGCTATCCGAGTACAGAACTAGAGTACGAAACCTATCCAATTGCAGAGAGGTGTATGACAGGGTGACGTTATTTCCCCGAAACTCTTCACTGCTGAATTGGAAGACGTTTTCAAACTACTGGACTGGAAAGAATACGGTATTAACACCTATGGCGATTACATCACTCACCTTCGATTTTCCGACGATATAATCCTTATGACAGAATCGCTGGAGGACTTAAGCACTAAGCTCAATGACCTCAATAGTGTCTCCCAACGGATAGATCTTAAGATGAATATGGACAAAACAAAGATCATGTTTAATGTCCATATCACACATATGCCGATAGTTGTTGGGAGCAAATAGTCCGACTAGATAAGTCCAACTTCGACCGAGAGGTCAATCGACGGATTCAACTCGACTGCGAAGCGTTCAGGAAATAACGACACATCTTCTCGTCAGGTATACCTCAAAAGCTGAAAACTAAGTTGTACAACCAGTGCGTATTGCCAGTGATAACATATGGAACTGAGACGTGGTCCTTCACTGCTGGCTGTATGAGGACACTCAAAGTCGCTCAGCGAGCTATGGAGAGGGCTATGCTCGGAGTTTCTCTGAGTGATAAACTTAGAAATGAGGATATCCGTAGTAGAACCAGAGTGACCGATATAGCCCAACGGATTAGTAAGCAGAAGAGGCAATGGGCCGGCCATATAGCTCGAAGATCCGATAACCGATGGGGAAGAAAGGTTCTCGAGTGGCAGCCTCGTACCGGTAGGTATAGTGTAGGGCGACCCCCCACTAAATGGAGTGACGACCTGGTAAGATATGCAGGAAGTCTATGGATGCAGGTGGCTCAGGACCGTGCTCTGTGGCATTATTTGGGGAAGCCTATGTTCAGCAGTGGACTTGTGAAGGGCTGTAACGATTCTGATGATATATTATATATATATATATATCAGAAAATTAATAACCTGCGATAAAGTTCAAGGGTCAAGTGAATAATGACGTATTTGTAAACATCGAATGCAGAACAGCTCGAAACTCGGGCTGAGTAACTAGCACACCCGAACGAGGCATTTACATGTTCTTAGTCGTGCCTATTTTTCTGTGTTCGGTGGATATCTAAAAGTCTTGTGAGGCTTTGGTTCGTTTTCGGGTATGTTATGTGTTACTAAAGCGCAGTAACAGTGCCTCCCGTCACATTACAATAATGTATTAACAAAAGTTTTTTTAAGTTATTACTGAATCTCTATGTGTAAAACTTTTCTTTGTATTTGAATCCCTAATATGTCGATATTGTTAATATTTTCTAGATTATTTAATTTATATGTTGCTTTTTACAAAAACCAGTAACAATAAAACCAAAATTGAAATTGATTTGTTTTATTTAATTGATGAAATCTTCTGTTTGCAATTATTGAAAGCTCTCCTCTTCTTTAGCCCATAAGATTCTATTGCAGAATAAAATATTATTTAAGATTATTCTCGCGGCTACGGGCCAATCAAACAGAGTACTTGATAATATATATATATATATATATATATATATATATATATATATATATATATATATATATATATATATATATATATATTACTATATAAGTCATGATCAACTTATTGTTTTTTTTGCGAATTTTTAAAAAAAAAAATGCATAAAATAATAAAAGAAAGAAAACTCGTTCAAAACAAGAATTTGTACCTGCGCAGTTTTTTAATAATCTTCGGCGACTTAATAATTTCATAGCAAACTTGTTACTAGCATACTAATTTTTGTGCGATATTAATTATATTATTTATGCAGCAGTTTAAACATTTATAGTCGCAAATAATCAAAAACCTTGATCTATACCTACCACAAAAAAGAAAACAAAGAACCACCCATCCAGGAAACAAAGACTTAAAAGGAAATAAGGAGGGCTTTAAAAAGAATTCGGTCAATCAAAGGAAATAAAGAGGGACGCCGGAAGTAATAAAATTTTTAAAGCTATAGAAAAATCTATCTTGTTTACTGTATTCGGTATATATATATATATATATATATATATATATATATATATATATATATATATATCAAAAATTTACATTTTTACATTTTAGAGATTTCGTTGCAAAGAGTAAAGGCAACATCAGATAAATTTAAACAATTTGACGATTTTAATCGTAGACTATTGGACAATAGGTGTTCTATACGTTTTTCTTGCCACGAAGCCACAGCAATCACTAACCATCAGGTGAACTGTGTGCTCGTTTGTCACCCAATCCTATAAAAAAAGACGTGTGGCACTCGGGGACTGCCGCGGTAAAGCTATTGCATAGCATTTTGTATCAACTTATGCAATTATAATTATTAATATAAGGACTACGTAAATATTCAGTACAGCAAGATTGGAAGAAAAATGACGTCTAAATATTTTTTCGTATTTAGCAAACGAATAACTAGTTGGTAAATTAATCATGATATATATCTTATTTTTTTCGCCGGAGACTAAAATGATATTGCTTTTTTTCGTAACTGCAGATTCTGTGGATTTATTTCATTATTTTGAACAATATACGAAATTTAAGTGACTAAAATTAAATCTAATCTGAACCAGAATCATAAAAACTGTATTATTCGTGCTAAACGAATCTAATAAATATCTGTTATTTTTGTCTCCTGCGAAAAAAACAGACTATAGGAATCTATCGAATACCTACATAAACAAAATATCACCTATAAATAAAATATTAGAAAGCGGAATAACTAATAAGAGTGGCAACGTCGCACTATACAAAGGAATTGCGTAGGTGGCACAAGTCGCGGGCTCGAACTCGTTGGTGGGCGCGGCCAAAAAGCACGTTCTCACCTGGCATCGTGCCATTATTAGGCAAATTATTAGGCGCTGCGTTATCGCTTTATACTATACTTCTATGGATCTATAGATACCTAATATAGATCGCTTATTTTATTATGTTTAGTTTTCCCCGGGTGGTCATGCAGCGATCACTCATGAGTTCACGACGCCGAAGTATGAACTGGAACAGTCATCTCAGTTTATATCCGTACTAGCTGTTGCCAGCGGCTTCAAACGCGTGAACTCGAAAATTATCCCACAGCAACGAAATACTTGAATAAACGGTATCAAATGTGTTATTCCAGACTAGGTATAACCTATCTCTGAGCTAAATATCATCCAGATCCCTTCAGTTGTTCTGGTGTGATTGAGTAACATACATCTATCCATCCAAACTTTCGCATTTATAATATTTAGATAATAATTGTATTTATTTCTGCCTACCTATAAATTGTTTTCAAAAATACTTACCTGTCTTCTTACTTTTTTATATACACACAATATCACTTGATGTAAACACATGTTTTTATAAAGACAAGTGACCCGTCAAGACTGTTTCCTTAGTACCGACGTACTTAGGCAGGTAGGTAGGCAGTTTACATTTTAGTGTCCACGACGCAGCGACAGTTTGTCAAATTTTGTTGTATAGTTGGTTATGGGTATTTAGGTAATAACAGTAGGTAGGTACCTATCCACCGAACCGTCAACGCCGCTCAAGTGATTCTCGTCCCACCTGTCCGCGCAGTAACTTTTTTTACGACCGCGCGAGACTGTCGCAACAAAAACGATTACTACTGAAAAACTAATATAGGTACCTACCTAACATTCAAATAAAAATATTCTTAAAAAGCTAAACGAATTAAGAATTTAATTTTGTTAAAAGAAAATTGGTCAAATAAAAAATAAAGGATGAAAATAAAGCATATGGGGATATAAAAATAAATCGTATTTATTTTTTATTTCGAGTTTTACAAGAAAAGTATAATATTTACTGGAGACAATTATTTTATTATTATAACAGTACATGATATTCCCTTTAATATGACACCAATATGAATAATATCTTATATCTATATCTACAAATAAATAAAATTGAATTGTCTGTTTGTAATGCTAAAACAACAGTTTTTTATTACATGCATATTAAAGTACTAGTAACATAAACACAATTTTAAAAAATTTTATCTGTCTGTCGGTCTGTCTGTCTGTCTGTTTGTTCCAGCTAATCTCCGAAACAGCTGGATCTATTTTGACGGGACTTTCACTGGCAGATAGCTGATGATATAAGGAATAACTTGAACTACTTTTGTTTTAGAAAAAGAATTAGGGTTCCGCGCAAAAAAATTAAAACCCGTGAAATCCATATTCCACGCGGGCGAGATCGCGGGGAACAACTAGTACTCAATATAGATAAATGTATACTTATTATTATTTATTTATTATTTTAATAAATAAATAAAAATAAGTTATAGTTAAATTATAATATAAAATGCATAATACTGAAGCATTCTTTTATATTTAGCATCCATTTAACACAAAAAACTGATAAGAATACTTTTTAAACAACATATAATCAATAAACGATAATCGCGTATAGTGACTTTTGAGGTAAATTATTATATGTAAACGTTTTTGAATAATATACATATACGTAATGATACATATTTCCAAAAGAAAATATCTTCACAATTAATTTGATGTAAAATAACATTAGAAATAACGTATAAAAACGGAGGAATTATCAAATTTTTGATCGAGTTCTTAACCAGTACACAAACAAAAATGGCGAAATGTCATTTTCACATTTTTTTTCTATATAGTTATTTGTTACAGAGTACACAGATAAAATTCACTCTCATAGATGACAAATTTCAAACACCACAATCTCTAATTTTTTACTCTGCTATCTTCAGCGCTGTACACGAACGGAACGATGTCGTTGAGAGCCGTGGTTGCTCACATGGTTAGCGCTCGTTATAAGTATCACAGTACGGGAGCAACCCGGGTTCGATCCCTACTGGCACCAATGAAATTGTTGCGTGCTAATTTAGCTATCAGTTGGAAAGTCTGTTTTTCTGGGCCGTTTTGTTTTGTTACACTGACATCTCGCAAGTCACCTAGGGACCTAGGAGGTTGTCGGTTGCTTATTTTTATTTTTCTTTAAAATTTTCGATGGTAAAATAATATATTTATAAAAGTAAAAAAAGTAAAGTTACAGCCTATATACGTCCCACTACTGGGCACAGGCCTCCTCTAATTTCTGAGAGGGTTTTAAGGCAAGGAAATGTCCGCCACGCTGCCTCAATGCGTGTTGACGAACTTCACATGTCTTCGAAATATATATTTTTTAATTTCTCGGACATGCAGACCAATTGCACATGCAGAACATTGCAATTGTGCTGATTTACCACGTGCTCGGCGGTGAAGGAAAACATATTGAGGAAACCTGCACGTCTGAGAATATAATTATAATCGAATGTAAATCAAATTGACATAGGTAAGTACAGATAAAATTAGCGGAACATTAATAAAATTTTGAGATCGTTTTTTTCAAAATTTTATTTATATTCCGCTATTTTTGTCTGTGCTTATGTCAATTTGATTTATATTCGATCTCTAAATTGTATTTTGCGAGAGTAACGGGGATCTATCAGCTCCGGCAAAACACATTTCTGATAAAAGCTATCTAATTCTAAAATTTTGTCTGCCGTCCAAAACGCATATCAATAATATCAATTTCTATGCCAAACAGAGTAGTATCGAAATCCAAAGTTCAAGCAGGGGTCAATGTAGCGTAGTAATTTAGAGCGCAGGTATAGCTATAGTCATACGAACGTCACGGGCCGCAGCTGACTGAGTCGAATAAAACTAGAATAAGCGCGCGTCACCGCGCATACATGTGTGTAAGTGTCGTCCTCCCGCACCACACCGGGGGAAACATTATTCAATGAGATGCACGATAATTCATATAAACATGCGCGCGTAAAAAAATACGAAAAGACCTTTGGAAGAAGGGGTTTTATGAAAAAAACCACTGCATAAATCAATTACAAATAAAATTTATTGAATTCTTCGATAATTGAACCGTCGGTCGTCGTCGGTACCGACTTTGTCTTGGAAATTTTACACTGCTTTTATTACTAATTTACGCCCAAAGTTGTGTTAAAATTGGCAATAAAAACGAATCTTTGATAGCTCGTAACTTTTTAATGACTTTTTATTTTACTATTCTATTTCCGTACATACAAAATTAATAATGAGACAAAACGATATCATGTTTAACTGTCACTTGTATGTACTGTTGATGTACACTGTCAAACAGCGGAGTAAAACCCCTCCGAAATTTCTATGGAAATAATGTCGACTAGTGTCACCTTAAGCAGGAGAATGAATTAAAAACTATGTATATGACGGGGATTCTGGATAATTTGTAATATGGAAGGGAGTCCTGATTGGTTTCCCTCCATCTGGCAATATACGAATATTTGTATATCGATATATGGTAAATTTTCAAAGAAATGAGTTAAACACTATCTTTGAAATTGTTTAATGGACCAATATTCGCAGTCATAATGTATTAAAATTGCTAACAAGTGGTGGACGCTACAAAAATGCGAAATGAAAGGACGTAGAATCAATATTGTGATGTATGTATATATGTATATATATATATATATATATATATATATATATATATATATATATATATATATATATATATTAGAGATGGGCCGAATGTGATTTGAACCGAATCCGAACTTCGGCCGAACTTCGGTTCATTTTCGCACGCTTTCTCGAGAGCGACGCGTCGTGACTTGCTTACGTATTTACTTCAAATACCTCGCCCGCACACCGCAGGAAACATATACCTACGAAAAAAAACGTAACAAACTTCTGCCAGATAAGGCAGATCTTTGGTGTTTTTGCACCATAACCTGACTCTGGTAAATTTTAAATATGACTAGATAGACAAGAAAAGTTGGTTTAATATGATTGTTGAAAACAAATACCCTTTAATTGTAATAAAAAATACTTGAGTTTAATGAATGTTGAATCAAAAACATTATTTTTTTATTTAATTTACGAACTCCTATCCAGATGTTTACTATGAGAATATAAAGTTTATTTCATTTTTGTAATATGTCTAATTATTAATTAGACAGGGATTTCTAAGATTAATAACTAATTAACTAAGATTAAGGTTAAGAACTAAGATTAAGATTAATGATAAGATAGGAACTGATTTAATATAAGGTTTACATTTAAAATGTTCCGAAATAAATAAATAAATAATTGACCATGAGTGAGTAAAAATAATATCTTTTATTTTACAGTATCTAATGTTGTTATATAAGGTGCTTCTAAAATATATGCCACGGTTGTTTGTACGGAGACTTGGCCAATCAGCTGACCGATTTACATACAAAGTGCAATTTTTTTTGAGAATTGACTATGGGTTCCTTGGGGAAAGTGGTACAGTATCATAAGTAGAACCACCAGTTGCAGCCATGGCATATTGTAGTTTAGAAGCACCTTATATTTCAGTTAAAATAAGTGCAAGTAGGTATTATTTTTCTTGTATCGAATTTCGGCCCATCTCTAATATATATATATATATATATATATATATATATATATATATATATATATATATATATATATATATATATATATATATATATATATATATATATATATATATATATTTGAGAATTTAAACTATACGCGTGTGTGTGTTTGTGTGTATATAAAGAGGGCTACTTTTAATATCGCTCATTTTAATATCAAAAATTTAGAGACAAAACATATTTCTTACTTTAAATAATAATTTGTTTACCGTATTTGTAAATCAAGTGTATTCTTAGTCGTTTTTACTTTTGTGTTTATTTCCAATCCTTTAATAACCTATTCCTAGGCATCAACATTTTATTTAAATCTCTGTTTACCCACATTTGTGTGTCCCGTTTTTTAATATTTGGCATTACAGTCTTATTATTTATACATTTCATTGAAAACTTTTTTCAGGCAGTCCTTATATCTTTACACTAGTTGATTTCTATTCACTTCTAATAGGTTTGTGTTCACCTAATATGATAATTTCTTCGCTTGCTGAAATCTTCTTATTTATCTGCTCGATTTCCAATTTCGTTTTTGGTGGTCTGTAGACTGCAATTATATTTAGAGTGGTTAACAGTGAATTTACCATGAAGTCCTTACAGTTAATTCGTCAGGGTTTTACGCACTGAAAACAATACATTCCTTAGCAAAAATAAGCGCACCCCTCCTCTTGTAGTCTCTCTCACGTTTTCAAATAGATTGAATCCCTCTATGTGGTATGGTGATAGCTCATTCTCTCTTATGTTAACTTCTGTCAGCACTAGTATTCCTTACTATTCAGAGCATTTTTTTACCTTTTACCTTAACAACCAAACTTTTTAAGTGTAATATGTGTAAATATTTGTTGTTGTTAGAAATACTTTGCCACCCGGTATTCGCTGCTTTAAATCTAGTAAATTGATATTCCAGCATGATTATTGCATTGAAGCGATCAACTTTTACTTGATGTTAATTAAGCTCGCTGTGTTTACTTTGCACTATGTGTGCGTGAGGAATATAGGTTCCAACCAGAACATTTAGTTGGTTGCCTTATATACATTGCTTTCTATATATTTTTAAATATTACGTTCACTAAAAATTTACGTAAATAATGTCTGTATTCCGATCATCACACTTTTATGCGAGTATTTTTCCATCTTGTACCCAAATATACTTGTATGTTTTCTTAAGCTGGTTTTTGGTCAACCAAAGAAGGATTCTTTTATATCTAGTAAAATTGTTATTTTTTTATCAAACGTTTTTTTGTAACTTCCAGTTTACTTATCGCGAGCCTCTTTTGTTCTCAGCGTTAAAACTGCTGGCAGTGGTTTGTCAGCATTTGGTTTTTTTTCGGTTTTTCACGCACTCTTTGTATGCTCAATCTATCATTCGCCACATCTTCATTTTCTTTTTTGTCCAGTCCAGGTATTAGTATCTTTTAGTGTAAGGATCACTCGATCCATGGTGAACCAATCTTCTACTAGTTGTCCCATCCTATCATACTGTATAAGCTTACCATTTGAAACTTTCATTTGATTAACACTTTTTTTAATTATGTCCTTGTAAGCTATCGGTGCCTTTATTTCTGAAATCTATTAGTTTCAGTGTTATTTAAAACAGGTGTGATAAAATTTATGTCAAAAACAGTTCAGTTAACTCTTTTGCAGGTATTTTTGAGTGTATCTTGGTTTCTGATATATATTTGTAATTTTTGAGCTATAGCATAGCTTCTATCGCGGGCCTTGAGCGTGGGGACCGAATCCGAAATTTATTCCGCCGTAACGAAAAAAACCTCACGCTCCCCACTCCGACGGGCACGGAGGTGTGGCTTGAAGGTTTCTTTTTTTCGGCAGTCTTCGACACGGTGTTTGTGTATAAAGTGTTTTGAATATGAATGAACAAAGTGCATTTATTATTAATGAAAGAAAGTCATGAAATAATAGTGAAAAAAATGGGTGAGTACTCTATATACATACATTTTATTTTTATCACAAATGCAGTACTAATTTTTAATTGAAAATATAATACTGCTATAAAGATAACCTAAATTTTTGATATTAAAATGAGCGATATTAAAAGTAGCCCTCTTTATATACACACAAACACACACACGCGTATAGTTTAAATTCTCAAATATATATATATATATTATATATATATTTGAAAAATATATATATATATTATATATATATGTTTGAAAAATATACATATATATATATATATATATATATATATATATATATATATATATATATATATTTGAGAATTTAAACTATACGCGTGTGTGTGTTTGTGTGTATATAAAGAGGGCTACTTTTAATATCGCTCATTTTAATATCAAAAATTTAGGTTATCTTTATAGCAGTATTATATTTTCAATTAAAAATTAGTACTGCATTTGTGATAAAAATAAAATGTATGTATATAGAGTACTCACTCATTTTTTTCACTATTATTTCATGACTTTCTTCATTAATAATAAATGCACTTTGTTCATTCATATTCAAAACACTTTATACACAAACACCGTGTCGAAGACTGCCGAAAAAAGAAACCTTCAAGCCACACCTCCGTGCCCGTTGGAGTGGGGAGCGTGAGGTTTTTTCGTTACGGCGGAATAAATTTCTGGATTCGGTCCCCACGCTCAAGGCCCGCGATAGAAGCTATGCTATAGCTCAAAAATTACAAATATATATCAGAAACCAAGATACACTCAAAAATACCTGCAAAAGAGTTAACTGAACTGTTTTTGACATAAATTTTATCACACCTGTTTTAAATAACACTGAAACTAATAGATTTCAGAAATAAAGGCACCGATAGCTTACAAGGACATAATTAAAAAAAGTGTTAATCAAATGAAAGTTTCAAATGGTAAGCTTATACAGTATGATAGGATGGGACAACTAGTAGAAGATTGGTTCACCATGGATCGAGTGATCCTTAAACTAAAAGATACTAATACCTGGACTGGACAAAAAAGAAAATGAAGATGTGGCGAATGATAGATTGAGCATACAAAGAGTGCGTGAAAAACCGAAAAAAAACCAAATGCTGACAAATCACTGCCAGCAGTTTTAACGCTGAGAACAAAAGAGGCTCGCGATAAGTAGACTGGAAGTTACAAAAAAAACGTTTGATAAAAAAATAACAATTTTACTAGATATAAAAGAATCCTTCTTTGGTTGACCAAAAACCAGCTTAAGAAAACATACAAGTATATTTGGGTACAAGATGGAAAAATACTCGCATAAAAGTGTGATGATCGGAAGACAGACATTATTTACGTAAATTTTTAGTGAACGTAATATTTAAAAATATATAGAAAGCAATGTATATAAGGCAACCAACTAAATGTTCTGGTTGGAACCTATATTCCTCACGCACACATAGTGCAAAGTAAACACAGCGAGCTTAATTAACATCAAGTAAAAGTTGATCGCTTCAATGCAATAATCATGCTGGAATATCAATTTACTAGATTTAAAGCAGCGAACACCGGGTGGCAAAGTATTTCTAATAACAACAAATATTTACACATATTACACTTAAAAGTTTCGTTGTTAAGGTAAAAGGTAAAAAAATGCTCTGAATAGTAAGGAATACTAGTGCTGACAGAGGTTAACATAAGAGAGAATGAGCTATCACCATACCACATTGAGGGATTCAATCTATTTGAAAACGTGAGAGAGACTACAAGAGGAGGGGTGCGCTTATTTTTGCTAAGGAATGTATTGTTTTCAGTGCGTAAAACCCTGACGAATTAACTGTAAGGACTTCATGGTAAATTCACTGTTAACCATTCTAAATATAATTGCAGTCTACAGACCACCAAAAACGAAATTGGAAATCGAGCAGATAAATAAGAAGATTTCAGCAAGCGAAGAAATTATCATATTAGGTGAACACAAACCTATTAGAAGTGAATAGAAATCAACTAGTGTAAAGATATAAGGACTGCCTGAAAAAAGTTTTCAATGAAATTTATAAATAATAAGACTGTAATGCCAAATATTAAAAAACGGGACACACAAATGTGGGTAAACAGAGATTTAAATAAAATGTTGATGCCTAGGAATAGGTTATTAAAGGATTGGAAATAAACACAAAAGTAAAAACGACTAAGAATACACTTGATTTACAAATACGGTAAACAAATTATTATTTAAAGTAAGAAATATGTTTTGTCAGGAAGAAATAAAGAAGTGTAATGGTGACAAAACAAAATAGTATATAATCGGATACACAGCACGCTTTTAGGTATTGTCGTAGCACCGTAACGGAACTATCACAGTTTTTCGAATATATGAACAGTAGTGTTGACCTGCATTATCAGGTCCTGGCACTGTTCATATACTATAAAAAAACTTCGATACCTTAGATCATAAGGCGCTGTTGCAGGCCTTGGATGAATGTGGAATCAGGGGCGCCACAAACAGATGGTTCCGGAGCTATCTGAGTAGCAGAACCATACAGACCTGCATTTCTGTTGTTGCTAGTAAAAAAGCTATGGTATAGCTTGTTGTTCCGACTAGTTCAATCTAGGTCGAGTTAGCTACGTTGTGCATGTTTACAACGTCAAAAATGTAGTTAATAAATGTCGGATGTATATTATGTACGCATATGACATTTGCCTTATGTAATTTTCCAAGAATATACAAGATGTGATGAATATACCTGCAGTACAGCCCTGATTGGCTGCACTGCAGGCTGATTTCGATAATATTACCCGGTGAGCTCGCGATAATGGTATAACCATCATAAGACAAAAGTAATATATCTGTACTCACCGCACAACTTAGTGGCAAAAATGTCAAGAACGTGGATATAGGTATCGTGGGACACACGTATGAGTGTTTGCACGTTAAAATGTAAATTGTGTATATCTAAAGCGAAATCATAGGTTGACAGAGTGTGTACAAATCTTAAGGCAGTGTTGTGTAAGTTTTATATCCTAAAGGCACCATTGAGTGGGAATACGCTGCGTGTCATTTGTTTTGCTCTTGTCGAGTTCTTCTTCTTCTTCGTGTCATTACTAACCTATGGATTAAATACGTACGGCCATACATTTAAAACAATCTTATCATTATAAAATCACTGCAAGTTTGTTTTATGAAATACCTTATTAACTCACAAACAAAACTTGCTCCTTAAGAAAATTATGAAAAATGTTTCATTGCATGTAAGGTGTTTCCTGCACATGACAAGATCAAGTACCTAGTGGTTCTAGAACAGTTCTTAAACGACCAGTTCAAAGTACAAGTGCAAAATAGGTACAATACTAAAAGCATTAGAAAGCGTAAACTTGCACGACCACTAGCAAAAAAATTATGGCAAAAGAACTATTGACTATTGAAAGAGGTATTTGATTTCTACACTTATCAATAATCTCGATTGGCATATATAAGATAATACTTAAAATAAGTAACAGGACACTAAAAATTAATGAAAAACTGTTTTCCTTAATGAACTTGTCGCAAAATGTGAAAATACCCACTAATTTTTTGTTGTTTTAATATATACCGGTGTTTGTGAAACGGCCCCGAAAACAAAAACATAGGATACCTTTGATAATAGGACAAAAAAATCGACCCCGTTGAAAAAAAATCTTTTTCTAAAATGTTTAGCTTTATTTACGATAATTTAAAAAAAATCATAAAAGTACCTGAACATAAAACCAGCCGTGAAAATTAAAATAACTAAAATCAGCTGATAAAGGATCAAGAAACGCGCGGACTCTAATCTCCTTTTATCCAGCACGGAACGATACTGCATTAGGTGTTATTGTATGACTATGTTATTGTATCACTCTACCCTTCCTTTTCACTCACCACTTGGCTGACTAGTGCCGCTTCGCAATTCACCGACGAGCATGTATGCGTAGGTATATAGATATGGAAGACGCGAGAGAGGTTTGTCAGGTTCATGCCAAATGGAAGTCTGTAGTCTCTGCCTACCCCTCTCGGTGACAGGCGTGAGTGCTTGTGTATCTATGTATGTATGTATAATTTGCAAATGTCCGTTGTTTTGATTAGAACGTCCAAGAGTACTTTGAAAAAGAGTGGGTGTTGTGTAGTTCGGTTATGTTTCATGCTAGTAGTATATAAAGTATTTTTAGTAACAATGATTGTGTAACATTTGTTACCAGAAGGAACACGTAACATTCCACGAGTAAGGGCATTTACAGTTTATATTAAATAAAATTAAAACTATTTGATAATATGGGCTCTTAAAAATCAGTCAGTTATTTTATTAAATGTAATTACTAACATGTTTGGGTTTACATTATTTATTTGTGATAAACAATATAATTCAATAGGGTTGAGGTAGGAGTTCCTTGTCAATAATAATTATTATCGATTTTTTTTCTATCTACATCTGATTACACAGTGGAAGTCGCCTACATATTCAGTTTTTCCTACTTATTGGAACTTAATAAACCTCTCGATCGATGAATTACAAATAGACAATGGTGAAATAGGAAAAAAAACCCGTCCAATTGTTACGAAGTAAAATGTAGAAAAACTACCGCAGCGTTGATTTTAGTTTAAATGAAGTATAAAGTTTGTGTCTAAGATATAAGTTTTAATTGATACATTTATTTCTTTAATGGCATTTTATTAAAATTATACAAAAACAGAATGGTAGGCCTTGGCATAGAATTTTTTAAATGGCGAAAATCGAATCGCCTTATTATGTCATGGTGTATAGCCAGTCCAGCGTAATTGTAATATAATAGATGACAGTGAAACAGACGTACAGATAAACGCGTTGTACTGGCCACTAAGAACTTAGCGAGAGCGAGTTGTTCATCTTATAATTTAAACGTGTCATAAAAAAGCCTAATTTCAAAGCTTCTGAACGAATCTAACAAGTAGTAAATCGACGTTCCACACTAAATGACGGAACGTTGGTTGGGATGAACATCTTACCACGTGGGAGATCTTTTCTATAATATCCACGACCAAAACAATAAATATAATTTAATCGAAATTAGCTTTTGTTTTTTTTTTTTGTGTTTATTTTTATACTCCTGATGTTTTGAGATGCCTGCAACATATTTAAAAAAATCTTGAATTTGCAGTATTCGTGTTAAAATTTAAAAACAATTATTACATATATTGTAATTAAGAATTATTATATTGGATATCAACTGTGTAGTGTCGGTGTAAGAATATCGGCCCATGGGTGTCGATAGACGCAACCGAGAAAAACTGAAACAGGGATGGTTAACAGCAACTTCCTGATTTCAACTCAAAATAATAACAAATGTGGTTTTAAACCCACCTGCAAAGCGTGGCTACTAGTCAGAATCCTCCATATAAGGCACTGTACGGGGGAGGGCTATGTTTAGTTGTGGAACTAGATTGCCTTTAACGGATAGATGAATGGGTATAAGTTAGTTTTTAAGAAACAAACAAGTAAGTTCATTCTGTGTTATATAATAAGTCCGCCCTTTGTAATCCTTTTTATTAAGGTGCAATAAAGTGTAAATAAAAAAAATAAATAAAATAATATAATTGTTTTTTTATATTGATATCGCCTTTCATCACGTCTCATTGTTAATAAGTCAATTTTAATATTGATAAAAGGATATAATATACAGAACATGTTTATGTTTACTACTTTATTTTAGTTATTTTTATATCATAACAATAATTTAAAGAAAAATTGACGGTAATGGAATCTTAATGCCTTTAAATCTAAAAATATAGCAATAGTCTCCTTTGGGATTTCGTGTCTGTTAACTTGCTGCCTTTGTTTCCTGTGTTGTATAAGTAAGAATAATATTTATTTTTCTACAGCTCTTTCAGTTAATAGGTCCATGTGGGGTTAAGAAAAACAATATTTTGCTTTTTCATGAACCAATGGGGAACTTTGAGAGGAATAAGGAAAAATAATTCCACTGAGACCAGACTAAGTGGTTTATGAGAAATGAACGCAGCAAAGTAAAACGTTTGTCTCCTATAACATAACATAATGATGCATATAATTTTGTAAATAAGAGATATTTTTTAATATTTTCACGTATTTATGAATTAAAGTTATTTTTATTATTTATTCCTTAAAAGTGTCACAATATAGTATAACCCTTTATTCAAAGTGAATAATTATTGTTATATTTTTTACTCTAGAAGAATATTATTTTTTATTCTCTATTCTGAATGCTAATAAAATTCAGTTCTGTCAATCAACCCTGATTGTGGTGAGAATATCGTAAGAGCAATTAACAAAATTTTGAGAGAAAAAAAAACAATATTAATAGTATATTGTTTGTAAATAGTATAAATAATGTATAAGTATAATATATTATCCCGACTCAAAAAAATATTAAACATATACATCACTTATTACGTCACGCGTTGAATGCTAGTAGTGGCGTAGTGAAAACTATTATGCTTGAGATCTATCTATTCTACCACATTTTATCGTTCAATTTACTTTTTTTATAGTGAAATATCATTGGTTGGAAAAAATAACATTGCAATTTTATATTAATTTCCAAATTTAAATGTCTGTCTGTAATATCGAAATAATTGCCTTATATTGAGTTAAGGGAGTTATTTTCATACAATTGATACATGAGTAACCATTTTTAAAATGTGTGTGTTTCTGTCTGTCCGGGCTAATATTTGGAATGGTTGAATCGATTGTAATATAACTTCTTAAACAGATAGGCAGCAATAGTGATTTAGGCTGTATGTTATCCGAAAAATGGCGTTTTTTTTTTTATCGTACTGTAAAAGGGTCTTGATTATCTTTAATTTTAATAACGCTACATCAATTGCAACCGTCAAGTTGATAAAAAGTACAAAAATTGACTATACAAAATAAAAATAAAGTCGGGTTGCGCCTGTAGTTTGGACACAGCCTGGTGTTTTACGTGAATACGTGGTCATACATATATATATCAAACATCATAATGGCGGCACTCCCCACTCCACCGCGTGCGATGTGTCACAGTTCTCACGCAACGTAAACGTAACAAATTCTTTGACTCTTTAGCTATCGAATGATGTGATTCAATTTTGGATGTAGGCGACAGATATGTAGCTTCAACACCAAACCGTATCTCCCGATTTTTTTATCATTAGTTTTCTAAATTTCTTTCCCACTATGGAAGAAAATCAAAAAAATTGTGGAGCACAATATAATGTGACTAGTTCACAGGTGAGGGTGCGTGGAAGTCCGGTGTCGGCTCGCTATTTTAATTATAATATCCAGGTCTTATGACCAGCGGGGGCGGTCGAAAATTCCCTATATATGTATTGAACGATTAAGTCGAAAATGAATATATTATTTAGAGGCGCCTTATTTTGAATAAATGTTATATTTTAATGTAGGGGGAATATTCTTTTTAGCATCTTAATTATATTTCCATAGTAAAAACTTTTTCTCTGTTTTTGGGGCATATGTAACAATTTTAATATTTTATTCTATGCTTTTGTATTTCCATCCTGTTTGAAGCTGTCCTTTTATAAATATATAGTGTCCGTAATATTCGTAGAAACGTTTATACTATTCATTTTAACCCGCTTGCTTAGAAAGAACAGCAAACAGTTAAATTTTAAGTTATTGAATCTTGTTTAAATGACGAAATTTTAAAATGATAATATGGAACATTGGATTAGAATATTAAAAATCTTGTTCTCAGCATGGAAAATATGAACAGAATAATGTGTTCACAAAGAATTGCATTACTATAATTTCAAGAGTATGAGTTGTTACAATCTTTTATCTAAGTTGTATTCCTAATTAATGCGGTTATAATGTTGCATTTAACTTCAATGAATATATTATATGCCTTTATATATTTGCTAATAACTATGAACTAGTTGACTCTTTTGCGTATTCACACTTCACAGTATTCAGTTAATCTTACTGGTAAGACTAATGAAAAATTTTCACCCCAATATTACTACTTATAAGACTACTGGGAACCTTAAGGGCGTAGAGCATGCATTCTCAATAATCTTATTTAATAATCTCAAAAGTAAGATTATTAGGAATTTTCTTTTACCAAGTAGGCCTTGCTGGTAAATGAACCGGGGAAGAAAATTTCTCTGAAGTCCTACACTATAAAGTATATGAAAATTATCATTAGAAAATTGTTAACCTATGTTATTTTAATTCGTCCCAAATATTCATTTCAAGTCAACGATTTGTCAAATTAAGCATTTCTAAGAAACGTTACTCCCAGTAGTTTACAACTAAGACTTATTAAGAAAACCTTCACTAGTAAGTCTTACTAGTAAGTCTACCAGGTAAACTAATGGGAATACCCCGATTTTAGAGTAATTTTAGTAGAAGCTTTCAACAGAAGAGACGTACTGTGAGGTCGCTCCTTTCAGCTCTGAGTTGCGACTTCGGAAGAAGCTGTTAGCACAGAATGGAGTAAGGATCAGAGGGGTAGCTTCATGACATTGTCGAAATTGTAAACCTATTTTAATAGGGTTGTTATCTGATTAATGTAAAAAATTTAAGGAAAATACAACAATATTAAATGGTATAAAACGAAACACGGTTTCATTGTAACTTAAATTAATATTGGGTCTTTATATCTGAAATTATCGTTTTGTCGTACTGACCAATTTGATATGAAATATCACCTATTTGGTTAAGAATTCCAAATTCAAATTTATAAATTCATTTAGCTGGTACATTTGAATTTTGAAGACAGTCATTCATTTGTTTTTTCCTCATTATTTTTTTCTTTGGCGTTGCTTAATACCGCACAATAAAAATATGAAATATCGGTTTATTTACGAGTACGATTTTTACCGTGCACCAGTGCTGCAAAAACAGCTCGAAGGATTAAAAATGTATATGACGCTGATGTCGTAAATAAAGCACGGTACGTTTTTGGTTTCAACGTTTTCGTTCTCGAAATTTCGGCCTTCGGCCAGAGACCAAAGTGGAAAATGAAGAATTAAAGGCTATTGTGGAAGCGGATCAATCACAAATCACTTCAAAGATTGCTGTAGGCTTAGGGGTAAGTGATAAAACTGTATTAATCCACTTGAAGTAAATAGGCAAAGTAAAAAATCTTGAACGATGGGTACCTCATGAATTGAGTGAGTCGAACTTGCAAACATGCGTCGACTGCTGTGTTAATTTGCTTAATCGACAAACATGAAGGGATTTTAAATCGAATCATTACTTGTGATTAAAAGTGGATACTAAACGATATTCGGAAGCGCTCGATGCAATGGCTGAACCCTGGAGACCCAGCCAAATCCTGCCCTTAACGAAAATTGACTCAGAAAAAGTTACTTGTGAGTGTTTGGTGGACTAGCGCCGGTGTCGTTCACTACAACTTTCTAAAATCTGGCCAAACGATTACGGCAGATATCTATTGTCAGCATCAGTCTGTAAACCATGAAGGAAGAACTAGCTGCTAAACAACAGTGTTTGGTCAATCGCTCTAGGCCACTGCTGCTTCACGACTACGCAAGACCACACACTGCACAACAAACAACCACTAAGTAAGATGAGCTACAATTGGAATGTCTGCGACATCCCCGTTCTCTACAGACCTTGCTCCAACAGATTAAAATTTTCCGGAATTTGGCAACTCCTTAGAAGGAAAAAAATTCAATTCCGATGCGGCAGTCCAAACCGAGTTCAAAGAGTTTATTGATTCTCACCCCAATGTTTTTTTTTTTTTTTTGGTAAAGGGATCAATGAACTACCTATGAGATGGCAAATGTGCATGGATAACAACGGTGCATACTTTGATTAATTAAATATATTTTACAATTTTTTTACTTTATATTCATTCCAATCGCCAATTTCATATGTAAGGACATATTATAACAAGATATATATTTATTATAACTTAAATTGAATTAATTTTCATTGTATTATGTCTTGTGAAACCTCGTTGTAGGGAGTGTAGGGAAAATATGTGCAATTTATTATTAAAAACCACGCGAATCCCTTCGAGAGAATTTAAAGGAAATAGGTATTCTCACAGAAGCTTCATATTACATATTTCTATAAATATCATTTTCGTGATGGCGGCTGTACACGCTCGTCAAGACACCACGAGACAGGCTGAGTACGAGCGTGTAAATGGTGCTCTCGGCGCGTCGCGTCGCGTCGCGTCTCGTGGCCCTCGTGCGCTCTCGGAAGCGTGTCGTTTTTTTGCGCTCGAGCCAAAGGGTTTCGTGAGTCTCGCGATGAAAACGATAGCGTACTATATTCTATTCACCACATGGTTCAGTTACGGTAAATAAAAACCATTCACCATCTTCTTCTTTGATGTGTCTTATTATTTTTATTTTTATAGTAAATATGTAAAAAGTTACAATTACTAATAGCACAAAGGCAAAACGCAGCAACAGTTTCATTTAGGTCCATCTCAGCAGGCAAAAGGAGTTCAAATGATACAACGAGTGTGTACATGGTATGTTCTCGTGTCGAGCCTCAACACGACGAGAGGCACGCGAGGCGACGAGACAAGCTTGTACAGCCGGCATAAGACAATGTATTCATCAGTAGTCAAATAATCAGGTGGTGGTAGTAATGGCTGTGATAGTGGTAGTAGGTAGTGGCGGTGATTGTGGTATTAATGGTGGTAGATAGATAGATAGATAGATAACTCTTTATTGCATTTGAACAAAGTTATTACAATAACGGAAAACTTATGACTACAAACTTCGGTCTGACAAACCGAACATAAAAGGACGTTATAATTTTATATTTTGACGGATAGGTGCAACGTGCAAAATAAAATAAACTGAAAAAAATATATATTGGTAGTGGTGGTTGTAATGACTGTGGTGGTTATGCCGGTCGTGGTGATAGTATTGGGGGCAGTAGTATTTGTGGTGGTTCACTACCCACCACTATTAACGATACTACTAGCACAACCACCAACACCAGCACCACTACCACCAGCACCAGCACCACACCTATTAACTCATGTGCTGTTAGTGTATTCACTAACACTATTACTACGACTAATGGCACAGTTCTGGGTGCTCTTGACACGGGCCTGTGATCAAGTGACAGTATGTAGTGCTCTACTGAATGTAATATTTCGCATTATCTTTTTTTGTAAATGAATTTACATATTTTTATAACTTTTGAAATTCATATCTATACAATTACAGCGCGTAGCCTACGCAACATAGATTGTTATATACTACGTGACGTGATAGTTTGACGCACAATTACGTGAAAATTCATAAGTATAAAATGTATTTCTGTAAATACTGGGTACAGTTACAAGTTTTTAGAATCAGTGACTTGACTTCACAGAATCAGAAATTCATTCTTAGGATAACGTATACATAAATATACAAAATGTGTAAACTGCCAAGCGTAAAAACATTATAATGCAAAGATTGCATAAAAGGAATTACAATATTAAGGAATTTATTGATGATGATACTCCTGAGAATTGAGTAGTCGCTATAAAGCTATTTTTAAAATTATTTATATAGTTGATTGTGTATATTGTGTGTATAGTACGTGATTGTAAACTGTTCTTTAAAAAATGTCCCACTGCGTGTCTTGCTGGTTTTTCTAGGATATAGGATTTTCCAAGCCAGTGGTAAATAATTCAATTTATCATTATAATTTAAAAAATATTAAAGTCACTACCCACTATAATACGTCCCACAGCTGGGCACAAGCCTCCTTTCTTTCTGAGTTGTGCCCCAATGCGTGTTGGCGAAATTTAAATGTCTTCGAAATATTTTTTTATTTTTCAGATATGCAGGTTTCCTCAAGATGTTTTCTTTCACCACCGAGCAAATGGTAAATCAGCACCTGAAATTGCAATTAACAATTTCATTGGTGCCAGCGGGGATCGAACCCGGATTACTCGCGCACTGTGTAATTGACAGTGATACTGAATAAAATAAATCTATTTCCATTTTCCTTATATGTCGGCTCTAAATACCAACAAATAACCTATAAAAGAATACGAGCCTGAAATAACAGGATAGCTGAACTTCTGTTTTTTTTTTCTATTTTGAGAGATGAGGAAACGATACCTTTTCTACTGTTCAAGAAAGTATCTTTTTATCTGTTTGTAGTTTGCATTTGGTTTATCAATGTATTTTAACAATACTTAAATGTATGTATGTTGCTCAGTAAATTTTTACATATAGAAATTATTATCTAAAACCAATTGGCTATTTACATACATTCCGCTGATTTTCCTACTGGTTCTTGCCAAAACAGAGTTTTTCGTAACCTATAAACTGGTAACCTCGTTTTTTGGCTCTAGTTAATCGAAAAATCATCTGATTACGATGTTTTTTATTTTCGTCTTTATGGCTGATTCATGGAAAAATATAGAAAATATCTCGCCACACGATTACATATAGTTTTATGACTTTAAATGTGATCATAAACGCACTTCTTTGAATATATTCGTTCATAACTTTTTTGCAAAGCATTAAAGGAAGTTTATATATTTTTTGTTAATTTACAAAAAAAACGAACATTAAAAAAAAAGAAACATTGAAAATGTTTAGTTTATTAAATTTGATTATTTATGGTTTTCTGAATTTAAATGTTATCATAAACGCAATCGAAATAATTATAAAAGTTAATATTTTTATTTATTTAGTTAATGTTCTAGATTTTTTTTACCAGCAATTATACGTGAATCAGTACATTTTTATGAACATTTAAGACCTTAAAACCAATATAAGTTTTAATTTTTTATTCTTTTAGTTTTTTTTCGTAAATCCGCCGCAATAATTAAGATTAAAAAATCATCGAAATCCGATGATATTTCGATTTTCTAGAGCTAAAAAAAGATGTGAATGCGATAGTATAAAATTACCGTCCAATGAATTGCAGTAAATTTAAATAAATAAAAGCACAAATGATTTTCAATAGATGTTATCATTAATTCATATTACATGAAAAATAAAATAAAAACACAAAATTGATAAAAAAATAGTTGTATTATAATCATTATCATATTATCGTTATTATCGTTACATCATTCATTTCATCATCATTACATTAATTATAGCCTGGCCCAAATCCACAGCCAGACATAGGCCTCCACTAAAGAACGCTACTAAACATTAACGTCACTCTCATCACCATCATCTTTATCAATAGAGCCTTTCTCAAGTTCATCGCTGAGCAATGGCTTTTCTCACTAAATGATAATCTAAATAACATTGTTTTGTAATGAACTCTAATTAATTAACTGTAAGTTCGTAATAGCATGTTGAAACATTGTTCTTGTTCATACTGATATATTAATCATTCACTGTTATTAAACTGTCAGTCTGTATATACCGCGGTAAACACTTAATAACGGCATTCTATGGTCGATGACGTGCAGTTAGCGCTAGGTATTTCGCTTTGCTCGTCACGATACGATACGGTCTCAGCAAATACTCCAACGACTGGAAAATAAAAGGAACATTTGAAATTTAAATTAGGTGAGTGTATTTCGATATATGATAGCAGTAACAGTAAAATTTAGCAAAGAAGGAATCAAACATTTTATCAAAGTAATATAACACATTACAGTTAAACTATCAAGAATCCTTACAAGAACATAATCTTCCATCGCGAGTGAGTAGGTGTATAATTTTTGATCTCAATTTTATTATTCAAATTAATTATAATGTTATTGAATGTCTAATAGTTATGAAAAATTAATTTTTATGTAAAAGAGAATAGAACCATTTTTATTCAAAATTGATAACGTATAATTCCATTTTTTTTTTTCGAAATTAACCACTGGGTTGGAAAGAAACTTCTGTCGTGGGAAGAACCAACAAGTAACCTAGCGAGACTATAAAATATAAAATAGTGTAATATACAATGTAATATGCACATTATTGTAATTAGGATTATTCTATTTTGGAATACATCGTATTCAAAAATGGAATAATCCTAATTACAAACATTACTTAAGATGACCGAAATTTTCTTAGATTAAAACTATGACATCCATCGAACCAGTGTATGCTTGCGCTCCATTACACGGTTCACGACCAAGTGATCTAGTGACGTTAAACTTTTTTTTTGCGACCAGAAGCAAATAAGGGCTACCCTCCGGTAAATGGGGAAAGAAGGTGGTGAATCCTCATAGCATACCTTGCAGTCGATGCGTGGTTACGTGAAGACTTTTACCCACTAAACTGTGAGATACCCCTGTGAGACTGGCTTATTGACCTAGCGAGATATCTTTTAAGTCGTATCTGACTCGACCAGCCATGGATGAAAAGGGGGCGCAAGGAGGGCTAGTTTGACAGCGTTCGACGAGATAGAAATATCTTCAGTGAATATTATGTATAAGAGGGAGGCAAGCACAGAGCCTTGAGGGAAACTGGCTTTGATTTTACGAGGAGAGGAAAGCGTGCCTTCGTGTCTAAAACAAAAGGAACGATTCTTCAAATAGGAGGCCACGAGACGTACAAGACGATCAGGGAGGCCTAAGTTGTACAATTTGTAGATAAGGCCATCGTGCTAGACACTATCAAATGCCTTGTCTATGTCGAAAAAAACCGCGATGGTCTTCTGACGACGAGGATACAAACCGCTGAGGATATATTCCTATATACGGTGAACTTGCTGGGGGCACGAGTGTTTGGCCCGGAACTCATATTGTTGAGGGATGTCAAGAGGGTCGACGTCTGTGGAAAACACGTGGATAACACGTTTGAAAAGTTTGCCCATGTCCTTGGGAAGGTCCATGGGATCGTGATTGGAGGGGAGGTGATGAGGTTTTCCTGACTTGGGAATGCCAATGATAGCTGCCTCTTTCTAAGAGTTGGGGAAGTTGCTAAAGTCGAAACAGGCGTTAAAGATAATGGCCAATGAGGCAATTGCTTCGGAAATTGTTTAAGGGCTTGGTTGGAGACGCCACTTGCACCCGGTGCCTTTTTGGGCTTCAGTCCTTTGATGATTGATGAAATATCACCTTTGGACACATTGATAGGGTCAGAAGCGTTGGGGGATGAATCCCAGCGATGCAACTTTTCCTCCACTTCCTGGATGTGAAAGGGGTCGGAAGGCTGTGAGCTGGGAGAGCATTGCGTGGCGACACTTTATGCGAAGCACTCGGCCTTTTCATCGTTTTCGAAGGCGACAGAGATGGAGGGACGTGAGAGAGGGGGGATTATGGGTGAAAACGTTTACCCGAAGGGCTCTCGCCATCTGTGTGAGAGGGGGAGATATTCTCTACGTCTACGGATCTAGAATTCTGCGAAGGGTAAGACAGACAGTGGGAGAACCATCATTTAAAAGACAAACATTAAATTCATTTTAAAAATCTAGTGAGAGATAAAAAATAGGAACAGACTTATGGGAACCCCACATAACCATAATGCCTATTAAAATTTCCAAGAACAATGTAAGGTGGAGAAATGCTTGATATAATTAAATTGAGTTCTGGTATTCAATAAAGAGTGGGAGCAGGGATGCAATGTACATAGCTTTAACAGCTACTGTATTTACATTGCCTTGTATAAGAGTAAGAGGAATAGGTGATAAAAGAATGGTTATGACTATTAAAATCATAGAATTGCCATAGCCATTACTTCTATCACTACAATAACGGGAGAAGCATGGGATTCTAAATGTAGACCTTGGCTTAAGCCAGGTCTCCGATATCAGGTTTCTTATTCCTCGTAATCTGAGAATTCCACTGGAAGAGGTTTGGGTTAGGTTAGGTACAAAGATAATCATAGTTGGTTATGTATCTATATATTCCCAGCAGTACAATCCTAAGATATACCATGTGGCGATTAGGTTAGGATTAGGCACAGCGGTAAATACAAGTTCATATATGTCTGTTAAAATAATAAAATAAACGGTTATGCCTAAAATAAAAATCTGCATTTTTCAAACAAAAGAAATAGTGCAAAAATTTACACAAAATAATTCACCTTGGTAATAGTACACTGGACACTAGTTTACCGACCTGAAGTGACCCGTAAAATCGGCAACATTGCGGAAGTGTGCAGTGCTCACGCGGCATAGACGTGGGTAATTATTTATCTACACTGGTAAGCGTGTGAAGCCCTTCATCCATACGTGGCGTGGAAAAGGCATGTGAGGTCTCTTCGTCCAGATCGAATATGCACCGACAAATATGCAGTATGAATCGGGCGTGCAAGGCCCCTCAATTTAGCCACATCCGGTTATTATGTGGCGTGAATTGGTCGAACGAGGCCTCTTCATTCAGCCATCTCAAGCAAAATGTAGCGTGGACCAGGTGAGCAAGGCCCCTTCTTCCAGCTGCCGCAGGCTAGTTGCGGCGTGAATCAGGTGAACGAGACCCTTTCATCCAGCGATCTCAGGCTATATGCTATGTGGATCCGGTGAATGAGGCCCATACAGCCAGCCTTCCGAATCAATGTAAAATATTTGCTAGGCGTTCGAATCCCTTCAGACAATCATCCACTAATGAATGTAGCATGGACGGAGCGTAATTAGCCCTCTCCAGTTTTCACACCCTGACTTTAACTGCGCCGGGTTACCTTGAGTCCCTATGACACTGTATCAATTTTTTTTATAAACGTGAAATGTTCGTGAGTTATTCGAATGCAAATGACGTGTTTCCGTTTGCATACGAACGACTAAACACAAGGAGTTCAGATATTTACTTACAGGCATGAGCCTAAACGTATAATATGCTTATGTTTGATTCATTATCTGTTGCCATCAGCGCTGGATATTAATGTATTATCATTAGAGATTGATAGCGTACCACTATTGCTATCGTCTGACTCTAAATTCTGACCAATCTCTAAAAGCAATCTCTGATTGCAGCTTAGCTACTCCTTCTATTTATTGAAGATCTTTTAGATCGCAGTGATACTAGTCTTTTTTTCCTAGACCTGCACAGATACGCGCACATAATAAAAAGGCCTGGGTGCGCACCCCAAAACATTAACTCTGTTGGCATACATCCAGTTACCCTGGACCTAGTACTGTACAATTCTAATTATACCTCACTCAGTTCATCCTTCCATACCATATCTACATCATTCTCGACAATATCGCGCATCACCCTTTCTACTTGACCGTTAGCTATGAAAGATGAAAGAAAGGTATTCCTTTCTGTTGCTCTTACCGCTTAAATTTTTTTATTGTATAAGGATGACAAACAAGGATACAGTCCACCGGATGTTAAATGGATTCTGTGGCCCACAGAAATCTACGTATATCTTTAATTAAAAATAAAAAAGAAGATGCGTTGCTAACCCTGAGAACTGAGATGGAATGCCTCGTTTCCAGTAAAAACGGTCTGCGGTTCTTTACACTTACCATACGAATCACAATACCAATAAGCTGCCCTAACACCGGTCGAGCCGACTCATTAGTGCTGCAACCACAATATAGTTGCAGCATGACTACCACGTAAGAACCCCGTACTAATTTAACCTGTAAGCTCTGACAGCGCGTGACATGTTATACTCCCGTGCGCTCGGGACCGTAATGGCGGGAAAATTTGAAAATTAGCAAATTTTTTGCTATATTGCAAATTTTGCTATATTTTCACTCTGAGACAATATTTATGGATAAAACTTACAGAAATTCTTGTTGAATGTATAAACTATCGAATAAAATTATTTTTGGTTGCTAGAAATTGTAATAAAATACGTAAATTACCCTGTATAGCTGTATAGTGGTATATACTTCAATTTTAGTGACAAAATTACTACTAATTTGCATTCTACACTTTTGTTTTTAGAGAAATTTATATGAAAATGTTTGGAAATATGTATATTTTTATGTTTTATGTGTTTCCATTCGTTACTCATACCAAAATATTAAAATATAAAGAAATTAAAAAAAATAAAATAATAATATTTTATCTGTGTGACATTTAGAACAATATTTCTAAAATAGTTTTGTGTGAATTTGAAATAAATACAACGTCAAGTTATTTGAAATATGTAAGAAAACTATTTTTACTTACATTTTACACTAAAAATAAATGAGAATTTGAAAAATACCACATTTATGACCCAGCCGCCATAATGGGCCTTCCAGATTTTGAAGCACTTTTGGCAATTTACTTTTCACTTTTTATACCACAAATT
Organism: Parnassius apollo; assembly: GCA_907164705.1. Classification (NCBI taxonomy): domain Eukaryota; kingdom Metazoa; phylum Arthropoda; class Insecta; order Lepidoptera; family Papilionidae; genus Parnassius; species Parnassius apollo. The sequence goes on along the minus strand of CAJQZP010001370.1, from coordinate 551,530 downwards.
ATATATATATATATATATATATATATATATATATATATATATATATATATATATATATATATATATATATGTGTTCACTATATTACAAGGAATATAAAAAAGTATAATACTTTCGTTTTTAGTCCAGACACACATATAAAATTCTATAAAAAAGACGGAGCACCTTCATCAAAACGGCACGTGGAACGCCGAAAGTTCAGAGTGATTTCTTTTTTTTTTTCTAAGAAACATTGCCAGGTTATGGTTTAAAATAAAAGAGCATATCTTTGTCTTTGATACTATTATCTATTGCATAGTGTCTTTGGTTTTGTTTAAAACGAAAAAATAGTTTTTTCATAGGTACACATGTTTACATAATTCTGATCAAATTAGATCACTGCTTGGCGGACGTACGGTAGGTATTGTACGATCAAAAGTGCGCATAGCTTGGCTTACAGGATGAGCTCTAATCTAATCTGCTTAGCTACGGAACTCCCCTAGGCATCTTTACAGACAAGACATGAATCAATAAATTTACGTGCGCTTTTTGCCATTTGAGGGAACCAGAATGGTTCGTATAATTTTTCAAGCACCTTCTCAGAGCCTACATGCTTGATTTTATTAAGAACATGACTAATACGTGTCTAAATTAATGTTTGAGGAACCTTAGGAACAAACTAACAATCTTTTTTCTTGCTCTTTTCCGTTAATGTACGCCATCACGAACATCGTATATGCTACCTATCTTTACGGGCAAGTGTTGTCTTATAAGGCCTTTGATTTCACTGATCACTGAACGATTCTGCTCTACCTGAAGCCAACTTTTGCGAAAATTTAAAAAAAAATATGATATTACGAGAATCTACAAGTGTTAATACAGTTGCATCATCGCCGTGTATTGAATGACTAGTAGGTACAAATAACAACAATAATATAATAATAACTGCGATTGCCGACCCGCTCACCAAGCGTGGCAACTATGGCAAATATCTCTCGGACTCGAGGATGAGAGGACACGCTAATCCTCGAGCCCGGCAACTTGTTCTATTACCGGGAGGGCGACCATCTGTCCCAAGGAGGTGTCGGATGAGGAGGTGGAGGATTTACCGTTCACAAGTCTCTCGTCTACAACGTTGTAAAGATTGGGAGTGTGTCGACGAGGGTCGCGTACCTGATACTCAGATCCACCAAACGGTATTCACTGAAGGTCATACAGGTTTACGCACTAATCTCGGCACATCCCGATGGGGAGGTGGAGGAAATGTATCAGGATATTTCTAGAGCCATGCATTCCTCCAAAACCCACTACATGGTGTTGATGGGAGACTTCAACGCAAAGCTAGGCACAAGAAAAAGCGGTAAGCTGAAATTAGAGAAATTTGGAGTAAGGCAACGGAATCATAGCGGCAAGCAGTTTGACGACTTTATGGAGAAAATGGGACTCTTTATAATGAACTCTTTCTTCCAGAAGCGGCCCCACAGGAAGTAGACCTGGTCGAGCTTACCAACGGTTCGACAAAAAAATGAGATCGACTTCATTATGATGACCAGACGCCAACTGTTCAGTGATGTATCAGTGATCGCGAGGGTGAAAAATGGCAGCGATTACCGAATGATTGATGATGACACGAAACTTAAACGTTAAGTTGGAGAGGTCTCGTCTAGTGAAGTCAACGCTCCGTTCCCCTCGTGCGCTAATCCAGGGTCCCTAAAACTTTCAGCTCAAATTAAATACCGTTTTTAGTGCCTAGAAGACTTCAATACAGTGGACGAAATGAATGAAAAGCTCATGGAAACTGTTCATGCGATCGGAGCTAAGTTCTGCAAGACCCACCGCAGAGGAACATAAAAACTCTACGATCACACTCTTAATCATCATTTATTAACATACTAACATCCATGGGATATTAGACGGGCAATGAAGTTGCAGTCGTCAGCAGATTTAATAGCATACAGGCAACTGAACAGACAGATCTACAAATGCATGCGGCAGGACTTACGAAACTTCAATACAGCTCGTATTGAGGAAGCGATTGAGCGGAACCAGGACTGCAAAGTCTTTGCCAGAGATCTGTCTGCCAGTAAGAGCCAACTCTCAAAGCTGAAGACTGAGTGTGGCAGCATCGTTTCCGGGACACCTGAGATTCTGAGTGAGATTGAAAGGTTATATGGGCAGCTGTACACATCATCGTTGGAGCCACAGGAAAGTGTGAGTAAAGATCCAAGAGCAAGTCTTATCCGACACTATTTCGTTGGTATCCCGGGCGTCAGTGTGAACGAGATCATATTAGTTCTCCAGCCCCTTAAAAACGGCAAGTTCCCGGACAAGGATGGAATTAGAGCGTAGTTTCTGAAAGCGGGTGAAAAACCCATACTTGAAGTCCTTCAGAGGCTCTTTAATTCGGTCCTCCATGGTGGAACTACTCCTGAGGCGCGGAGCAGAAGTGCAGTAGTCTTGTTCTTTAAGAAAGGTGGCAACGCCTTCTTGAAGAACTACAGACTGATATCCCTTCTGAGCCGCGTATACGTGCTGTTTTCGAGAGTCATTACAAATCGTCTCGCACGCAGCTTCGACGACTTCCAGCCTCCCGAACAAGCCGGTTTCCGAAAAAACTTTAGTACCGTAGACCGGATACATACCCTTCGGCAAATAGTATAAAAGTCGTAAGAGTAAAATCTGCCACTTTGTCTTGCGTATGTGGACTATGAGAATGACTTTGACTCCGTCGAAATTTGCGTGGTGCTACAGTCTCTTCAGCGGTGCCAAGTTGACTTTCGGTATATCACAGTACTGAAGTGTTTGTACAGTAGGCCTACGATGGCTATCCGAGTACAGAACCAGAGCACGAAACCTATACAACTGCAGAGAGATGTAAGACAGGATGACGTTATTTCCCCGAAACTATTTACCTCTGCATTAGAAGAAGTTTTGAAGCTACTGGACTGGAAAGGAAACGGTATTTACACCAAAGGCGATTACATCACTCACCTTCGATTTGCCGACGATAAGGTCCTTATGGTAGAATCGCTGTTGGACTTAAGCACTATGCTCAATGAACTCAATAGTGCCTCCAAACGGATAAAGGTCCAACGGTCTTAAGATGAACATGGACAAAACAAAGATCATGTTCATATCACACCTATATCCGTGTTTGTTGGCAGCACTAAACTCGAAGTTGTTGACGAATACGTTTACCTGGGACAAATAGTTTGACTAGGCAAGTCCAACTTCAACTGAGGGGTCAATCGACGGATTCAACTCGGCTGGGCAGTGTTCGGCAAATTACGACACATCTTCTAGTCAAGTACACCTCAAAACCTGAAAACTAAGTTGTACAATCAGTGCGTGTTGCCAGTGACGACATATGGAACCGAGACGTAGTCCTTCACTGCTGGCCGTATGAGGACGCTCAAAGTCGCTCAGCGAGCTATGGAAGGGACTATGTTCGGGGTTTCTCTGCATGATAAAATTATAAATGTGGTTATCTGCATTATAACTAGAGTGACTGACATAGCCCAACAGATTAGTAAGCAGAAGTGGCAATTGGCCGGCCATATAGCTCGAAGAACCGACAACCGTTGAGAAAAAAATGTACTCGAGTGGCAGCCTCGTACCGGTAGGCGAAGTGTAGGGCGACCCCCACTAGATGGAGTGACAACCTGGAAAAACATGCAGGAAGTCGATGGATACAGGTGGCTCAGGACCGTGCTTTGTGGCATATCTTGGGGGAGGCCTATGTTCAGCAATGGACTTGTGAAGGGCTGTAATGATGATGATGATGATGAGGCTCGAATTGAGAATATGTACAATTTTTTTAAGAATCTTCATATGCATTGAAATCCACTTGACTGGTCTTTTCAGCTTAGTTAATGGGTACAAAGGACCTACAATACAGGCAATAATAGATATTAACCGGAAAATATGACCTGAGACCCAAGAATTGCCTTTCCTGTGTAGCTCTATTTGGAGTGGGTGCATCAATGAGAGCCTGTAATTTGCCAAGATTTTGTCTTAGTTCTCTTGCTTTTCTCACATATCCTAGATAGTTAATTTTCCATAAACTTGCTCTTACAAACATTAAAAGAGAAGGTAGGCCCAGATAGAGCTGCAAGTTTTTTTTATTAAAGAGGGGACAAACGATCATGTGGCTCTCCTGATTGTAAGTGACTATCACTGGCCATAAACAAACGCAACATCAGGCGATATGCAGGTGCGTTGCCGGCCTTTTAGATAGGAGTAAGCTCTAAGATCTTAGTAAGGTTAGCATCAAAGCACTGCACTTGCCTTCAATAATGTCCGCCGATTAGCAGAGGACGTCATCCATATGAGCAACATTTCGCAACTTAAACTGCATCGCTAAGAGTTCGTGATGCCACGTGGTGTAACGAATGCAGTACGTTCAAGAGAATTGGGGACTACGTTTATGAGGTGATAACCCGAAGCCATACCCAATGAGGTAAAGAAGTAAGGCCAATTTAGACGATGCCAAACAAGTAGCACTACATGTTGGTTGTGGGTTAGTCCTCTACTAGTTAGAGACCTCGTAGAGGGTTCGTTACCACCTACCTGGAAAAGACATACCGCCAAATGATGCAAGTCGTGTTCCGATATGATATTAAGTGAAACCCATTTCATAGAGATAATGTGTCTGAGCAGTTTTGTTGCGCATAAGAACTGGTTTCGACGGGGCCGTTTCTTGGCTTCAGGTGTTATTGAGGTAAGCGATATCCGGAACACGTCTGGGCGTCCGTAGATAGTTGGAGGCCCATGATAATCTCATAAGACTTAACGCATCCAAAACACAAGCGTGTCTTTTTACCACTAAAAGAGCCCGTTCACCCTGGCTCCTACTTTCTGGAATGTATCCTTGGAGTACACTGACCGCCTTCAGTTGTTAAGGGTTAAATTTTTTTCCGAACCTTTGCTATGTGCAATTCATTGAGTCCAGAGCCAAAGCAGCCGCAAGGAAACTTTTTGTTCTCCCAGGGATACAGCGGTACTTCACGCCGGGGTAGCTTCTTAACTTATTGCTGTCAAATATAGGATTGTGCTGCAAAATATTACCTGCCAGCGTTTAGTGCAGAGACGTGCTAAGAGACTCATTAGTGATTTTGATTTGGTTGAAACCAATCTTGTCGGCTTCGAGCACAGAGTAGCATGTCTCTGGGTATACTAGGATGCATTTCGGAGAGTGTGTGTGCAGGGATTGCGCGCTTTAATTCCTGCTTCTTCTTTCCACCATTTCAGACATCTAGGTGGTCGCCAGGTTTTCACGCATTTACTATCGATATTCCACGCAATAGAACCATTGGTTGACTTTTAATTTTTTTTAATGCGTACAGCAAAGGAGTGGAATAATTTGCCAGCGTCTAACTTTGCATCCGAATACAATCGAAGCGTCTTCAAGGCAAAAGTGAATAGACTTTTGCTATGCAAGACATTGCGATTTACCATTTAAGGCTGCGTCACCAATTACAACCAGGTGGGATTGTGGTCAAACACTAGCTTATACATAGTAAACAAACGTAATGAATACTTATTTACGTCACTATTTATTTCAATATCAACAGTTTGATCTAATAACATTATGCCTATGATAATGGATAGCATCATCAGAGATAGTCTCATCGGAAATAACATGAAAATTAATTGATTTGGGATATCTAGAATTTGAACAGGGCTAAGAATTTATGTTGTATATTCAATATTTTCCCCACCTCGTTGCGAAATTTGGTACCAGGTATATGTGTAACTAAGCTACTTTTAATCACTGAATAAGCCGAAATGAAATAGTTACCAGTCGACATAATATATACATATAAATATAGTTAACTGACTGATTTTTAAGTGCCCATATTTTCAAGTAGTTTTATTTTTATTTAATTTAAACTGTAAATGCCCTTAATTGTGGAATGTTGCGTGTTCTTTCTGGTCACAAATATTACACAATCATTGTTACTAAAAATACTTTATATGTTACTAACATGAAACATAAACGAACTACACAACAATCACCCTTTTTCAAAGTTCTCTTGGATGTTCTAATCAAAACAACAGACATTTGCAAATTATACATACATAAACAAGCACTCACGCCTGTCACCGACAGGGGTAGGCAGAGACTACATACTTCCATTTGGCATGATCCTGATATACCTCTCGCACCTCTTCCACATTCATATACCTACGCATACATGCTCGTCAGTTAAGGGCACTTTTAATTTGGTCCCTTTTTGTCCAATTTGGACTTCTGCAATATAAATTTTCTTTGTTACCCTTTTCTCATTCATTTTTTCTTCATCAAACCACCAAAGCATTCCTTTCTTAATCCTCTTCACACCATCATCTTTCATACCACACTCTTCTCTTATTACACAATTTCTCACACTGTCACTCAGATTCAACTCAAACATACTCCTTAACGTCCTCATACCTATTGCGCTTATCCTACTCTCTGCTTTTTCTGCCATACCCAATTTTCACTACCATACGTTAAAGTAGGAACTAACATAGCTTTTGCCATATTCTGACTTTCCACAATAGAGTGTAGAACCCCATTTACTCTATTTTCTAGTTCACTCGTCATTCTATATCATTATCATATCTACCATCCCTGCTAAATACGATTCCCAAATATATAAACTCGTCTACTTGCTCGACCAACTCCCCTTCTATTCTTATTTCACATACCGTTTTACTTTCTTTTCTTTCAAAAACCATAACTTTCGTCTTACTTGCATTCAGTTTCATTCCCCTTTCATTTAATGACCAGTTTATTAATGTAACCATCATTTGCAACTCGGCCCCCGACGATGCGAGTATGACTTGATCATCGGCGTACAAAAGGCATTTGATGGTTAACTCACCCATTCTTAACCCGCATTCTTCAACTTTCAAATTTTTCAAACAACTGTCCATAAATAGGTTGAACAGCCACTGGGAAGCTACACAGCCCTCTCTGACTGGTTTGGCATCCATAAGGGTGTCAAGCTTTATGGATGCCAAACCAGTCCGAGTAGGCCCCGTTGATCCTAACACAAGCACTCGAGTCCCTATAAAGAGGCTTTAATGCTTAATAAATAAATAACATTTAACTTTAACTTTAATATTTATTTTTTTGGTTTACGCCCATAAATAAATATAAACCCAGTGCTCAACCTAAGTGAGTTCAACGTTTGCCATAACACATCCACTCTGTCTACTCTGTCATAAGCCTTTTCCAAGTCCATGAAGGCACAAAACACTTTTTGGTTTTTCGCCAAAAACTTCTCCGCGATCATACGCATGGAAAAGACTTGATCTGTATACCTCATTCCAATTTTAAATCCCGCTTTCACATCCCAAATTTTTTCATCATTTTCTTTCATAACTCTTTCAATTAGTACCTTAGCATACAGTTTTCCCACAATACTAAGAAGGCTGTTACCACGGTAGTTTTTAGAGTCCTGCTGTGACCCTTTTCCCTTATATATTGGGACTATTACGGCTTTGCACCAGTCTCCCGGTGCCCGCTTTTGTTCCCAGCATAAATTAAATAGGGTGTACAGCAGGTCTGCCACGACTTCCTCTCCAGTCCTTAGCATTTCGAATGAAACTCTATCATATCCGGCTGTTTTAGCTGCTTTGATGCTTTTTATTGCATAGTTTAATTTATCTATTCTTATCCCTCTATATTCCCTTTCCTCTTCTTTAGTAGTTTATATTTAATTTAATTCACACGTATCCACATTCATAAACACGCTTTTATAATATTCCTTCCATCTATTTAAACTCAAAACTTCATCATTCAGAATACAGCCATTCTCGTCTCGTATAGTGTAGCGGCGCTGTCGTCGCGCCACAATCGAAATACACCGAAGTATAAATCACGCTATCAACATTCCGAATCAGAAACAGTATATATAGAACATCTCCGAACTATCTCATGGAGCGTTGGCCGCTCCCCGGGCAGAACACCATGCCCGGCGGGAAATCACCCCTTTTCTCTTCTACGGCCACAGTGGTGACCCCGACGTGATCTGACAACGCAACCAACAACCTTCGGAAACTTAAGGCTTCATAATGATCATAAAATACCCCACCCATTCGCTCCCGAGCAGATATCGTCTGCAGTCTTCATATCCTGCAAGCCATCTAGCTTCGTAAGGTTCATCGCAGCACTGGAATAATAATGTTTCCTGTTCCTTCAAGCTACTCTCTACGCTATACAGTGTTCGGCATGGCTCTGAGCCTTACTGCTCGCGTCTGCTTCACGGCACTTTCGCAGATTACTTGCCTTCTTCTCGACTTACCGCATACTATAAGGCAATCTCCTGGCACTTGCACATTCGTCGTCAACGAGGCTGCACTATCGACCTCCGGTCTGAGCAGGGGGGTGATGTAGCGGCGCTGTCGTTGCGCCACAATCGAAATACACCGAAGTCTAAATCACGCTATCAACATTCCGAATCAGAAACAGTATATATAGAACATCTCCGAACTATCTCATGGAGCGTTGGCCGCTCCCCGGGCAGAACACCTTGCCCGGCGGGAAATCACCCCTTCTCTCTTCTACGGCCACAATAGCATTAAATCCAGGCTGGTTTGAATTTCCTCTGGCAGTTCTTATGAGTTATTAAAACATTTTAATATTTTACTGGAAGTTATTCAATATTCTTCTCTCATTCTTATCAGTTCATCAGTCATCATTCGTATCATATCAGTAAGCCGCAGCATCCACTTACCGTCAGGAGGACTATGTGCTCATTTGACATACTTATTTAATTTAAAAAAAAACATAAGGGAGGACATCTTTGGATGCGTTCATAAATACATATTTGTTGCGTCCAAACAGTGGTTTATAACGATGTATAGTATAGCGTCCGAAATTAGCAAAAAAAAAAAATGTAGTCGCTGGTTCCAAAATGCAGTCTGATTCCATAGGTTTTGGATCGATTCATCGAAACAATGTAATATTTTATCATTATTTGACACAAAATAATCGATTTTTCAATTAATCGATTTCCGATAAAAATGTACACTTTTTGGTTATTTGTTTATGGCTAAATTAAAACGTTAATAAAAGAAAACAATACTGTATAGCTTATGTACATAACTTGTCTGTTTAACATTTAATTATTAAAATTGTTAAATTACTGTGATTTGATTTAATATGAGTATATATATATATATATATATATATATATATATATATATATATATATATATATATATATATATATATATATATATATATATATTACTGAGTTTATGTTCAAATTTAGAAACGTTAATATTTGAAATTGTAATAAATAGGTACTCCTAAAGTGAACGGTTTGCCAACAGAACAAAAAAACCATGAGACAATATTTATTGTCTAATCGATGCACGAGTGTTAAACATTATGTGGTTAGTACCATGCAAAAAGCGACATATTTATTTCCCACATCTCCTTTTTATTGTGGTGGCATGGTGAATTCGCCGTTTAGTTAATTAACATAAGATTATGTATATAATACAAAGAGATTTAAACTAATTTAATATTTTTGATGTAATAACAAGAGATTATTTTTCTACCTAGGTTTGAAAAATCTATAATTTATGTTGAATTATCCAAAACAAATGAGAAACACAAACAAAGACCATACTACTAATATAACTGTAGCATGTCTATATCACATATAAAAAATTAAAATATTTTCTGCCATCTATCATCAAGTACTTCTTATAGAAACAATATATTTTTCTCTAAAATGAAACCAGTAAAAATAAAAAGTGAGACAACAGGTACTTTGTCAAATATTGTTGTATGTATATTCATAATTACTACTCTGTATTTGATCAATCGGAGCTGATTAATTATTGGTGTCCTTTTTTAATAATAATGTCATTTTTATTTAACATAGAGGCGGAGATAACAAAATGTTAACAGAACTGGAAATATACTTGTATAGTTTACTGCCATTGAAGGCAAGAGATATCTAATATCTCTTATTATTGAAAATGTCCTTCTGATTCCTAACGATATCATAAAAATCCCAATGCCAGAATCCCATGCAGTCGCATGCACCCGGCAAATCCCGAGCGGTCACATGCGACGGCACGCACCCACAGCACTTAAAACCATTAAAAGTTATATTTAGTGACTACCTTTCTAAGAAGAAGTTTAGCATTGTAAAATCTACACAAAATTCTTTATGTTATAGTATAAAATAAAGTCAGGTTTTACTTCATTACAAAAAAATTTAATTGTATTTTGATAAAAAAAAAAAACATACCAATGAAAAGTGAAAATCACCATTATTTCAATAAATATTACTCGAAATTATTTACGTAAAAAGATAAATTATATTCACAAAAAACTTTCTTTACAATTTATAATAAAAGACTATACTAAAATAAAACACTAGAAAAATCCAAAAAATCAACACAATAACATTCACGTGAAAATGGCGTACGAAATAAATGTAGATTATAAATAAATATTCATTTGATAACAGTTTATTATATTGCACTAGAGGATAGAGTATTTTATATTGATTATATAATGCCAAACCTCTTCATATAAAAGTAGTCTCTATATATAAGTTTTTATGAGTTAAAGTGCTGTGGGTGGGTGGGGCCTCATGAGACCGCTAGGGATTTGACAGAATATGGCTGCGGTCTCGTGAGTCCGCTAGGGGGTGGAGAGGTAAATAAACACATATATAGACATTTAAAAGCAATAAATAGAGAAAAAGTAATATTTTTATAAGATTTAATATTTAGTACGAACTCTCTTTACAATATTTATTAATTTCCAGGTGGATTGCTTATAACAAATCTATGTGTGTATGCCTTGCAGGCTGAAAGCTTGCGAAACTGCCCGTAGGTCCAAATGCCGTCTATAGATACTGATGTCTAACACCAATTCTACTATCACCGAAAATGTCCTTCTGATTCAAGTTATTTTGGCGTTAATAATGTTTGGAATTTATACTTACTAATCAAAATGATAAATACAATTTAAATTAGATGTGAGTTTTTGTTATCCTTAAATAATCAGTTTAAAACATAGATAAAAATGATATTACCTAGTCTTTTTCGCTTAAATGATATTAGGAATATAATAGCTAATCAGTTATCCCATTTTAAAACAAAGTTTACACACCGCCGGTCTGTATATATTGCTTTAAATTATATTAGCTTAATATATATCACTGTTTATATTACTAAGGTAAGGGTTACAATTAAGCCGTCCAAAATAGGGGTTGGTGGGTGGAGAGGGAGGAGTACCTCTACTTCCCCACCCTGCCGGGCGTGCTTAGTTTTTTTTTATAAGTTTTAAAAATCTCATTTTGAGGTTATTTTTCGTAATTTTTTGACTATTTTAACCTGATTTATGGGGAGGGAGAGTTGGCGGACGGAATCCTCACGCCACTCGACGTGGTGCAGTCGAGGTAAGTGCGGTCGACGGAATCCCGCTTTGCGGGGCTTTTACTCCCTATTGGTTTATTATAAAAATAACCACAAAGCGGATGGCGGGGTCTATTCGCTCGCTACTCTCACTCACTCGACCGCTTCATCCCCTTCTAACCTAACCTGTCCGAGTCAGTTTGCCCCACGTTCCAAGCTCGCTTCGTTTGCTATTGCACTCAATATAACACCAAAAGATTAATTTTTTTTTGCGCCCGAAGCAAATATGGGCAACCCTCCGGAAAGCGGGGGAGGGAGGTTGAGAATGCTCATAGCATACCACGCAGCCGGCTGCGTGGTTATGTGGTGACTTTTACCCACTAAACTCAACCTTTTAGGAATTGGCTTAACGATCTGACTAGAGATCTCTAAGCCGTATACGAACGCGACCCTCCTTGGCAGAAAGAAGGGCGCAGGCAGAAAGGAGGGCGCAATTAACTTTTATAATTACGTAAACTTATAAACACAATTTATGGCTACCACCATTTGTAAGAAAGGATCTTTGTGATATTTACCAGTATTCCGCCGCCATTAATATTCCACTATGGCCTCAGCAAAATTCTGAAACTCGGAAGCAACGGAATGACGCAAAGTATGTCCGTCACTGTCAACGAAATGGCCGGCCTAGCGATTATACATTTTTAAATCGATTCAAATCGAAATCAGATGAATCGATTCACAAAAACTCGAAGTCTTCAAGATCAATTTCTCAAAAATCGATCTTTTTCATTTGCGTTAATAGTTTATTATTTACAATATCAAAAGATATCACAAAGTACAGACAACAAACACATGTTTTTTTTTTTGAAGAGACGAAATAAACTGAGCACACAGTAGTTTTGCGAGATTCATTCTTTACGAGTTTGAATACTACTAATTGTAAATAATTTTATAGCTCTTACTAAAATAGAAAAAGATTTGACCATGATTCTCTAGGGTGAAATATCAAGTTCACTTTTTTTTTTTTTTTTTTTTTTTTTTTTTTTTTTTTTTTTTTAATAGGATAGGGTGACAAACGAGCACACAGTCCACCTGATGGTAAGTGGTTGCTGTGGCCCATAGACATCTACATCTATCCTCGATTACGAATCAAAATGCAGATGCGTTGTCACCCGTGAGGACTAAGATGGAATGCCTCGTTTCCAGTAAAAAGGGTCTCCGGTTCTCTACACTCACCATACGAAATACAGCAGCATTAAGCTACTATTTCACGCTGGTATTCTGTGAGAGCGTGGTCCTTCCCCGGTCGAGCCGACCCATTCGTGCTACAACTATACTACTAATATAACTGCAGCATGGCTCTACCACGTATAATCACACACTGGATCGACATGCCTAAATGACATTGTCAGATGCAACAATGCATACAAAAAACATCTCAAAAACGTGAGAATATATATTTAATTAGTCATTTACCATTTTTTTTAAATAATTGAAAATACTTCGCATAATTTCAAACCCAACCCCATTACTATATCTAAAGAGTGTCCCAGATATGATAACCAATCAATCAATTTGAACAAAGTTTCCACACAACTCTGTTTATGCTACTTTTTTACAGTAATATTATTTTTTTTCTATCTAAACACCACCAGGTCAAAACTTTTTATTTGACATATATGGGTATGTTACTACACAGTCATTTTAGGTTTAATGTTATTTAAGATGTATAAGTACTTACTAATCAACCAAACCATATTAAAACAATGTTTTAACACAGCGATTCTGTCAGTCTACTCTACTATTAAAATTCTACTATGGAAATGATGATTTACAAAACACAAAGTATAATGCCGCACCACAACTGCATTTATTATCCAGTGGGATTATACTTTGTGTTATTATCCTTAGCACAACCAGTTTTAAACATCTTTTTTACTGTATCCCTTACTCATCTTGGCTTCAATCATGTTACGTTAATGTTATTTGGGATGAATCTTCACAATCTATCAATACAGGTAAAAGATAGTACCTATTCATACAACTGACAGGCACTATAATTTTTAACACTACTAAAAATATTTTCCGTCGATTTTTAAGTACCTATAATGATGAATTTACAACAGCAACTTTGCAACTTTGTTTTATACTATTAAATATTAAACAGTGCACTATTTAATCTTATAATACCAGTGAAAAGTAGCTAGGTAGTCGCTTTTAGTTTATTTTTAGGTTATTGCTATATTCGTATTTTAATTGTTGATTTCCCAGTATTCCCGTTAACATGCGATAAAACTTAAATAACTTTTGTAATATATAGATTATAATTAATAAACCGATATGTATTTCATGAAGGTCGCTAAAATTTGTGGTGGGTCCATTCTACATACAAAAATAATTTGTCTCTGATAAAATTCGTAATAAATATATTAATTCAACAGGCATATACATTTTAAAACAGTGTTGTAGATGGGACAGTGCACCCCGTAGTCTATCATTTTATCAGTGCTGTTGGATCTGGCCAAATGCTAAGAGATGCAGCTTTAAACGCATGTTTATATGTGTATATTATGGTATATAAGTATAACAACCTACGTGTGCTTGAGCAAACAACTTTGATGCACTGTAGTAACGGGATATCTTCACCCTCATCAGCACCAGTTATTATACTGGATCCTAAGTACTCCATAGGTCCGTTACCTGTAGTTCCTCCACAGGCTGCACGTGTAAAGAGAGTGCAAAATGTTCTAAATAGAGTGACTTTAGCTCCTATTGAACATGGCACGAACTGCGATCAAACATAGTTGCCCAAACGGAGAGAGCCCATATAATACTGGATCGAAGGATTCCATAGGCCCGTTGCCTGTTGTCCCTCCATAGACTGCACGTGTAAAGAAACGTGCACAATGCTCTAAATATAGTGAGTTTATCTTATGTTGAACATCGCGCGAACATCATGCGAGTAACCGTATTTGCCCGAACCGACGGAACCCTACATCAGTATGTCAGTATCAGAAGTAACAGAGCTACTGTTGTTGGAGATGTATGACTCAAATATTTAAAAAGTCCACCCTAGTTAATGTTGTACCGTTTTACTTAATAGGAGGCACAATACTCATACGGTCCCGTCCTGCGCCAAGGTTTTTACTAATCAATTTAAACTACGCAAAAATACAGAAAATATCGATATTTCGTCAGAAATTCTGTTGTGAAACTGTTTGAAAGGTTGTTTCTGTTAAACATTTTTTGTTAAACACAAACAAAAATAAAAGTACGTAGAAATTCGTCGAGTTGATTCAATTTGTAAGTGAAATCTAACGAAACAACTAATAAACCTTAAACTTAAAACTTTATCTCAAGCTTTGTCGCCGAATAAGTAATTGGAAACTCAAAGTAATTCGGAACCCACTAATTTGCGTATGTTTCGAATAGTTCCCTTTAAAGTTTTCCGTTCAGTGTATATGGGCTGTATATGGTTTTGTATAACGATTCATACAGTTTTTAATTCAATAACTTAAATTGAACAATAATTTCAAAGTACGTTTCCTCTGTTCACTTTTTCTTTAAAGGACTATACTTTATTATTATTCTTAATCAAAATGTTAACAATTTAAAGGCCTCGTCTATTTCTAAATTCCCGCTAAGAAATGGAAAATTTTCAAAAATAGAGGTTATTGGTTTCACCCCGTTTTCGAAAATCAAGTTTTTTATCAGATCTTGACTTTTTGAGATCCCAGGAAGCTACTCAGACTAATTTAATGTAAACGTCTTTACGGATGTCCGTATGTGTGTGTGTGTGTGTGTGTGTGTGTGTGTGTGTGTGTGTGTGTGTGTGTGTGTGTGTGTGTGCGTGTGCGTGCGTGTGTGCGTGTGCGCGTGTGCGTGTGTGCGTGTGTGCTTGTGTGCGTGTGTGCGTGTGTGCGTGTGCGCGTGTGCGCGTGTGCGCGTGTGCGCGTGTGCGCGTGTGCGTGTGTGCGTGTGTGCGTGTGTGTGTGTGTGTGAGTGTGTGTGTGTGTGAGTGTGTGTGTGTGTGTGTGTGTGTGTGTGTGTGTGTGCGCGTGTGTGCATGTGTGCGTGTGTGTGTGTGTGCGTGTGCGGGGTGCGTGTGCGCGTGTGCGCGTGTGCGTGTGTGTGTTGTAAGCGTGTGTGTGTGTGTGTGTGTGTGTGTGTGTGTGTGTGTGTGTGTGTGTGTGTGTGTGTGTGTGTGTGTGATCGATTTATATGCGGTTTGCGGCGTTTTAAAGATCTTAATGTAGAATAGATTTGGGGATAAAATGAACGGATTCGGACTAGTAGATTCTGATAAATTTAAAAAATAAAAAAAATTTAAAACTGTTTTTTTTTTTTGGAATAATTTTTAAACGACTTGACTGATCGATTTCAAAAATAATCAGCTCCTTACCTCAAAAATGACGTTGAATACCATTGGAAAATAAAAATCGGTTTATTCATTCGTGAGATATCGAAGGAGAAAGAATTTCAATTAAAAGTAATATGGCCGTGGAAGGAAAAGGGGAGATCTCCCGCCGGGAGAGCGGCCAACACTCCGTGTGATAGTTCGGAGATATTCTATACATTATACTGTTTATGATTCGGAATTTTTGATAGCGTGATTTAGGCTTCGGTGTGTTTCGCTTGCGGCGCGACGACAGCGCCGCCACATATGTAATAAAATTTTAATTTATATTTTATTTTTTTACATGTAATGACGTTACTCTTTATTAGGAATGTCGGGGTCATTTTGACCAATATGGCGCATCTGTCGAGCACTTTCCGAATTACTTAGTATATAACAAGTATACTAAGTATATATTTATATATAAACTAAGTATATATGTAAACTAAGCAAGTATATTGAAGTCATATATCAATGGAAACGTTATTAAATAAGTTATCAGATTATGCACAACAGATATATATGTTATATATATGTATGTTATATATATCATATATATGTTACAAATAGTTTGCTATCACTCGACGCCATATTTTGGCGTTTGACAGATGCGCATATTATTTGAGACGCCAGAATATGGCGTTTGTACAGACGAGGGGTTAGATATAACATAGTTTAAAGTTCTTTTTCCGTATAAGTTGTTATATTTAAGTAATTGTAGTTTTAGATTATCAATTCTGCGTGCGGAGTATAATAACTTATCTACCTTTTTAAATTTTTCAGTAAAGTAATTTTCCGTTAGTAATGTTAGATGTAGTAATGAATTATAGATTTTATTAGGAATAAAATAATGTAATAAGAGTGATAAACTATCACATATTTCACCTGATTGTAAGTGGATGCTATGGAAATCCACATCTGCCCTCTATTACGAGTCAAAATTCAGATGCGCTTTCATCTCCGAAAACTAAGACGGAATGCTAAATATATATATTGATCTCGTTACTTACTTTTTAGCATGCAGTAGTATTATGCTACTATTATATTGCATGCTTTAAGCGCAAAGCGCGTAAGTATGTTATACTAGGGCCTAAAAATCAAGATTCCAAAGTCTTGTCGCATAAAATCGTAACTAACATTCTTCAATCTATTGTTGAACTTATTTGATTTTAAATTGATTAGTAGCTATTTTTACATTAAAAAAGTGGTTTTAGAGGTTTTGGTTTTGTTTTCTATTCTTTATCCTATTCATCTATCACGTGGGATGTAATGGAATGTAAATGGCTATTTCATTTTATTTTGCTTAGTTAAAATAAATTCTTCCCGGCTTAGAAAATCCGAAATTTTCGGTGTTTCCGCAGCTTTGTGATTACATATTTTACTAAATACAAATACGCCTTGACTCACCGCGGGCTCAGCTTGGCTCGGTCGTGAGAGAGTTACTGTATCGTTTGCTTACAGCGGCTCGTGATGAAAAATATCGATCGCTTAAAAATAGAAAATATTCCAAAAACTAAATTTGATACATATTTGACCAAGATAATATATTATTATTATTATTATAATCACAGATTTTCATTACAATATTATATTGTTTCGCTAAAAGAACGTTTATATATAAATATACTTATACGTCTTGGACTTTATGGAGTGACCTGAAGGTGTACTTTGGCAAATGCTAAATTAAAATATTGGCCATGATTAGATGAAAAACCTTTTGAAAATGAATTAAAGTGGATGAGAAAAAAAATAACGAGTCGGCTACAAAGGACTAGGTTTTACGATAAAGCCAAGTACAAATACCCAAAAATTAAAGTTGTAATAAATTCACTTTAATTTTTGGGTATTTTTACTATATTGTAGATTTCCGATCGTTTTAAAACAATTCTGTAAAAGTTTTTTTTTAATTAACAAATATAAAATAATTAAATCTGTATGATAATGACATAGTAATTTAAAATAATATTTTGTATATTTGATTGAGAATACTTTTTCTACATTTTTT
Organism: Parnassius apollo; assembly: GCA_907164705.1. Lineage (NCBI taxonomy): Eukaryota > Metazoa > Arthropoda > Insecta > Lepidoptera > Papilionidae > Parnassius > Parnassius apollo. The sequence continues at coordinate 533,776 of CAJQZP010001370.1, read as the reverse complement.
CATGATCAGCGTTATGACTCCTACACTTCTAGATTTTCACAACTTTTTTTATTGACGTTTGTCATAAAATTATCGGAAAATTAGAAGTGATGCTAACAAGTTTATTTGTGAAAACTTGTGTCTAATTAAAATACCTTAAAATTGATGTATAACATGAGCGCTTAAGGCATGCACATTTAGATTTACCAAAAGCTTTTTTTACTCTGTTATAGTATGCGAGGGTAGTTCTTTCCTATTCAGGTACCTATATGGCTAGTCTCCGTAGAGACTGGATTTGAATTAAATATATAAAATAATGCAGCGTCCACCTAAAATTAGCAGCAGGCAAACTGTAAGCTTGTTTGTGAAACGAAATCAATATGCAAGTTAAACATTGAAGTCAATGAGAATGTAAATGTAATACTCCCCTGTTTTTAGTAAGCATAAAAAATTATTTACCGTACTATACTTATCGTTATCGAATCGAAATTATTATATTTACCTACAACGCGGCTTTAAGGCTTCTAATTATGGAGCGTTTTAATTATATAAATATTATAATTTAATTTACTCCACAAAGCCAAAGCCTTTGTTACGACTACCGTGGCCGCACTGCGATACGATCATCAATTTAGGTTTTTAGGCGTTCATTAAAATCGACTAAATTACGTTTAGGTATTACATTTTAACAAAATACTTGCTAAGATTGTAATAATATCATAGTAAACTGTAAGCTATAATTGATTTAAATTCTAATTTATAATAATCGTTATATTATTTCACAAGTCCACTGCTTATTGATAGTTGTTGATCTTAATAACCAGATCCCATATTGCACAGATTAAAACCTCAGTTTTCTCAAAGATGTCACCGAAACGTAGGCAGTAGATGAACGGCAACCGTACCCACAAAAAGCTCATGTAGAACTTTGTAGAACCTCCTGTGGAGCTCCTCCTCCATCCGTAAGGACTCTTGCTCGAAAATGACCATGACTGCCGGGGTCTTGCCACTGCTAGTTGGTACGAATTAGAGGGGTAAGCCCTTTATCACTCAACATTACTTCCTCATTGATTACATCATTCGATCTCGTCAAAAAGTGGTTACGGAGGCTGCACAATTCGCGATTATGCATGGTGAGAGCGCTCAAAAAGCCATGCGCACCATGTTTCCGTGGTAACTACAACCTCATTACTGACGAATCTTCAGTGATGCATCATATGGAAGGTCATAACAGTGCGGACTTTCTATCCAGAGCGTTCAGTTTATTCTGATTCCACCTGAGTATACCTAAAGTGTACATAAAGCAGTACAGCCATGACCAAATTATTATTGTTATATATATATATATATATATATATATATATATATATATATATATATACATACTAAGAGTAACATCAGATAAAAGACTGTTAAGCACTTTTTTCAAGCGTGCATAAAACAAATCTTAAACTGACTGTTACTGACTGTTACCTATATTCTATGACATACCCAGGTATCGGTATGTCTCGCCTGGAAAAGGGCCTTATGTTGATGGGCATAGATAAGTTTTTGCCCTCAAAGTTAGCAACTCTAACCCTTTCAACGTAGAGGACCTAACACTTATCTATCGCCAGCTTTTGTTCAGCAGTGTTGTCTAGCAGTTCCATTAGATGGGAGCAACTGGAGGCACATAACTTTAGGAGAGATTATCTAATCAATCCAATTTCTAAGGCTGAAATCCCCCCCCCCCCCCCCCGAGCTTATCCTTATGCGGCATTCCACATCCGTCATCCGTTTGCCTAAATGACAAAATATCGTACTCTGCTGCCCCGTGCACTGTCCGAGGAAGTCCCTAATTATACCGTCAATACTGTACAGCTTGAGGATATTCTGATCACCGCGACAAACGCCTTCCTGTATTCTATCCATGCGGCCGAGAAGTTCTGAAGGTTAAGTTTAACCACTTTGCCAATGACCTTGTCAATGAAGAGTGGTTTCTCAGTTCCACTACCACTACCCCAACATCCATTTTGAGCGCGTGACATCACCTGATTTAAGCCCAGGTGACGAGTGATTCTCGCGCTCAAAATGAATTTTTTTGGTTTCTTTTTCCCGGTGAATTGATTTAATTGGATAGGCGCGTCGTTGCCGGAAACAAAGTCAATGGTGCCCTGAATGTATTAGTCAAAAGGCAAGGCCTGGTGAAGAGTGCACGCCTTGCAATACTTAACGCAGTGTTGGTACCGACTTTGTTATATGGCAGCGAAACCTGCCAGATGAAGCATAAAAGCAAGTTGAATGCAGTGGAGATGCGATCTCTTCGTAAAATGTGTGACGTTACCATAGCCGATCATTGAAGAGATTTGCAATATGGCAGGATTGAAAGATGACCTTATCACAAAAATTGATAGGGGCGTACTCCAATGGTTTGGGCACGTTGAGCGAATGAGTGAAGACCGAATGGTGAAGAAAATATATAGAGTGAAAGTAAATGTTAAAAGGTGTCGAGGTAGACTCAGACTAACTTTCGAAGACCATGTGAGTAAATTGCTCGAAGAGGGGAAGGTCAAGAGTACTCGGATACCTAGACGTGCATGTATGAAGAAGTTAATGAACCTGAAAGAAGCGAAAGAGGTATGTAAGGATCGTGACACTTGGCGATTTGTTCTCTCTGGCTACCCCGTTAGGGATTGTGCGTGAAGATAAGTAAGTAAGTAAGTAACATAAATATGTATTAATATACTGTTGCGCCTAAGTTGACGTCATGTACTATATAATACTAACGTAAATAAATAAGTAGGCCAAGGGTTAGGGGAATGGAAAATAAAATGGCAGATGATGTGATTGGTATAGAGGAGTGCCGCCTTCTGCATTTGAGCCCGGAGCAGTCTTCCAAGGAGTCCCAGTCGCTTAAGTAGACATGAGAGGCTGACTGGGACTACGCGGTTTGCAAAGATAACTACAGGAATAATTTTGGTTGGCAGCCACCCACATGTCAGTCACCTCGTGAGCCAAGTACGGATATTTTGCTTATCTGTTTCGTATAAGCACTTATAATAACCAGTTTTCTATCCACGAGGCCCTATTTAAGGGATAGCTCCTAGTTTAAAATCCTGGTTACAAGGTTTTGCTAGTACTCAGTAAGTACTGTGCGCTGAACAGCCAGAGATGACATGTCTAAGTAACTCTTATTGTTATTATTACCATATTTAAAATATACATAATAAAATAAAAAACATATTAAAATATAACATAAAAAAATCGTATGAAGCTCGTATACATAAGAAAACATTAACCGTTCGATTATCGTATGAATAGACACTTCCATAATTATAATCATCAAATTGTACTTATATCTCGTATTGAAAATATGGAGAATTAAATTCTGAGATACCTCGACTTAAAGTCAAAAAAATTCACTCATTTGTCTTCAAAGATGTAGTGGATATCATTTTTGCCGTTGGAATATAGATGTAAAATCTATGGTATTTTTTTCTTAGTTAATATAGTAGATGTTGTATCTATTGATTCTTCTGAGCTACTTACTCAAATTCGGACCGATTAATGCGATTTAGACAGGAACATCCGCTTCTTTAAATACCTCTTGCTATAATTATATAAAAAGTTTCTTCTTTCTGCCTAGCGCAATGGAATTTAATAAGCTTTCATCTGTAATAGATATTGAATTATTTTTTACTAGTTCGAAATCTGTAAAAAAGTGATGAATAGAGAATTTTTTACTCAGAGCCGAGACTAGCATGAGTCAAGTTGTAAACTCCTTGGTCTCACGGAAATTTAAATTAAGCGGATTTTTTCTCGTTCATATTTTGCATTTTTTTTGCTATTGTTTTTTGTGAGTAGTTTAAGTATTCCTTGGTGTATTTTATATTTGTATAAAGTTGGATAAAGGTAATATGTGGAGGCTAGTAATTAGCAAATTATTCACCATTTTGTAACTTTACGAGGATATTAGTCTGTAAGCCGTAGAATAAATAAATAAATCATCATTACTTACAGCTCTTCACAAGTCCATTAATGAATACAAGCCTCCCCCAAGAAATACCACAAAGCACAGTCCTGAGCCACCTGCATTCATCGACTTCCTATATGTCTTACCAGGCCATCACTCCACCTAGTGAGGGGATACCTTACAATTCACCTGCCGGTGCAAGTCGGCTATAACTTGAAAACCTTTTTTTCCCATCGATTATCGGTCCTTATAGTATGTGGCCAGCCCATTACCACTTCAGTTTACTAATCTGTTTGGCTTTGTTAGTTAATCTAGTTATACTACGGATATCTTCATTCCTAAATTTGTCACGCAAAGAAACTCCGAGCAAAGCCCTCTCCAGAGCTCGCTGGGCGGCCAGCAGTGACCAAGGCTCAGATCTTTAGGTAATCACAGGCAACACGCACTGGTTGTACAAGTTTGTGAAGAAGTCGGTATATAGTAAGTATCGGTATAAGTATCGGTTTTCCACTCACTTTCAGAAACTCCGTTTTCAACCTCGCCCGGGAACTTGCTATTTTTAAAATGCTGTACTAAGGTTGTGTTAGTCCCGCCGCATGCATTCGGAGATCTGTCTGTTCAGTTGCCTGTACGCTGTCAAATCTGAAGACTGAATCTTCATCTTCCGTCTAACAGCCATGAGATTAAGAGTCTGATCGGAGAGATTTTGTGTTATTCTACGTCGGGTCTAACAGAACTTAACTACGACCTTATCTATAGTTTCCTCAAGCTTGTCATTTATATCGTCCACTTCATTGTAATTTTTTAGGTATTAAAAATGATTTTGTAACTTGAGCTGAAAGTGTTCGGGGCGGGGATTAGAGCACGAGGGGGACCGAGCGTTGATTTCATTAGACGTGACCTGTCTAACTTCCCGTTTAGGTTACGTGTTCTCATCATTCTCAACGTTCTCAACATTCGGTGATCGCTGCCAGTTTTTACCTTTGCGACACCTCACTGAAAAGTTGTCGTCTTTGCGTCATAAAGAACCGTCGGTGCTCCACCAGGTCCAACTTCTGTGGGGCCTCTTTTAGCTGAAAGAGTTCATCATAAAGAGTCCTTCTTTCTCCATAAAGTCAGCCAGCTGCTGGCCCCTTGGGTTTCGTTTCCCAATTTCGAATTTATTTAATTTCAGCTCACGGTTTTCTCTTTTGCGCAGTTTTGCGAAAAAGTTTCTAATTATCATATTAGAGTGAGTTTTGCAGGAATGCATGGCTTTAGAGATATCCCCATACATTTTCTCCACTCTCATCGGGATGTGCCGAGGTTGGTACGTAATTTTGTATGACTTTCAGCGAATATCGTTCAGTGATTCTGAGTATATGGTACGCAACCATTGTCGACACATTCCCAATCTTTCCAACTTTTTTAACGACATACTTGTAGGCGATAAATCCAACATCTCTTTGGGTCAGAATGGTCACCCTCGTGGTAATAGAACAAGTTACCGGAATCGGGGATTACTGTGTCCTTCCCCTCTCTTCCAGCTCCAGGATCTTTAATCAGCCTTAGGTGGCAGCTGAACCTCCACAGGAAATTCTTAGCATCCCCTACTCCGCTGTTACCATGTCACCACCATAGCCAAGAATATTGGGGTGCCGGGGACTGGGGGCCATTTATTTGTGTGGTTTCTCATCAAGGTTATATGCCATAGTAGCCGCGGTTGGTGAGTGGGTTGGCAACCGCAGTTTTTTATTGCTGTTTGCTGTTTCAAACATCTGTATTCCTACGAGCAATGGTGTATCTATTGCATTATTTAGAATATGTCTTTCGATAAATATGATTATAGAAACATTTTTTTTTTTGCCCAATAGTAATAAGAATTGAGTGGGCCTTATACTGAATTAGAAAGTAAGTTAATAATTAAAATATCGTTTATAATACTATTTGCTTCCTAAAAAAACATTTATTATAAAATAAGCAAATAAAATCTTGATTTTCTTAAAGTAGGTGGTAGAATTGTGGGTGAACTTCCTGCCGGCAACTCGAGAATTAATACCTTTGTTGTGATGTATTGAACTTTGATGAGTAAAAATATAGTAGTTTGAAGTGACGTAATGTGTTTATTTTGTAATATTATATAAAATGACTTAAATTGACAATATTTCCAACTATCCGGCATTACTTTATTATAAATATGAAAATAATGTAATATTTGCTTAGGTAAAGTAAAAATTATATTTTTTTTCTATGAGACATATTATTATGTGTATCTTCTCAATTTTGATCATATAACCCGAATATATGATTAACCTCGTCTTGGTTTGTGGAAAGCATTTAACTGTTCAATCATCTGTCAAATATCTCTAAATTGAGCATTTTTTTGCTACGTTGCGGGTTCTGGGAATGAATATAAGCCATAAACAAGCATTCTACAAGGCGTAAATAAGATACATATGCGGCCTTCAAACTTGGTTAAATTATTCAACACAGTTATTAGTAGGCACTAGCCTACTTAGAATTGTGTTGAACCAAATAATTACAAAAGAAGTCCTGTTACATTATTCGCTTACAGAGACTCAGATGTAATTTCATCTTCAGGAAATGGAACTATGTAGAATAGAGTCGGTTGAAACATTTTGTCACTAAAAATACCTAAAATGACGCCGGCGCCATCGATTTTTGATTTTGTCATTTGACTCTTTCTGGCGAGCAGATCTTTGTCGAATACTTTAGCCTGGTTTTTATTTCGTTACTTCTTAAATTTGAATTGTTTAATTTAGTTAATTTTCAAAGAGTAGACATATCTTGAACTTAAATTCAAATATATAAGTGTCGAATGCCGAATCAATTATAAAAGATATGCCGTTATTGCAGTTTCTTAAAATACAAGTAAATAAGGCTTCCAGTTTTATTTGAAATAATCTCAAATTGAATGTGATTTATGGGAAATAACATTTCTTCAATTGCAATTGCCGTGTAGTGGCGGTTAAGATTATCCACTACCCCATATCTTCTCCTGGGCATCATAAAAGGCGACAGAGAGAAACAGGCAGCCCATCCGCTCAATAAACGTGTCAATTATGGCAATATACCCACCATAAGAAACAACGCAAATTGTTGGCCTCCAATCGCCCCAACGGCCGAGCCATTCCTAGCTACGGTTGCAATCATGGAAACGGCGGGGCAAGGAGTGCTAATAATCTTCGGTAAAGGTTAGCTTGCCACCTACGATTTACGATTGACGAGAAAACCCTATAGGTGGTAGAAGAGATAGGCAAGTGGCGCTGGAATATTATAGGATTATCCGAGGTCCGGCAACTTGTTCTATCACCGTGAGAGTGACCATCTGTCCCAAAGAGGTGTTGGATTTATCGTCTACAAGTCTCTCGTTAACAAAGTTGTAAAGATTGGGAGTGTTCGACGAGAGTTGCGTACCTGATACTCAGAATTACCAAACGGTATTCGCTAAAGTTCATACAGGTTCACGCACCAACGTTGGAACATCCCGATAAGGAAATGGAGTAAATGCGTGAGGATATTTCTAGAGCCATGCATTCCTCTAAAATACACTATACGGTGTGAATGGGAGACATCGAAGCAAAATAGGCGCAAGAAAGAAAGGTGAGCTGAAATTAAGGAAATTTTGGAACAGCGCAACGGAACTAAGAGGCCAGCAGCTGGCCGACTTCATGAAAAAAGAGGAACTCTTTATAATTAAATCTCTCTTCCAGAAGCAGCCCTACAGAAAGTGGATCTGGTCGGGCCCCGATGATTCAACAAAAATGAGATTGATTTCATTATATAAACTAGACGTCAAATATTCAGTGATATCTGAGTGATCGCTAGGGCGAAAACCGGCAGCAATCACCGAATGGTTTGAGGCACACTGAACCTAAAAAATTAGTTGAAGAGATCTCGTCTAATGAAATCAACGCTCCGTCCCCCTCGTGCTCTAACCAAGAATTCTGACACCTTTCAGCTCGAGTTACAAAACCGTTTGCAGTGCTTAGAATATTGAAATACAGTGGAAGATATGTATGACAAGCTGGTCGAAACTGTCTTTGCGGTAGAAGCAAGGGTGTGCAAGACCCGTCGCTGAAGAACACAAAAACTCTCCGATCTCACTCTAAGAGCAGTCGTCAGCAGATTTGACAGCATACATGCAACTGAATAGACAGATCCCCAAATGCATGTGGCGGGATTTCCGCAATTTTAATATTGCTTGTAATGAAGAAGCGATCGAGTGGAACCGCCCTGGTTCCAAAGAATTTGCCAGAGATATGTCTCCCAGAAAGAGCCAACTGTCAAAGCTGTAGACTAAATGTGGCAGTAACGCCTGAGATTTTGAGAAAGATTGAGAGGTTCAATGGGCAGCTGTACACATCATCGTTGGAGCCACACGCAAGTGTGAGTAATTATCCAGGAGCAAGTCATATTCGACACTATTCCGATTATATCCCGGATTTCAGTCTTAGCGAGATAAGAATGGCTCTCCAGCACCGTTAAAACGGAAAGTCCCCAAGGGAGGATGGAATAAGAGCGGAGCTGAAAGTGGGTGGAGCACCGGTACTTAAAGTTCTTCAGACGCGCTTCAATTCTTTCCTCAATTGCGGCACTACTCTGAAGGCGTGGAGCAGAAGTGCGGTGGTCTTGTTCTTCGAGAAAGTCTACAACGCTCTCTTGAATAACTAAAAACCAATTTCCTTTCTAAATCGCGTCAACGTGCAGTTTTCGAGAGTCATTACGAATCGTCTCTCACGCAGGACTACCAGTCTACAGAACAAGCCAGTTTCCGAAAAGGCTTCAGTACCAAAGACCATACACATACCCTGCGGTAGACTGTACAGGAGACCGAAGAGTATATATATATATATATATTTATATATTATATATATCTGCCACTTTGCTGGTGTATGTGGACTATGAGAAAGCCTTTGATTCCGTCGAAATTTGGGCGGTGCTACAGTCTCCTCAGTAGTGCCAAGTTGACTCTCGTTATATCAAAGTGCTGAAGTGTTTGTAAAGTTAGGCTATGATGGCTATACGAGTAAAGAACCAGAGATCCAAACCTATCCAACTGTAGAGAGGATTAAAACAGGGTGACGTCATATCCTCAAAACTCGTCACCGCTGCATTGGAAAACGTTTTCAAGCTACTGGACTGTAAAGGATACGGTATTTACACCAATGGCGATTAAGTCACTCACTTTCGATTTGCCGACGATATAGTCCTTATGGCAAAATCACTGAAGGACCTTAGTACGTTGCTCAATAACCTCAATTGTGTCTCCTAAAGGATAGGTCTTAAGACGAACATGGACAAAACACAGATCATGTTTAATTTCCATGTCACACCCATGCCGGTAGTTGTTGGGATCACTAAGCTCGAAGTTGTTGACGATTTCGTTTACCTGAGACAAAAAGTTCGATTAGGTTAGTCCAAGTTCGAATGAGCGATTAATCAACGGATTCAACTCGGCTATGTTGTGTATGTGTGTTCAGGATATCATGACACATCTTCTCGTCAGGTATACCTCAAAACCTGAAAACTAGATTGTACGATCAATGCGTGTTGTCAGTGATACCTTACGGATCTGAGACGTGGTCCTTCACTGCTGGCCATAGGAGGACGCTCAAGGTTGCTGAATGAGCTATGGAGATGGCTATTCTCGGGGTTTCTCTGCATGATTAACTTAGAAATGAGAATACCCACAGTGGAACCAGAGTGAATGACATAGCCCAACGGAATAGTTAGCTGAAGTAGCAATAGGCCGGCCAAATTTTTTGAAGAACCGACAACCGTTTGGAAATAGATTTACAAGTGGCAGCCTCGTGCCGGTAAGCGTAGTATAGGGCAACCCCCAACAGGATAGAGTGACAACCTGGTAAGACATAGGGGAAGTCGATGGATGAAGAGTGGCTCAGGAGCGTTCTTTGTGCTTTTTCTTGGGGAGGTCTATGTTCAGCAGAGGACTTGTGAAAGGCTGTATTGATGGTGGTAATGAACATTTCAATCTGACCTTACACAGTGTGTGCGTGCGCAGTAAAATCAATTAACATAATGCATTACCACGAATTTTGAATTTAAAATATATAAAGGACAGAATATTTGAGCTTTTTTTGCGTATATTACTTATTCTGAACCTTCTCTGCAAATTTGATATTCATTTCATTTTAGACTCTGAACGTGTTGGTTGAGGTCGCTCCCGTCACTCCACTTACTGGCTCATGTGCGCAACATATATAAGTATAATTTATACCTCTCTTGCTGATTGCTCAGAGTACCATTGTGTACCTGAGTGAGTATTTGGTGACAGTTTTAGTGCTCACATTGTGGTGCGCGAAGCACGCTTTCCGGGTGACAGCACTCTCACTTACTGTGATATTTATCGGACGCTTGTTGCGTAGTTTTCCTTCCTGGCTTCCTGGTTTTCGGTAAACCCTAAGTGGAGTGAAACACACCCGCTACCTCAGAGGCAACCTCTATCTATTATAATTTTAATTTCTGTGTTGCTTGTTGCATTAGGCAACAACGCGTTAGGTGTATAGGTGTTCATTAGGCACACACATCCCCCGCCGAAAGGTGGGTAAACTTCGTACATATCTGTGTTAACTAGTGTTGTCATAGACAAGATGGCGTCGATCTCTAACAACGAACTCGAGATTTCTGTCTGAGTAAAAGGAAAAAGTGTTTAATTTTAATAATATTTTCCCCAGAGTAACTAACATATTACGTGTGAATTTGTAATATATTTTGAACTGTGTAGATATTAAATCACAATAAAATGCGTCAATAAGAGGAAATATTAATAGTATTTTTTTATTATTTGAGAAGAAGATATTACTATCAAAAGAATTCAAATATTGGAACCGTTACAAGGGCTTCACCGAATAAATTATTAACACTTGAACGAAATTCGGCGTCATCTTTGAAACCAATCGGTTTATGTGAAAGTATTTATGTCAAATTTATGTCCGCCTCCATGTCGATGATATTAATACTTTGTAACAATTTTAATCATATTTCCCTGTAGGGTTGCAAATATTAACGTAATTTGAAGTTTACTTTTTGTCTGGAATAAATATTTTATAAATCATTAATTATGTTTCATATAAATTACGTTATTGAAAATAATATGTGAATATGATTAAATTATGTAGGATGTAATGACGAACAAAATATGAACGTTATTCCAAATTAGACGTTTATCCCGTCGATGGATGAACTATGACCTTCAACACCATACACTGTTGACAGAAACTCATTCAATATGACAGGACCTTAGTCTTGTCATATTAACCACAAGTAAACTTTAACAGTTTCCTCCCACAAGGAATGCCACAAAAACTTGTTTTGTAATTTAACAGTGCATGCTAACGTCTTATTCAAGGAAAATCATAAAATTACTTTACATTACAAATATATATAGAGTGAGTGGCATAACAATGACATTATAAGTCCCTAATTTTCTTAATCTCGTTCGCACACCCGTCTTAACAACTTCCCCTTTTATCTTACACGTGCACTGTATTTTGCTGTCTAAAATAATTGTAGAATATATAATATTGGCAGAAGTGAATTTTCTCCTTTATATTATATAATTTCTTAATAAAGTAAAAAGTCTTAACGTTCGTCGCCTAATTTTTTTAAACAAGTATACGCAAATAAAATATACAAATAACAAGCAGCTGCCTGCCAAGTATATAGAATTGTTAACAGTTGTTTCTTTAGTTTTATATGATATGAAAACACAGTAATAAATGCTTACATTGTGGCATAAATTGTATAAATTTCTTCAATTGCTTAAATCTTTTCACTACGCATCATCTATTAAGCGGTGAAATTATTTTAAACGTAGTGGAGCTAATCTGAAGCTATATTGTGGTTGCACCTCGAATAGGTCAGCTTGACCGAACCACGCTTTCGCAGAATAACCGCGTAAAATAATATTATATTTTACGCTGGTATTTTGTAGTCACTTTAAGAAACACAGCAACTTAGTGCTGATGTATTTCACATGATAAGTTTAGATAACCAGCAACCCTTTTTATTTGTAACAAGGTGTCCTATCTTAGTCGTTGGGGATGGCAACAACAACAATTAAATCAATTTTATACTAAATTAAATATAAATATTAGTGTAAGAAGTACATACAGTACAGTACACAAGCATACCTCAGGACCCACTTGCCATTAGGTGGACTGGTGCACGTTTGTCATCCTAATTCGATAAAAAAATCTTCTGTATTTAGTCCCTTAAAATGACTGAAAAAATTTAAACAATAAAAGCTTTAACTTCGTTGTTGGCATACTTTTGTTAACGTAAAGATACGAGTATTTACAAAGTGGAACTACTGAATTCACTTACTGAAATAAAGCAGCCGGTACCACATGAGTAGAATACACGTATTCTCCGCCCTTATTACCAGATGGTACATAAAATGCGCTATAAGCGGAGATTAACCAAATAACCGTGGATTAAACAATGATTTCGTATTATAAGATGCCTTTAACTTATTAAGTCATGCGCGATTTGGCATTAGTTACGTTATATATTACAGCACAATATGTTCTCAGTTGTTTTCTGTCTCTGGCGTGTTTTACGTCTGTGTTCTTCTTTGACTGACAGGATTTTTTAAATTCATTACTGGCTTTTCAAGCTGCAGCAGCTAAAGTAAATCATCCTCGAAAAAAATGCCTTTTCTTACCATCATATGTCTTTAATTTGATAAACTCTGACGAAAAACTAGGGGTGTTATATGTTTAACGTGCTTATTTATGTAACTTTGTGTCTGTCTGTGGCATCGTAGTTCCCAAACCGGTAAACCTGTTTAGTTTTTTTTTTTTTTAGTTTGGAAGGTGATTGATCAATAGTGTTCTTATCTATGATTCAATAAAATTTTTTGAGCTGTTTGATGATCTTCCGACCTTTATGTTTCGGGGTATTTTTAATTTTTGTATATAAATTATTTTTTTATTTTTCTTATTTTTTTCCTTCGTAGCAAATTTAAGTTTAATCGGCTTAAGTACATTTTATAAAACATTTAAATAATTAGACCTCTAGTAGTTCAGGGAAAAACGCTCGCCATGAGCAATACGCAGACGTTCCCTTCTGTCAATGCACAAGTCCACGCCCAAATTGTTAGTATAATGTCATAGTATGAGTTGCGTGGTGACAGACAAATGGTTTGATATGAGCAGATTTTCCCCGCAAAAATTGACAGACAGTTCTGTACCGGAAAAATTTTATTCCCATCCGTTCCGCCTGTGGCCCATGCTTTATGATATGTGTAGTTTACCAACATGTACTGGAGTAACAAGGTTCAGAGGTACCTGTATCCATCTATTTCCTGCTTGTCTTATTAAATTGTGATTTCGAGAATATTACGATTAGTAAGGTTTTCGAGGTGATGGGTTCTTCGGGGTATTTGACTAGCACATTGGAAATTCACGCAGGCTACAGCTTACAGATCCTATGTCTTATCTCGATTACTCTGGATCTAATACAGATATCTTTACTATGAATTCTACTACGAATAAATGATTATTTACCTAATTTTAATTTTAACATAAGCTGACTTAAATGATAGAGATATATTACTAACAAAAGTGTTCGCGTAAACACATCGGTACTTAATAGTTTTAACACCAACGTACTCGATATAAAGATATTGCGATAGTATCGATGGTGAACTATGGCAGCTTTTTTAGATTAAAACTACTTTACGATTTTTATAACTATAGCTAGCTATACCGCGTAAAAGGACATATAGCTGACGTGAAACATCAACGTTCTGGGAAGTCTGCAGTTTGTGATCATATCTTAGGCGGCCCCAACCATTACATCAGATTTAATAGACCACAAATCCTCGCGAAAGAACATCAATTCCTGCCAAGGATGATCATTGAAATTAAAAAAAAACATCTTAATTTCAATAGAGAAGAAGGCTGGGTACTACCACCTGCTTTGGACCCTGTAAATAATAAAATTAAAACTAAACCCAAGCATACCACTGCAAAACTTCAAGTATACAGGCATAGTAAGTTCATTCTGCATAGATCAGACCATAAACAATAATTAAAATGCTGAAGGTACTCCGGGTTGACATTGACATCGGGACGTCAGTCACCTCAGTCCCCCGTGACCATGGGTGCTGGAAAGCACCCGAAACGTCGGAAATTAAAAACCAATTAAAATTAAACGCGATAACATCCGTAAGGGTAGATTTAATCAATGTGTAGTGTTCGCGTAAATATAAGAAATCATTAAGTTTTTTTTTTTTGTAAAATAGCTGACTCACATACTACAATGTTCTCCTGTCTCGTTGAGGCAGTTTACATACATAAATTTCACAAAAACAAATATCCAGACCAGGAATATTTATTTAAATTAACATTTAGTTGACAATGCAGTCGTTATGACGGAATCACTGGAGGAGGTCAGCATTATACCCAATAGTGTCTAGTATGTCTGTCTGGTAGTTCTTTAGATGAAAATAATCATAACAAAGGCCATATGTAACATAATTGATAGAATCAGGCGTTACTTTGCAGAAATCCATTATAATAAAGATATTAATAGTTACTTTGCAACCGTCCGCTAAATAAAATAAAATAATATGTCTTCCCTAGTTTGAAGAGCACTTCCTGCCATCCCTCAATTGCGTGCACTAATCCCTTCACCACTAATCCCAACACCACTACTCCCAATACCATTATTCTAGGAAAGACACACCATCGAAGATAATATGACACGTGTATCGCCTCTACAGGAGGCATCTTCAGGTGATGTTGACTCTACGGCGGATGACCGCTAAGTCTTGGCTAAGTCTTAACTAAGGTAACTATTAATACCTTTAATGCCATGTGTAAAGTCTATGTCATATCTATGCCGGTAGTTGTTGGGAGCAATAAGCTCTAAGTTTGTTGTCGTAAATGAGAAATCTTCATCACAGAGCTCAAATGGACCAACTCGGCTAGGCAACGTACGAGTTAGTTATAGTTATGTATATATTTTATATTGAAAACAAGAGTGTACACTGATGACATGTGGATCCAAGAAGTGATCCTTCACTTCTGGTTACATGAAACTCGACTGTAGAGAGTGCTATGTTAGGAGTCTACTTGAGAATATTTGCAATGGTAAACCGTAAACCGGAGTAACCAACACAGCCCAACGGGTCAGAAGTCTGAAGCGACAATGTGCCAGCCTTAAGCCTTAGCCTTAAGTGGCCTTAAGTAGCTTAAAGAATCGACAACCAATGAGAAAAAATATTTTAGGAAGAAATTGATGCAGTAATTATGTATGCGTGTATTTTAGGGCACTCCTTTGTCAGTTTACTGCTTGTGATGGGTTTTAATGACGATGATGATGATTTTAATGATATGCTGATCGCTACTCCTGTATTTTGCTTTTTAATTTGGTATTTCCGTAGCTGGCTTAATTTCTTACACTTCGATTAACCTTTTTTGTCTAAAACATTTACAAGCCAGAAGTTTGTTACTTGTAACATCACATGAACCTTTAAGCTGCGACATTAACATGCCACGTATTCTACTCTATCATGAATATTTATATCGGCGCCGCATCAATGTGCTGTGATATTTAGCACATTCGTGTATCTACAAATGTGGCTGTTGTTATTCATTGTTATTCTTTCAACATAACCGCTTATTTATAATGAATTAACATTTAAATAATAATTATTAACCAATAGATTAACAGTTATTTAAATGAAACTTATTTATTTTTATGCTATATTCGTCATTTATTTTATGACTCTTCTCCTTATTACGATGCCTTTCACGGAATGGATCAGCCATAAAGCTTGTGCGACTGTCAACTAACGAGAAAGAATGGTTCTTGAGTGTATCTTGTATAGGTCAGAAAAGTGAGGGGCAGTCCCCAACTAGATAGATGGGTCAGAGATGCAGTAAGTCGATGGTTGCATGTGACTCAGGAGAGGCTTATATTTAGCTCATCATCATTATCATTAGAGCCCATCACAAGTTCACTACTAAACGTAGGCTGTCCCTCATCGACTTCCTGTATATCTTACCAGGTCGACACTCCATCTAATGAGGGGCCGCCCTGCACTTACCGTTACTAAGCTGCCACGCGAGAACCTTGATTTCCCAGAGCTACATCGCATGACCATTGCCACTTCAGCTTACTAATCCGTTTATTGTGTTTTACAGTTGTAGTAAAAAAAATAGTACAACTTATTAACAATTTTAGGTGTACAATATTATTTAATTTTAAAAACATTAAGTATTTAATCAAAAAAAATGCCCTAATAAAACAAAATAAAATATACTACTAATTGCACTATCATATCATTAATAATTTATAACTTATTTTAATAAATAATTTTCAAAGTATTATTAATAAAAAAACGTCCAAAATTTAAAGATATTATTTTTTCCAACAGTTCACTGCCGAATAAAAAGATTTATTAACTAATTCACTTTTTCAACTCGTTTTAGAAACGCTTCCTTGGTTGTAATTTCATGTTACTGTATATTGTGTTAACACTTAACTTACCTTTACTTACTTACTTACTTTACTACTTAACTTTTATGCCAATTGCATGGCAATTTCTATGATAATTAACTGTTTTTGGTATTTCAATGACTAATGACTGGGTCCGAGCCCATAAACGGAAGATGGAAGTTGTGGCGAGTCAGTGTGCGAGTATTACGCCCATGGGCCCCATCGTCATAACGCCGGACTACGTAGCTGAGACGGTCCGTAGCGCCCACAACTGGAAAAGTCCGGGACTCGACGGGCTGCATCACTACTGTCTCAAAGGGTTCGTGGTATGTCACACTGTGCTTGCCCGACAGTTTCAAGAGGCTCTCAACCAGAAGTCGCTCCATAGCCTCTTCACAACTGGGATCAATCATATGGTTCCTAAAGACCAGGTTACCACCGACCCGAGCAAATACTGCCCCATAATCTATCTACCGACCATATACAAGACACATGAGAATCACTCGTCACCTGGACTCAAATCAGGTGATGTCGTGCGCTCAAAACGGATGTCGGGGCGGCGGTAGTGGAACCAATGAACCACTCCCATTATCGCGGTTATTAGCAAAGTGGTGAAACGCAACCGTTCGTTTTCATTCGTCTCCGTTCCCCATACGTGGCTAAAGAGGGTCCTTGAGCTGTACAAGATTGATTGTACAGTTTCTGAGACTTTTTCAAGCAATGTATGTGGCAGTGGAATACGATCCTTTGTCATCTGAGTGAGCGAATGAAGGTTGCAGAAAGCCGCATAAGGATAAGAAGGGGTATCTTTCAGTCTAAGTCCAATCTGGTTCTGCCTCTCTTCGAACCCTCTCAGTACTTTACTGCAGGGCTCCGGGAGGGGATTTTAGCTTCGAGAAATAGTTACAAAAGTGACCCACGTTTTCTACATGGATGATCTCAAGTTATTCGCCTCCAGTTGCTTCCATCTTGTGAAATTGCTAAATATCACTTGTGAATTTAGCGAATCTATTGGATTGGAGCTGGGAACGGATAAGTGTGCGGTCCTACATGTTGAAAGGAAAAGGGTGGCTAACTCGAAGGGCACAGATTTATCAACGCCCGTCAACTTAAGGACGCTTTTCGAGGCTGAAAAATACCTGGGTACCAACATCGGTATCGATGAGGCTGGTATGAAGCAGTCATTTTGCGACGTGTTCTATGCGCGCTTTACCAAAGTCCTTAACAGCTTTTTGTCCGGTGTAATGAGACACAAGCATATAACTGTTGGGTCATGCCTGTACTCATGTATACCTTTGGCATACTTAGGTGGACTCAAACTGAACTTAAAGCCCTGGATAGAAAATTCCGCAAGACTATGACGTCCCACAAGATGCATAACCCTAGATCTTCGATTATGAGGCTTTACTTGAAAATAAGGTGGGCGTGGTTTTTTGACACGCACTTATAGTATAATATAAATGACTAGTCCTTATTAGGGACTTGAAAAGGATTATTATGGTGGCGTGAACGCTGCTTCACGAGCAATTGGTCCGAGGTAAACTCTGACTCGCTAACCGATGTGTCCTAGACATATCATCTTAGTGCCGGTGGTAAGCGGGTTTGTTGTAGCAATACGGCTTTCCCGTGGACATCGCACACCCATACCGTTTTTGAGCGGCGTCGTAGCGTGATAATTAATAATAAATTAATAATGTAAACCTGTTAAAAGTGGAATAGGGACGTTTTATATTCTTAACATTTCTCGAGCCCTGTCTTCGTTAATGGGTTTCATTCTTCTAAAATACACCTATAAGAACTAAGTTACTAAACAAACACAACGTAAATAAGGGTCCTAACCAAGACGATCAGGGCATAATTTTACAAACGGACTATTACCTTATTTACCTTTTGAAAGATCATTTAGAAAGATAAAAACATATCTTATTTATTGTGGTCACTAATATATAATTTTATTGAAAAGGGGTAAATTAATTGTATTTAATAGGTAATATGTATTATATATAGAGACGGGGGGAGCGTTACAATATCAATGATATGTTGCAAACCCGTAACATTCATTGCTGTATAGACGACAGCACTCGTGATGCTCTGTACACCGGCCGTGTCAATATTTCTCAGGAAAACGTCTCCGAGTATCACGACAAATTTTTGTCTGAAGTCGAGTCTTTGCTGAACAGAGTCTCGAATTGGGGGCGACTAAATCTAGTCCCGTTTAACTTTCAGAAGACACAAGTTTGCGCGTTAACCGCTAATAAGAATCCCTTTGTCATATCTCCTCAGTTTCACGGTTCTTTAATGGCAGAGACAACAAGGGGAGTGCCCTTGTTGCCTCTGCCATTATCGGAATCCTCCGCGTCGAAATATCGAGTGACGTGCAATTTCGTGGTCACTTGGAAGAGAAGGTCAAATTGTCCTCTTAAAAGCTTGGCGTACTCAGCAGAGCGAGACAGTATTTCATGCCGGCACACCGCCTGCAACTTTACATGGCGCAGGTTCTGCCGCACATGGAATACTGTTCACATCTCTGGGCTGGAGCTCCCCAGTACCAACTCCTTCTACTTACCGCATCCAGTGCAGAGCGGCTCGAATCGTCGACGACCGAGTGCTTTCTGATCGGCTCGATTCATTGGTGCCGCGAAGGGATGTTGCATCTCTTTGCAATTTCTTTCGCATATACCACGGGTAGTGCTCTGAGGAATTGTTCGGATTAATCCCGGCCACCAAATTTCATTAACGCACTACGCGGCAAACATCCTGATACCATCCACGCCATCTGGATGCTTGGCGGTCTACTACTGTATGTTTGACAAGGAGTTTTCTTCCGCGTATGACCACTCTTTAGAATAGTTTACCACAGGCGATTTTTCCGGACCGATACAATCTGGAAACCTTCAAGAAAAGAGCTTTATCCTTTCTAAAGGGCCCGCAATGCACCTGCAATTCCCCCGGTGTTGCAGTTTATCATGGGCGACGGTAGTCACTTAACAACAGGTGAGCCTCATGCTCGTTTGCTCCCTCTTCTATGAAAAAAGAAGGTGAGAAAAACAAGTACAAATGTAGACTGAAAGAATTTATAAGTGGTTTGGATGAATCATGTATGTAATGTATGAATGAGTCAGACTTGGAGAATGTATGGAAAAATGTTAAAAAGTCTTAGTGGATGCAGCTACCGAAGTATGTGTTGTTAAAAAGAGTACGTATGTAAGTTGAAGTAAAGAAGAGTATGACTATATTTACTAGCAACAAAGGCTGATAATTCTGGCAGTACAAATGATGATATTGAAACAAAAATGGCAGTCTTTAGACATCTAAATAAGTGAGTAAAAGAAGTAATTGATAGGAAAAAACAAAAAAGTATGTATAAGAATAAATCGGATAATTTCCTGGCAAATATAAAAATGTTCTGAAAATAAGTAAGAACTGCCAGGGGATATTCAAACCATGCTTTTAATGAATGCTATAAGAGACGAGAACAGATGTTTTCTGAATGACGAAGTTTCGAGTTTAAAGAGATGAAAGGAATATTTTGAAAGCGTGTTTGAGTGACGAGGCGACGACGAAAAGAGATAGAGAAAAAAGTATAAAAGTAAAAATAATGACAGCAATAACAAGCATGAAAGCAGTTAAGGCAGCCGGATGTGATAGAGTTTCTCTTTCTTAGAACGCTTCTTCAAAGTTTTCAAGCCACTAGTTAGTTTTTGCACGATTGAGATTTTCATTTAAAATTAGAAGCTGTCCCGGCGTGAAACACCACCGTATCCTGGTAAGATTTTTTCTATTTGAGTTTTTTGGGCTTTGTACACAATTTTAATTTACAAATTAAGAAAATTTCAACATCTAACCGTCGAAGATTAGTAATTGTATATCAAAAACACATCCTAGAAAGTAGGAGATAGCGACTTTTATTATGGTCAGTGTAATATATGCTTTCTTTTTTGACGTTGAATCTCATAAGATTGGCAATCACTGCATTAGTTAAGATTTATATGTTCTATAAGGACAATTGGTCCCTCATCTAAAACATACTTTGCTTGCCTAAAAAGCTAGAATGTCAAAAACCTCAAAATATCAAGGAGTTAACAGCAAGAGTTTCTTAAATTTGCTTCGTGACCAATAGACAATAGCATTTCTACTTTTTAAAGCATTATAATGACTTAAAAAGTATTTTTTAAGTTTTATCAATGAACAATGACATTGGGTCATTACGGCTCGTTTTGTTCACCCGGCGCTTTCATGATCGTTTTATATAAATAAGGAACTAAGCTCGATATGTATAAACATAAAAAATCATTAACCTTAAAGTATTTATTTATTTATTTTGCATATATAAATATAATTAACATCAATACAGTCCTTCGCTGTATTCTGCTCAATTCTGCTGGACCACCTATCCCTGAAGTTTTACCATTGTTTAAAAAATGTTCTTACGTTATATTTTTGCAATTCTCTTTTTGCTTGCTACATTTTACGTTCTCCCAGCGACCAATTGTTTCAAACCTGAATTATTCTGGCCCCTGACTTTTATTGTCATTTTTAATGAAAAGAACTTCTTTAGACTCCGCCAGTTGTAGATCATTTCCCTAATAATAGAAAAGGACCTGGTAAGTGAATTTTATGAAAAAAAAAATGCAAAGAAATATACAATATTTGAAAATAAATTAAAATTACATGTTATATTTAAATCGTGATGTGTTTGTATCTGAATCGTAATTAATAATTTTTAAGATGTTTATTAAATTTCTGAGATTCACGAAATATTTAGTCCATTCGATAAAACCCAAAAAGGCTTTGAGTAGAGTACGTGTATTCGTTAAACATAGATACAACACAACAAAAATAATTAACAAACATTGTTTGATAATTAAGACGGTTTTAGTTATTAACTGGTATAATTTAATTAAATTTAGTAAATAAGCACATGACTTATGGTACAGAGAAATGCTTCCCAAAGAAATAACAATTTCAAATGTTCCCTACGTCATTGATCTAGTGTAACAATTCAAGCGATACGTGCTCCTTACAAACATTCCCCGAGTCCCCCTTCTGTCACGTACCGTATATTCTTGTTATAAGAAACAGATCGTAAATTGTTCTATTTTATCAAAACTATTGGTAACATTTTTATATAACACGTAGTTAAGCACCATAAATATGAAAAAAATAACAATGATGGTTCTGTTCAGTAGCGTTGTTGATCGAACTTTAGTTGCGGTGCGAAATTTATGCTTGTACTGAATTTACAAGCAATATCGGTTATCCTAAGTTATCCGTATCTGAAAAATACATTAATCACACTCAGACTTTTTTTAGTTTTTTTTAATTTATTGGCCAAAATATTGAATTTGTACATAAACTACACTATATTAAACATAAACAACATAAATATTACTATTTCATAATCACCTAACGTAACCTTCAGAATGCTGTGTCTGATATGGAGTTTGGTTTGTTGTTTTATTTAGTGATTCTAACTTTAACGCACTATTAACTAATTAATTACTCTTGCCATGATCTAAGACGTTAGAGCCATTTTTGTATAAGATTCCGCTTGTGAGTTTTACCTATAGTCATTCTGCCCCTAGCTGGCAATAAGAGCCAGTATTATAAGAACATACATGAAACTTTCCATTTCATCAGTGGTGACAACGCATATTATGTTGCGATATTTTGTTGCAGTGGCCCCATGTCATTACTGTTAGATTTACCACCGTTGCTAGGTGTCATACGATTCTTAGCTTATTTACTACTTTAATCTTATTGAAAACCTGTAATATGTAAGTATTTTGTGCTTGGTGTAATTACCTTAAATCACAGTACCATGGTGCAGTGGCTTAGAATTGAGTTATAGCACTAAAGACAGGAAATAAAATCTCGCAGAGAGCAAGTACTTACAAATAATAAAAAAGGCATACAAATAATCTTTCCGGGTTGTGTTATGCTTGTCCTTATGAAACTTATGTATGTATACAACCTCCACGAATCAGCAGAACATTTATTAAAATACTAATATATATACTAAAATACTATAAATAATAAAAAGCCAACTCTGCACGGATTTTGACACTTCGAAAGTGATGACAAAAATCTAATGGCACCATTACTCTATTTCAACTACCATTATCATATTATTGAACGAATATATATAATGATGTTTGAATAATCACAATTTCAATAAGCAATTTTTTCATTTACTGCTCTATCGCAACTTAACTTTTGAGATCTTTGTTAAAAATTTGCCCTTTATGTCACCTTAAACAATTTTTATACATCAGAAGTTTGCAATCATTAAAGCACTTATACTTTATTAAATTTGTTTTAATTTCTTGTAAACCTATGAAGTTGACTTTATGATAATAATAGTGATTGAAATTAATAATTATAAAAATGGATAGCTCGAAATTAAATTTTTTAAGACTAATTTCAAAATTCAATAAGTTAGCGAAATTTTATAATAATAAAATGGCTGTGTCAAGCAATATGTCTTTTCGACAGCGCCACTATCGTCAGCTTAAAACAATTGTCTATCTTGCGTCACGTACTGGGGGGAACAGTTGTTTCCAATGTTTGCTCGTAAAACTTGTCCGTTCGTTTCACCAACACAAGAAAATTTTGTTCCGTATTTTAGAAAGAGTTATTTTATGAGCTTTGTAATTTTAATATTTTAAAGAGAAATAGCGTACAGAAATTCTATTTTTTTTTGTAACAAAGATACAATAATAATAATACATTGGCGGTCGTCAATCAACGTCACAATGTTGAAAAAGTGTGGTTTTAATGCAAATATAAATAGAAGAAATAATTTTTATTTCTTTTTAATTTTTGTAGAAACGCCTTCTATTATGTTTTGCCGAATAGGTGACTGTAAGATATTGCTTTTAGCCATTGAATGCTGCTGTGTTTCGTGTGGTAAACACAGAGAACTGGAGACCTTTTTAACTGGATTCGAGACATTCCATCTTAGTTCTCAGGGCTGATAAAGCATTTGCATTTTGATTTTTAATTGAGGATAAATGATGGATGTCTATGGTCTACATCATCCACTTACCATCAGGTGGACTGTGTGCTTCTTTGTCACCCAATGCTATAAAACACTATATTAAGTTTTCTTCTGAATGTCAATACAAAATACCGACAAGTTTTTTTTGATGAGCCGTTTTTTTCTTGCTCTTCTTGTTAAGCCCTTGAAGTCAATCACATTATTCATAGTTAGATAGAGAGCACAAAGTTATACCTCAAATATAATATTTTTCATCGAAATGTAGAATTACAGCTTTGATCAGAAAACTATAATACATAACAAAATACATTTTTTCTCAGTTTTAACTGCCAGAAGCATCATAGCACATGCAGCTTTTTTGATCGGATTTGATTCGATGGACTACATATTACAGTATTATGAAATAATCCATCACCCTATTTTGTCTCGATACTAAGAGATATTTATGGTAAATGTCCGTAAGATCTTGACATCTGATATGGCGTTTTGACGTTTTTATTCAATTGTAAAATGACCAGACCAGCGAAGGAAAGCACCTTCACAGCTGTGAAATGTCTGTAACTGGATTTTTCATGCGCCCAAAAATCATGTCACTAGAGACAAATCATCACTTCCAACAGAAATATTATTTCCAATAGTGGACTTATAAGGAAAGAAGAGGATAATTTACATTATTTAAAAATATTTGCATAATTGGTGACAAAAATGTAGTTTAAGAATTACAAATGGTGTTGCAATTAATATTCCTGTTAAAATTTATACAATTTTCGTTAAAGCGTCATTAACATCATTAATAGATATTTTATTGCTAGCGTCTGTGTCACACTAATAAGGTATATATAGTCAGAAACTACACGGAAGTCAAATCGATTGCGTCATATAAAGGAGCCGTTTGAGTGTGTACTAGGGTGGATCGCGGATGTATGAATTTATTTTTTCATATTTTAAATTCTAATAGATTAATGCCTTACGTTTAAAGTCAATTTACGTTTTCTTTTCGGTTCAATAACATCACATCGGTGAAATAACATCATTTGCTTCCGCTGGGGTCTCAAAGCTTAATGTTTTACCGAAAAAAAAAAATATGTTTGTAATTAGATATTTAATAAATAAGAGTTAACTAGAGATTATAAATGAAACTCAATCAATCAATCAAATCAAATCAAAAAAATCCACGTATCATAGCGCTTATCCACTAAGACTAGACTAAGTTCGACGATTGACGTCGAA
This sequence comes from Parnassius apollo, assembly GCA_907164705.1. Taxonomy (NCBI): domain Eukaryota; kingdom Metazoa; phylum Arthropoda; class Insecta; order Lepidoptera; family Papilionidae; genus Parnassius; species Parnassius apollo. The sequence goes on along the minus strand of CAJQZP010001370.1, from coordinate 509,141 downwards.
CATATAATTTCCAGTCCAGTAGCCCGAAAACGTCTTCCAATAGACAGGTGAAGAGTTTCGAAGATATAACTTCACCCTGTCTTTTACACTTTCCTGCATTTGGATAGGTTTCGTACTCCGGTTTTGTACTCGGATAGCCATCGATCCTCTCTGTACAAACCCTTTGAACTCGATATAACTTGAGGATACGTGACGAGAAGACTTTGCATTTATTTATTTATTTATTTCACAATTTATGTACACAGAAGTAAGGGAGAGGACACATCATGATAAAAAGTTTGTACAAAGGCTCTACTTATCTCACAATGAAATTTCTTCCAGTAGGCCAGTTTCAAACACATATGATTAATAAATGATTATAAGGTGTGAACTTTGTTATTATCAAGACACATGGGGATAAAATAAATACATATGTCAGCCCAAATACACATACATAAATTTGTAACAGTATAATAAATATCAGAGATTTGAGACTTACATAGAAGACAGCACTTGTACTTAGTAAATAAATTAAAATGGCGTTTCAATTTTCGATATATTGGGAAACAAGTGTAATATAGGAGAACTTTACTGGAGGGCTCCGGGAGGGGATTTCAGCTTCGGAAGGGAGGTAAAAAGTGACCAGCATTTACTATATGGATGACCTAAAATTATTCGCCTCCAGTCGCGCCCATCTTATGGAATTGCTAAACATCACTTTTGAAATTAGCAATTCTATTGGAATGGAGCTGAGGACAGATAAGTGTGCGGTCCTTCATGTTGAGACGAGAAAAGTTGCTAGCTCTGAGGGTATAGACTTATCTATGCCCGTCAAATTAAGGACCCTTTCCGAGGCTGAAACATACCGATACCTGAGTATGTCACAGAACGTGGGTATCGATGGGGCTGGTATGAAACAGTCTGTTTGCGGCGTGTTTTATGCATGCTTGACCAAAGTGCCTATCAGCCTTTTGTTCGGTGTGAATAAGACACACGCATATAATGGTTGGCGCACGCATATAACCTTTGGCATACTCAGGTGGACTCAGATTGAACTTAACGCCCTAGATAGAAAAGTCCGCACTACCATGACGTACTATAGGATGCATCATCCGAGATCGTCGGTAATGAGACTGTACTTGTCGCGAAATCATGATCGTGACTTTCTCAGAGCGTTTACCATGCATAATCGCGAAGTGTGCTCCGTCAGTACTTTCTAGGAAGTTCGGATGATCCACTCTATAATGACGTCATTTCTAGTGATAAAGGGCGTACCCCTCTATCCTTAGACAAAGAGCAGGACCCAGCAGTACAAAGCATTTTCGACCTGGATACCGTATGGATGCAGAAAGAGCTCCACGGGAGATACTACAGGGCTTAACATGAGCCCTTCGTAGATACAGTCGCCTCCCTCAACTGGCTACGTTTCGGTGACTTCTTCGGTCTCCTCTCTTTAAATGCAGAAGGCGGTACTCCACGATACCACCCTCGTTGTCCGCCGGTTTCTTTCCCTTTCTCCGCAACGGTTAGCCGTGTGGTCTACCCTACCTAGGACTTTCATCTGGCAGGACTTTTATTTATTTATGTATTTTTTGTATTTATTTTATTTTACTGATATTTATGTATATTTATCATTCTCTTTGACAATTATATATTTATGGAACCAAATCAGTTGAGAAAACCATAAAGATAAACCAAAAATAATAATAAATCAATAACTTCCAAAAATAACAATAATGTTTTCATAATAAATTATAAATAAATAACGAAATAATGATTTATAAAAACCAAATTAATGGGATATAAATTAAATATTCTATATAATGTTGTGTTAGGAACACTAAAAAAAATCTTATCACTTTCTTCAAAAATATAACTGCAAAATAACATTGTCTATGTTATTTTCTCTTCTTTTCTCTTATAATGTAAACGAGGCATTTTATTTTAGTTCTCAGGGGATATAATGCATCTGCATTTTTATTCTTAATCGAGTATAGATATAGATATCTATGGGCCATTCACTTACAATCGGGTGAACTTTGTGAATATTAGTCACCTTTATGTTATATAAGGTAAATCTAGATAACACCTGTTTTTCATAAAAATTGCCAAACAGATAATTTATTTAATTTAGTTAGCATATATAACATTTTAGTTCTGTCTTCATTTAAAAGCCGATTTAAAAGACTTTGACGAATTTCATTAAACTAGTAGCTTTTTATTATGCCATTTTCATAAATAATGAAATATGTATTAGCCAAGTTCAAAACTTTTCTCTTTGTAAATACTGCTAACATAATTTTATCAATAATAATTTTAGTACTTTGTAGTAAAATTCGGTAAGAGTGTTGCAAATTTAATGACTCTTGTACAATCACAAGAATAATATGCTTACTTACTCGCCTATAAATGTTTAATATAGCAAACTTGTATTTGACTTGTATGGTCTTCTTTCTGACTATTTATGTATACAATATAATTATATGATTGTTAAATATAATGTTTATTTTACAATATAATACAAAAATCACAGTGTGAGATTATCCACTACATCATAACATCTCGTAAGAGTCACCTCAAAACGAAAGACGTGACAGAGAGAAACAAAATATGAGATTATAAGCAGCATCTTACTACACAAACCAAGAAACGAAAGTGCAATTGCCGAACGGCCAGCCAACAAACATAAATACTTAATATAATATAAATTCATAATTAAATATATAAACATATATACACACACATACATACATATATTATGTACATGCATAAATTTGTAACAGTATAGTAAATATCAGAGATTTGAGACTTACATAGAAGACAGCACTTGTACTTAGTAAATAAATATTAAAATGGCGTTTCAATTTTCGATATATTGGGAAATAACTGTAATATAGGAGAATAATTTCATTAAAATTTAGTAACAGTATATCTCAATAAACACTTAATTGCTCTAAAGACTCGTCAGCACAGGAGAAAAATCCTTTGATATATTGGATCGTTATTCGCGCCACCTCCTTCGTTGTAGACTTGGATTGTTAATCGGGCAATTTGTCACGATCATGCTTGGTATTCACTGCAAAGGAACAATTCAAATTTTGCGAACAATTTTGCACGGATATCGCACCGATCGTGAGCGACTTCTTGAATGCTTGGAAATAACAGGTGTAGATGTTTCTTTAAATAGATCGTTTTCAAAATTTATTTCCCATTCTAAAATTTTAACATTCTGAAATTTAAGTATATCGTCATCTGAGTAAATATTTAGTTTTGATTAGAATAAATTTTGAATAATTACATAGGCCTCTCCCTTAGATTGTATCATAGTATTCCCCGATAGTTGCCACATTTGGTTGGCCGTTCTGCAATTGCACTTTCGTTTCTTGTTTTGTGTAGTAAGATGCTGCTTATAATCTCATATTTTGTTTCTCTCTGTCGCGTCTTTCGTTTTGAGGTGACTCTTACGAGATGTTATGATGTAGTAGATAATCTCACACTGTGATGTTTGTATTATATTGTAAAATAAACATTATATTTAACAATCATATAATTATAATGTATACATAAATAGTCAGAAAGAAGACCATACAAGTCAAATACAAGTTTGCTATATTAAACATTTATAGGCGAGTAAGTAAGCATATTATTCTTGTGATTGTACAAGAGTCATTAAATTTGCAACACTCTTACCGAATTTTACTACAAAGTACTAAAATTATTATTGATAAAATTATGTTAGCAGTATTTACAAAGAGAAAAGTTTTGAACTTGGCTAATACATATTTCATTATTTATGAAAATGGCATAATAAAAAGCTACTAGTTTAATGAAATTCGTCAAAGTCTTTTAAATCGGCTTTTAAATGAAGACAGAACTAAAATGTTATATATGCTAACTAAATTAAATAAATTATCTGTTTGGCAATTTTTATGAAAAACAGGTGTTATCTAGATTTACCTTATATAACATAAAGGTGACTAACAGTCACACAGTTCACCCGATTATAAGTGAATGGCCCATAGATATCTATATCTATCCTCGATTAAGAATAAAAATGCAGATGCATTATATCCCCTGAGAACTAAAATAAAATGCCTCGTTTACATTATAAGAGAAAAGAAGAGAAAATAACATAGACAACTTTATTTTGCAGTTATATTTTTGAAGAAAATGATAAGATTTTTTTTAGTGTTCCTAACACAACATTATATTGAATATTTAATTTATATCCCATTAATTTGGTTTTTATAAATCATTATTTCGTTATTTATTTATAATTTATTATGAAAACATTATTGTTATTTTTGGAAGTTATTGATTTATTATTATTTTTGGTTTATCTTTATGGTTTTCTCATCTGATTTGGTTCCATAAATATATAATTGTCAAAGAGAATGATAAATATACATAAATATCAGTAAAATAAAATAAATACAAAAAATACATAAATAAATAAAAGTCCTGCCAGATGAAAGTCCTAGGTAGGGTAGACCAAACGGCTAACCGTCGCGGAGAAAGGGAAAGAAACCGGCGGACAACGAGGGTGGTATCGTGGAGTACCGCCTTCTGCATTTAAAGAGAGGAGACCGAAGAAGTCACCGAAACGTAGCCAGTTGATGGAGGCGACTGTATCTACGAAGGGCTCATGTTAAGCCCTGTAGTATCTCCCGTGGAGCTCTTTCTGCATCCATACGGTATCCAGGTCGAAAATGCTTTGTACTGCTGGGTCCTGCCATTGCTCTTTGTCTAAGGATAGAGGGGTACGCCCTTTATCACTAGAAATGACGTCATTATAGAGTGGATCATCCGAACTTCCTAGAAGTACTGACGGAGCACACTTCGCGATTTTGCATGGTGAACGCGCTGAGAAAGTCACGATCATTATTTCGCGACAAGTACAGTCTCATTACCGACGATCTCGGATGATGCATCCTATAGTACGTCATGGTAGTGCGGACTTTTCTATCTAGGGCGTTAAGTTCAATCTGAGTCCACCTGAGTATGCCAAAGGTTACATGCGTGCGCCAACCATTATATGCGTGTGTCATATTCACACCGAACAAAAGGCTGATAAGCACTTTGGTCAAGCATGCATAAAACACGCCGCAAACTGACTGTTTCATACCAGCCCCATCGATACCCACGTTCTGTGACATACTCAGGTATCGGTATGTTTCAGCCTCGGAAAGGGTCCTTAATTTGACGGGCATAGATAAGTCTATACCCTCAGAGCTAGCAACTTTTCTCGTCTCAACATGAAGGACCGCACACTTATCTGTCCTCAGCTCCATTACAATAGAATTGCTAAATTCACAAGTGATGTTTAGCAATTATTATGTAATGATGGGAGCGACTTGAGGCGAATAATTTTAGGTCATCCATATAGTAAATGTTGGTCACTTTTTACCTCCCTTCCGAAGCTGAAATCCCCTCCCGGAGCCTTTCAGTAAAGTACTGAGAGAAATCAATGAGAAGCAGAACCATATTGGACTCAGACAGTTGCCTCGGAAGATACACCTTCTTATATTTATGCGGCTTTCCGCAACCATCATCCGCTCGCCAAGATGACAAAAGATCGTATTCCATTGTCCCATACACTGCCCGAGGAAATTTCTTACTGTACAGTCAATTTTGTTCAGCTCGAGTACCCTCTTTAGCCTTGTAGGGGCACCGAGTCGAATGGCTTTCTGTAGTCTATCCAGGCGGTGGAGAAGTTCCGATGGTTGCGTTTCATTACTTTGCCCGCGTCAATTAGGAGTGGTTCCTTGATTCCACGACCACCGCCACGACATCCATTTTGAGCGCTTGACGTCACCTGATTTAACTCCTGGTGACGAGTGATTCTCGCGCTCAAAATGGATGTCAGTATATTATATATGGTGGATAGATACGTGATGGGGCGGTATTTGCTCGGGTCTGTGGTATCCTGGTTTTTAGGAACCAAGTGAGTGATCTCAGGTAGTGAAAAAACTCGGGAGCGACTTTTGGTCGAGAGGCTTTTGAAACTGTCGGGAGAGCACAGTGTGACACACTACGAAGCACACTGATGAGCCCCGGACTTTTCCAATTCGGGGTCCCATGGACTGCCTCAGCCCCGTCTTCCGGCGTTTTGATGACGGGGTTTATATTCATGACTCTCGCACCGTGGCTCGCCACAACTTTTATCCAAGGGCCCTCGCTGTAGTTTACAGACTCTGATCACAGGCCACTCCAGAATGCGACAATGTCGGCCTGATCCGGTCCTGGGCCCACTTCCCATAACCTTGGTCGCTCCAATGATTTATAGAGCCTCTTCTTATCCCTCTGGAAGCGACGATTCTAGTTTACCCACCTTGACCTCTTGGTAAATCTTCGAATCCGCTTCCGCCAAGCAGCGATTTTTTGCTTCAGGTCGTCTATGCGCTTCGTTAGTTTCTGCGTGATATCCTGCTGGGATAAACTGATATTTGCCCCAGCAAACGACATTCTAACGGTGCGCACAACCCTCGGTCTATTATTACCCGACCTGAAGCTTGTCAGTCTACCTTATCGGCCTCAATTCTTTTTCTTCAGGCTGGTATGGCTGTATTTGATTTAGTAGCGCGTCCAACCATGGGAAGTTTGACGCCAATAATACGGCAAACTGTCACTGTGGCGCCAAAAATAATTGAGTACGTCTCGCAAAGGTCCCGGCTGGCTTCCAAATAGGTCACTAGCATTAAGTTAAGAGCCCTCACGACAGCCCGATTTCACTTGCTTAGGGCTATGCGGGGAGGTCATGGACGATTTTCGAGAGACATGCTGCGCATTTCCAAAATCGCCTCTTCCAATATGTTCCTCATTTCCTCTAGTTCGTGGGAAATCATTTCATCATCGTCCGAATCAACCACAATAGAAAGATACATGGCGGCTTCCACGCCTAGATGCTGGTTTGTCACCTGAGGAGCCGCGTCCCCAGCCATAGCCTTTTCATTCGATGAGGGAATGGCCTCACGTCGTAGTCGCTCGAGCTCGGCATCATCAAATATTTTCGAGCGCATGATGTACCGATCTTGGTCTGCCAGGTTGTTCCATGACGGGAATAGACGGCTCCAGCTCAACAAAAAAACAATGCATCCGAGCACGATACGCTATCCCTGCAGTTTCTTCCCCTTTCGCCCTATAGTATGCCCGCAATGCATTTGCGTTTATATTTTGTCCAACGCATGCAGCGTACTCCACCAGGAGCGGATGCCGCTTGCCGAGTCCTAGAGGATCCTGCCGATGATCTTGCAGCTCCTCGCGCTCGGCATGCGGTCCGCATGCTGCCGCATCCAGTGCCAGATCCAGACGCGCCCTGTCAGCCCTATACGTTTTCAATTAAAATCTATCATCTATTTTTGGACGCCAATTAACGGGAGACGCCCAGTCCTGGCACCGTTTCATTGTATCATTGTATGGCCGTTAGCACAAAAGGGCCTTTTCACCTTCAGTACTGCCAAAGCACGGCGCTCACACCTTTTGGCAAGGCACTGGCTGACTGCACCGACGTAGCAGTTTTGTCACTTAATTGTTACGTCAGCGGGCGATGGGGTCATCACTTCCCTACGCCTATATTGTATATATTATTATTATTATTATATTATAGAATTATTATAACGCATGATGATGATAATGATAACAATAATGAACTACGTCATTATTGGAATATAGTAAATGCAGTTGCTAATCATGGGGTTCCAGATTCGAATCCCGGGACGGATCTAAATCAGTTATAGAGTTTTTCTGTCAAGAAATACTCAGTAGCAGCCTGAAGTCAGGAAGTTGGCTGTGTTTCTCCCCCGTGCTTGGAAAGCACATAAAGCAGTTTATCCACCCATCGGACTATGAAAATGAGGGAATAGAGAGTGCACCTATATGTGGTTATTTATACACTCGGGCACTATAATCCTGCCCTGCACAGGTGGCTATTATTCGCTGAGACTGGCGGCTATGAGAAAAATTTGGTCTTGAGGGCATTATTATGGCCATCATATAATAGTAAAAAATAAAATATATAAAAAATAAATATATATATATATATAATTGGCTACGTTATTACATAATTATGTAATAACATATCCAATTATATTAATTAATTATAACAATAAAGAATTTATATTAAATAAAATAAAATAAAATAAAAGTTGAATAAAAATAAATAAGCCCAGAAATCAACAATTGTTAGAATTAATTATTTGAAACTCCCCCCCCCCAACGAAATCCCCGCCGGCACCAACGAAATTGTTAATTGCAATTTTAAGTGCTGATTTACCACGTGCTCGGCGGTGAAGGAAAACATCGTGAGGAAACCTGCATGTCTGAGGAATAAGAAAAAAAATATTTCGAAGACATGTGAAGTTCGCCAACACTCATAGGGGCAGCGCGGCGGATACTACCTTGCTGTAAAATGCTCTCAGAAATGAGGGGAGGCCTGTGCCCAGCAAAGGGACGTATATAGGCTGTAACTTTACTTTGCTTTACAGTACAAAAACCGTACAACAATGGTTCAGGTACTGACAGTATTCGAGAACATCACTAGGATGCGGTTAGAGCTGGCCCAAATCCTACGTAGCAGGGATGTACGCCGTTTACGTATGATCGTGTAGAAGCAATCCACTCGCGCTTCAGCGAACATCCCTGATGCGCTGCAGAACCGAGGCAGCCCCATTATAACCCGAAATGAATTATTGTTTTGCACGCGCAGGGCGTTTCACTGCCGTTGGGATTAATTCAACCAGAGGATGCTCGTGTAGAGGGATGTACAATAAGCTTTAATTGTTGGCGGCAGAAATAGGTAAGAAGATGATACATACAAGTACCACTTAGTAAAGGCTGCGTCACAGAGGGTTTTCTATGGCCTACAAATAAGTGTTCCGAGTCTGGATATTGCACTTTGTGAAATGTATGAATGTAAAACGTCTCTACAACACGGATGAAACCCCACTGTGTAGGTGGGTAACATTTAAAAAAAATATGTCTCTCATTTTGCCTGGTCAATTTGAAAACGTTAAAACCTAATTAAGAAAAATTATGACATCTAAATACGGTAGAATAGCAATCTCATATTTTTAATTAAATATACCGTTACGTGGACAGCTTCTAAGAAACGTAAGATATATTTTTCATCACTTTCGATAAAATTGTTTAATTGACAAGTTCTCTTCGAAAATTAAGAACTACACAGCACATAATAAAATATTATAGATATTAGAAATACTGCCACCCGTCACGCACAGCCCGACAGGGCGGAAGATGGAGGACGGAGCGCAGAGTTGGCACGTGGAATGTTAGAGGGGGCATGAGAGATAAGACGAATGAGTTGATCGAAATAATGAAAGAAAGAGAATTAGATGTCGTGTGTATGTCGGAGACCAAACGGAAAGGCAGTGGTACTGAAGAGCTCCCTGGCGGGACGTTAGCTATATGGTCCGGAGTCCCGGAAAGCGAGAACGCCTGCCAGGGAGTGGGGGTGCTGTTGTCGTCCCGGTTGGTCGATCTTATGACTGAATATTATAAATTTCAAATTCTTAAGTGCAGCCACCGATGCCACAAATTTATCTAAAAACTGCTCTAAGCCGTTGATGTTCGCGTATGATATAGGTTTAAGATCGAATATCTGGTTCAAATATTCGGAAGCTAACATTATCCTATCTTCATATTTAGTTTTAAGCGTTTCGAATATTAACAAGTAATTGTTTGCTGTAGGTGTAAAACCCGAGCAAATTGACTGTGCCCTGCCACTAAGTTTACTAATTAAATAGTATAATTTTTCAGCGTCCGATAACGATGGGTTATTATGTATATTGTTTTGAAAACTACTGAGAAGAAGGGCCATGTCTTAATATCCCCATTAAATACCGGAATATCTATTGGCGGCAACCTATTTGAGTCACGTGGGCGTACCTATGTTTCCGGCTTATCTTCGTTTTGTGCTGGAGACTGTAAGAGTTTCGCCGTTCTTTTCACGCGACACAACATATCTTCAAATGCCAGAAGCTGTTGGTAGTTCACTATATATTTCGGGTCGATTTGTAATTCCAAATGATTAATTTGGTCTAATATTCTTTCGTAATCTGTCTGCAAAGAATCCATTTCAATTTCATTCAAAAAAGTTTCCCGCACTGCATCTACATTAATGTTCTTTATGTGATCACTAATACTTTGTATACGTGAAAAAAGTGTGTCCCTCTTGGCATAAAGCGTTTTAATTTTAATTTCATTTCCACTAACTGCCATTTTAAATTATTATAATAAATTATAATAATCACAATTAATCGCACAACTCTGGAGGATGGACACTCGTGCCGTATTACGTCATTAAATTGAACACCTGTTACAGCGAGCCGAGGTGACGCGCGTCGCTCGCTAAACTCAATATATTTTTATCAAACTGTCGGGTAAGCGTACACAACGGTTGCGATTACACTGTTTCAATTAATTAAGCGACTAATAAGCTTTAAATTTAAACCAAATACAAACACTATTTAAATGAATAATTCTATTTGCGAGTAACTAACCAAAATTTAAATTCTAAACGAACACTATTTAAGTCTATTCCGTAAATTAGAGTGCATTGTCTAAGTAATTAATCTAATAATTCGAACAGAAAATGGTTGAACGACTACTAAACACCAGTCCAAATCCTGTTCGAAGGACCATAAAATGGTGGAGCGACGAGCCTAAGGCTACCGAAGTCCAATTCCCCGGTCGAGCCTTAAAACCTATTACGCGAGATATTAACCAAAGTGGACTGTAAATGCGAAATGCTTCTACGTTTACATAAAATGGCGACTATAGCACGCGGTTTCCCATACAATGCTTTCGCTCTTCCATAAAACGAACTATTATTTGCCAAATCTATGAAAGGAATCCCGCTTGGTTAGGAGAAAATAAAATTGGAGCGGATTAACTATTAAACACAATTATATCAAGCAGGAAGTATTAGGAATGTTCACTCACCGGGGTGTTGCTTCTATGCGGCTTGGGCATTATATTGCTGCGACTTCTGGAAGACACTCTGGGTAGACTCTCTGGGGCCCCAGAGATACGTCGGGAGAGAGGCGGTGTGGTTCCAACGACGAGCGCGGCGGTAAGAGGGCGCGTCGGCCGCGCGTGCCTTTTTATTCCTTCGGTTGCGATGATTGCGTAATATTCTAGAATCATCTTCTTTCCTGTTGTTGTGTTGTGTGTGTTGTGTTGATAGGAGGGTATGAATGATATCGTTTGGAAAAGGATAAACGATTTGGCAAGCCTACCGTCAAATAAATAAATACGAATGGTTTTCTGCGCAACCAATTGTAAAAAAAAGAAAATCCAGTTTCACCATGACAACGCGTCATCACACACCTCAGCGGTTGCCATGGCAAAAATGCGCCAATTACAGTTTGAAATGCTTGATCATCCACCTTACTCACTAGATCTAGCCCCAGAGCGACTTCTTTTTGTTCCTCATCTAAAACTTAGGCTCGGTGGACAGAGATTTTCGTCAAACGAGGAGGCAATCACTTACGTGTACAATCATTTTATTTTTATTATTAATTAAAGTTAGAGAGATGGGAGCATCGCTGGGAGAAGTGTGTAGAGTAGCAAGAAGACTATAAAGAAGAATAAAAATGGAATGTATGGAATCTTTTCAGACCACTCACATAATTGTTTTTTTTTTTTTATAGGAAAAGGATGACAAGCGAGCACACAGTCCACCTGATGGTAAGTGGTTGCTGTGGCCCATAGACATCTACATCTATCCTCGTTTGCGAATCAAAATGAAGATGCGTTGTCAGTCTTGAGGACTAAGATAGAATGCCTCTTTTCTAGTAAAAAGGGTCTCCGGATCTCTACACTCACCATACGAAACACAGCAGCATTAAGCTGCTATTTGACGCTGGTATTCTGTGAGAGCGTGGTCCTTCCCCGGTCGAGCCGACCCATTCGTGCTACAACTATACAATTAATATAGCTGCAGCATGGCTCTACCACGTAAGTAAGTTGTTATGTTATATTTTAAGATGCGAGCGTCGTAAAAGGCGACATAGAGAAATGAAACAGGAGATGGATGGTAACATCTTTCTTATAACAACTCAAAATAATAAATATCTGTGGTTGCCAATCGGCCTGCCAAACCTGGCAATTTTATGATATGTTATGTTCAGCAATGGACTAGAATAGGTTGTAATGAATGAATAAGTTAAATAAGATTGTATATTAAACTTAAAAAAATTGTATCAATTCCCACATTATATCGGTGATTTCTTTCAAAGGTCTCCGGCAAAGTTCATGGAGCGCAAGAGCAGAGTCTTTAGACGCCGTCAGTTTGTCAGCAGTATCAGGTGGAGATGCGACACTTCCTTGTGATACCCACTCACCGCAACCTCCAGACGCTTTGCTGTTAGTCGTTTGGTACAAAGATGACGTGCCGGTTTATAGGTGAGTTTCTATTCAACTCAATTATATTTATATATATATATATATAATACGTAGTCATAAAGTTAATTTTAGATAGTAATTAAAAAACTCCCTTTTGCAATAGTTCTGAGATGCCAAAATATCGTCTAAATTTTACTTCTTTAAATAATTAGTATGAATAAAAATTTTATTATGTTGAGTTATTCGGTAACAAATTCATATTATTCTACTCCATTAACCAGCATCGTCCACCGGTTTCTTTTCTATTCCCCTAAACCTCGGCCGTTATGCCTTCTCTGCTGAGGGCTTCCATCTGGTAAGGCTTTAATTTATTTATGTTTTATTTTTATGTCAGTATTTTAAATATATATATATATATATATATATATATATATATATATATATATATATATATAAATATGTTTATCATTTCCTTGTATGTATTTTTTTTATTATCCCTTCCCGCTTGGAAAAGGCTCACAATATATTTATACTAAATACCCGATACAAGGGGCTTCGCCCTCCTACATTTATTTAAAGAAAAGTAGGGGAGGCACATGGCCCCACACACGCCGTGTGCGGTGAGTGTCAAATATTTTGATGCACTCCCCCCAAAGAGAACGCTCCTTCGGGAACTGGACCGTAGTCCACAGCAAAATAACTGGTGAACCAGTAAAAGAGGCTTGGCCCCTTGTTAGTGCGTAAGTACAAACATCGACCGAAGTCGCGCATGTCAATGCGTGTAAAAGCCATACAGAATACGAACGAATCTAGCCACAGTGAATGTACGTCACACAGTTTAGGCAAATAGACACACTGGCCGTAATCCTGCCAGACCACCGCTCCTGCAGACATGATGTAAGTGTATGGCATCACCACCAATTGCATGATCAGCACGGCTACTAGCCGCAGAGCGTGTAATGAATCTACCGCTCACCTCAAAGGAATGGGGTCCCACGTTGTGCGGCTTTCGGCTGCAGCCTTCAGAGTCTTCTCAGATCATCCCGCCAGCTACCACCCGCATTAGGTCGACACATATACTCTACCAACCAATACAACGGCAGATATAGCCAAAAGGCAGTTAGTAATAAATGCCATCAGAAAGGTATTGTGTTACTGACGTTGAGTAAATGCATTTTCGATCATGTTTGTCTCACCCACCAACAAGTTGCCTTCAATCATCAAAGGTGGAAAAGTTACAGAGATATATTATTATGTCGTAATATAAAATATCATGGAGAGCAGACAGTCTGCAGCCCCGCAATGAAGGGACCCGTTTACACTTAAAAGTGCTGCCAAACACACTCATCCTAATCCGAAAGATAGACGACGCATCGTTATGTGCTACGACGCCGTCCACAAACGGTATGGGTGTGTGATTTCCACGGGAAAGCCGTATTGCTACAACAAACCCGCTTACCACCAGCACTAAGATGTTGTTAATTGTATACCTCCATCGAACAGAACCACACGAATGCGTCGAATCAGGCGCAGTACACCCGCAGATCCATCACAAGACGCAATACCGCAAAGAGCAGTAAGCATCAATGCAACTATCATACGGATGGCGCCCCCCTCACAACACACCCACATGATCCCTAACGACTTTGGTAACAAAGTTTGTATGGTTGTTAACTAAAATATCACCAACGTATCATAGTAGCACGCTACTAATACGCCAGTGAACAAAACTCCACGTATCATAGCGCTAATGCACTAAGACATGAAGTTGAGTATGCCTGTTACACTTAAAAGTGCTGCCAAACACAATCATCCCAATACGAAAGATAGACGACGCATGGTTATGCGCTAAGACGCTGCCCTAAAACGGTATGGGTATGCGATGTTCACGGGAAAGCCGTATTGCTACAACAAACCCGCTTACCACCGGCACTAATAGGTTTTTAACTAAAACCTGCACCAACGTATCATAGTAGTACGCTACTAAGACGCCAGTGGACAAAACTCCACGTATCATAGCGCATTAGCACTAAGACATGAAGTTCAGTATGCTGGTTATACTTAAAATGCTACCAAACACACTCATCCCAATCCGAAAGATAGACGTGCGCTACGACGTCGCCCACAAACGGTATGGGTGTGCGGTGTCCACGAGAAAGCCGTATTGCTACAACAAACCAGCTTACCACCAGCACTAAGATGATATGTCTAGGACACATCGGTTAGTCCTAGTTTACCTCGGACCAATTGCTCGTGAAGCAGCATACACGCCACCATAATATTCGTTTTCAAGTCCCTGATAAGGACTAGTAATTTTGCAACAGTACTAAGAGCAGTCGATCACCCGACCACCCCATATAATGCTTATGCATCAAGGAGATCCTCTATAATATTGCTTTTGTATCATAGACCTTACTTTCATAAGTCATTAATATATAGGAATTCAACCCACAACCCTACTATTATAATGAAAATTCATCATAGAGACCTTCTATAGTATTGCTTTTGTACCATTGAGTTTATTATCATAAGTCCCTAATGTAGGACTAGTCATTGTGCTACAGTACTTCAAGCATTTGGGCTCCCGACCACCCCATATATATGTACAACCGCGGGTATTTATCTCCGGTAGCTCCTACATACTAGACATCTTCATAATCCTCCGCAAGTCATTTGCATAATCGGTTATACTGCGTGGAGCATCGGGTGGTATCCCGGTGATCAGGTCTGCAGGCAGCCGTAATTCTCTTCCAAAGTTTGCGAAAGCTGGTGTCACTGCTGTACTTTCGTGAACAGAACTTCGATATGACAACAAAACGGTTGTATGTGCTTGTCCCAATCTCGTTGCCGATTGTTACTTTTTTTTCTCTTCTGATTATCCCCCTTTTCCTGGGTAAAGTCGTTCTTGTTTATGAGTACCCATAACTCGGCAAGTTTCCTGGAATATTTGAGACTCAAAATTCCTTCCTTCAATCCAATCGCTGTGAATCTCTAAAGGTACTCCAAAACGACAGAAGACTTCATGAACTAGTTTATCTGCAACTGTTGAAGCTTCTTGATTTGGAATGGCGAAGACTTCTGGCCACTTAGTGAAGTAATCCATCACAACCATGAAATACTTGTTACCGCTTTCACTCTCCGGAAACGGCCCCGCCACGTCAATGGCTATTCTCTCCCATGGTGCACCAACATTGTACAACTTCAATGCACCTCTACTACGAGTCTGAGGTCCCTTTACAGCCGCACAACTTGTACATTTGCGACACCAGTCCTCGACATCGTTTCGACAGTGGACCCAGTAAAATCGTTCTCGGATCTTCAGTAGAGTTCGTTTAACTCCCAGATGGCCTCCTGAACAATCATTATGGTACAGCTGTAGAACATCCGGTATTTTAACTTTAGGGACAACCATTTGCAAATGACAGCTGTCTCCCCGAACGTTTTCCCATTTACGACACAGAACTCCGTCCTGAAGCAGCAAGCTGTCCCACTGGGCCCAATAGCTTTTAGTGGTCGAACTCATCGCTGAGACGTCACTCCACTTGGGCTTGGGAGCACTGGCCTTTATCCATTCCAGAATCGGCTTGATGTCCGGATCTTCCTGCTGTGCATGTAGTAAGCTGTCCTTCCACTCGTTGCTGAGGTGGTCTGCCCTGAGCATCCTCACGGATACCACTTCCTTACTCTCTTGCCTAGTACAATGTTTGCAATCTTCAGGACAAGGTCTTCTTGACAATGCATCTGCGTTGCCATGAGATTTCCCGCTGCGATGTTCGATCTCAAAGTCGTATTCCTGCAGTAGTTCAATCCACCTCGCAACTTGTCCTTCTGGGTTTTTAAACTGCAATAGCCATTTTAGTGCAGCATGGTCAGTTCGTAAGTGAAATTTTCGTCCCAGAAGATATTTGCTAAAATGTTGCAACGACTTTACCACAGCTAGCAATTCGCGTCTTGTGACACAGTAGTTCCTTTCCGGTTTTGACAACGACTTGCTGAAGTACGCTATCACGACCTCTTGGTCACCATTCCGTTGAGACAACACACCGCCGAGTCCTATATCACTTGCGTCTGTGTCAACTATAAATTCTTTGCTTGCATCAGGGTATCCCAAAATAGGTGTTTTGCACAGACGGTCCTTGAGCTCCTGGAATGCGATATTGCAACTTTCATCCCAGCAGAAATGTCGCTTCTCCTCGGTTAGCTTGTGCAGAGGTTTGGCTATATCTGCAAAGTTCTTCACGAATCGCTGGTAATAGGAGCACAAACCCAAAAATGCTCTAACCTGCGTCTTGTCTTTTGGAACCGGCCAATCCTTGACAGGGGCGATTTTCTCTGGATCTGTGCGGATACCTTCTTCCGATACTACAAACCCCAAAAAGTTAACTTGCCGTTGAAATAGTGAACATTTCTTCGGGCTCAACTTGAGGTTGGCACTCTGAATATTCATGAGCACGCGTTCCAGGTTTTGAAGGTGTTCCTCAAACGTACGGCCCACGATGATGATGTCATCCAAGTAGACCAGACAGGCATCGCCAATTAGCCCGGTAAGTACAAGTTCCATCAGCCTTTCAAACGTTGCTGGAGCATTGCACAACCCAAACGGCATTACTTTGAATTGCCACAGACCCTTTCCCGTCGAGAACGCAGTTTTCTCCTTGTCCTTAGGGTCAATTTCAACTTGCCAGTAGCCACTTTTTAGATCCAGCGTGCTAAACCACTTTACTCCTGTAAGCATGCCCAGCGTGTCATCAATTCTTGGCAAGGGATAGCTGTCCTTCTTCGTAACGTCGTTCAGACGGCGGTAGTCAACACAAAACCGCATGCTGCCATCCTTCTTCTTCACCAGCACCACTGGTGAACACCATGGACTAGAGGAAGGTTCAATAACACCATCCTTCACCATTCCTTCAATCATGGTTTCCACTTCCTTTTCACGTGCTACCGGCAATCTTCTTGGCCGCTGACGGATAGGCAATTCCTCTCCTGTGTTTATTTTGTGTTGAACTAGGCCAGTCTTTCCTATGTCAGCATCATTTGATGAGAATACATCGGCGTACTTGAGTAACAACTTCTTCGCCTTGACCAATTCGTTCGGGGACAGAACACTGCGACAGTCTTCCAAAAGTGTGGTCACTCTCGTTTCCTGAATCCTTGCTGGGGGTCCCACTCGATATATATTGGCACTGACGTAACCAATCCACTTCCTCACAAGTACCAACCAGTGTGCCTTTTTCTATAATCTGTTCCCGGTCGCAAAGGTTCAGCACACGTACTCCTGAGATGTCAGTGGTCCTGACCAAGGTTCGAGCTACTTTCCATGGAAGGTCATTGTTTACCCTTTCCACAAGTACACAACGGTGAGCTTGCCCAGCGTTTCGAGGTAGACTAACCGGAACAATCGTTTCCGATCTCGGCGGAAGAACAATCTTCTTGATGCTGTACACGTTCCCTGGTAACGCACCTTCCATAAAAAGTTCCTCCTGTCCACATTTCAAAACACCTTGCTTAACGTCGATCTCACAACAATTATTCCTCATAAAGTCTAGGCCTAAGATGCAGTCGTCCATTATATCAGCCACGATGACATTATGCAGGTAGATCACGTTGCCTAGCTTCAACTCCATCTCCTTCTCTCCACGGACGGGTATACGCTGACCGGTGGCTGTTACCAAACTAATACGTTCTCGGTTGTATGCGGAGTCCCCAAGGAACTGACTTATAAGTTGGGAACTAACAACCGTACGAGAGGCTCCAGTGTCTATGGTCAGCTTACACGGCATTCCGTTGATCTCGCCCTTTATGATTAGGCTGTTCCCATCATGGGTTTGTGAGATCGAGATCCTTGGGGCTCTTTTAACATCAGCCAGCACCCGCCCCGCAGTTCTGGCTTTTACTCGTTTCCCTGCCGCTGCTGGGCGGTGCTGTTGGCCGCACTACCCTCCTGAGATCGTTCAATTTCCCTTTCTAGGGTTCGCTTAGGGCAGCTGGATCGAAGATGGCCCTTTTCCCCACAGCCATAGCACCTTGGGCTGTATCCTTTGTTGCGGTCGCGAACTGTAGCTGCTGCAACCTCCCTGACGCGATGGGAACGATGATCCTGCCGCACGGCTTCCACTTCCAGTGCATGGGCCAAGGCGTCCTTAAGCGTCTCGTGGTGCCCGAGCCTCACAGCAGCTCTGACTTCCAGGTCGCGGATGCCGTCGATGAATGTCTGCACCAGGTTCCCTTCAATGAGCGCAGGTACAGACCGGTATGCTTTTCGCACCAGCTTCTCCACTTCTAGAGCCCACTGCTGCAGGTTTTCGTTGATGCGCTGCACACGATCTTTAAGCTGCGCACGAAAGACGTGTTCCAGGTGAGCGTCGCCATATCTCGCCTCCAATGTCTCAAGGAGTTGCTCATAAGTCACTTCCTCACCGAGAGCTTCCAGAACTGTTAAGGCCTGGTCGCGCAGGCCTAGTGTGAGAGCAGTCATGGCCTGACTTTTATTCCAGCCGTTCGCCTTCATAACAGCCTCGAACTGGATTTTGTAGGCTGACCAGGAAGAAGTCTCGTCGAATGGTGGCACCTTGAACCCACGTAGCGAAGGTGTAGTAGCTACTACGGGAACTGAAGTTCCCTCGCCAAGTTTGAGTTCGTCAAGTGATTTCCTCATGTCAGCCATTACGTTGTCAACCCGATTGTTCACTAGGTCAATTCGGGTTTCAGCTTCCGACAGGCGGTTTTCATGTTGAGCAACCTTATCTTTCACCTCCCTTATCTCTTTCCCTAAGGTAGCGTGAAGGTCCTTCATGAGAAGCATCTGTTCCTCCTGTCGGCGGGCCTGTTCCTCTTGTCCGCTCTGCAGCTGCTCTTTCAACTGACGGACCTGTTCCGCCTGCTGACGAACCTGTTCATCCTGTCCACCCCGCAGCTGCTCCTCCAACCGACGGACCTGTTCCTCCTGTCGGCGAGCCTGTTCAGCCTGCTGATCTGCTAACCGACGGGCCTGTTCATCCTGTCCGCTCTGCAGCTGCTGCAGCATCACCATCAGAGCACCTAAGTCAGGTGCTGCAGATGTAGGAGCTACCGACGGGCCTGCTGCCGGTGGCTGGCCCTCCAACGTCTGCGGCGTTGCACCACCAAATCTTCGTTGGTCCGTCTCCTGCTGGCGTTGACTTCGGGTACGGACACCCTCCGTTTCCTCCTTAGGTAAAATCGGCATGATTTTATCCCACTTCTGACACCAATTGTTACGAGCTTGAGGTTCGTGACAATAAAAATTGCCGATAAAATTACCTAAATTAACACTTTAATTTACTTTACACAATTAAAGTTAAAACACTAATAATTTAAACACACTAATTCACTTAATTCCACTCCGAAGCTTCGCTTGTTTCGCCCAAATCAACACTGCCTCGATCGCATCTTGCAGCGCCTATATATTTGAATAAGCAAAGAAATATCCCAGAATGTTCAAGTAAACACGCGGAAGGTACCGAGCGTTCGAGTTTCGACTAGGCGCTGTCAGTTGAGCGATTTGTGATGTCATTTTCTCAATGCTCCCCTCGCTCTCGTTCCTGACACTAGATGGCGCTAGTTGACTTATTCATGCAACAATATTTTGGACTTGTATTTCTAACATATATCATATTTTTAGATATTTTTACAAGTTTTTGAATAAATTTATTTTTTCCGTAAGACAATATTTTGCCTTTAATTTACTATATTATTTGTCTAATGTCTGAAATTCATTTATCTTAACTTTTTGCTTATTAATGTATATTATTGTTTAAGATATTTTTTTAGACTATTTTTGATGTCCCTTTATATTGAATTAAGTTATTAATAATAATATTGTGCCGTCACAATCTTCAGTGTCTTCTGGGGGTTAAACTGGACTAGATTTAGTCGCCCCCCATCTGAGACTCTGTTCAGTAAAGACTCGACTTCGACATAAGTTTGTCCCGGTACTCGGAGACGTTTTCCCGAGAAATATTGGCATGGCCGGTGTAAAGAGCATCACCAGTGCTGTCATCTGCCTAGCAATGAATGTTACGGGTTTGCAACATATCATTGATATGCAGATGAGTCAGCGTTGGCGATAGCACGCAGCCTTGTGGGACACCAGCATTAATAGACTTGTAATCGGAGCTTACACCGTCTACTACGACCTTAATGCTACGATTTGCAAGAAAGCTGGTGATCCAATCGCACAAATTTTCGGGAAGGCCATAGGAAGGGAACTTCGAAAGAAGCGCTTTATGCCAAACACGATCGAAAGCCTTTGCAACGTCCAAACTAACGGCCAATGCCTCCCCCTTGGACTCTACTGCCTCCGCCTATCTGTGAGTAAGATAGACCAGAAGATTAGCGGGACAAAGGGGGGGATTCCGTCAGGCCCACTCGACTTGTCCAGGGAGAGGACTGCTTTGCGAACTGAGCGCTGTGTAAACTGCACTTCCAGCATTGGGCACTCACACCGCGGGATGGTCGGCGGCGTACTTCCCCCGTCATCGATGGTTGGCTGTTGCTGTATTCAAACGAAAAAAAAGTATTAAAAATTACACTGGTAATACTATTTCATTTTTAAATATTGAAAGATCGCATCAAATAAAAATTAGGTAGTACAAAGGACGAAAATATATGTGAATGTCAAGAGGCAGCTATTTAATTTAAAAACGGAAAGAGGAAATGTGCTCTGCGATAAGTATTTCCACAAAAATAAAAATAAGCTGCAGATTTCAAAAGTTAATTCCAAAATATTTAAAGATGTGTTATTTGTTACTTAACATAACACCCAAGAATTGTAATAAAATGATTCAATCTGATTTTCAAATTAAAATTATTTCTTAGAAATTTTTGCCTATTGCCGGTAACCCATTTATAAATTTTTGATTTTCTTGGTAACTGAATATGATTATTCTCTCAGTTCTTAAATCTTATTAACAAGAATTAACTTAATTACTTATTTGATATTTTGAGTTTTATGCTCTTGCGCCTTATACCTTATCATCATCATCATCATTACAGCCCTTCACAAGTCCAATGCTGAACATAGGCCTCCCCCAAGGAATGCCACAAAGCACAGTCCTGAGCTACCTGCATCCATCGACTTCCTGCATGTCTTACCAGGTCGTCACTCCATCTAGTGGGGGGTCGCCCTACACTTCGCCTACCGGTACGAGGCTGCTACTCGAGAACCTTTTTATTTTACCCATTACCACTTCAGCTTACTAATCCGTTGGGCTATGTCGGTCACTCTGGTTCTACTGCAGATATCGTCATTTCAAAGTTTATTACGCAGAGGAACTCCGAGCATAGCCCTCTCACTAGCTCGGTGAGTGACTTTGAGCCTCCTCATACGGCCAGCAGTGAAGGACCACGTCTCAGTTCCATATGTCATCACTGGCAACACGCACTGGTTGTACAACTTAGCTTTCAGGTTTTGAGGTATACCTGACGAGAAGACGTGTCGTTATTTCCCGAACTCTGCCCAGCCGAGTTGAATCCGTCGATTGAACTCTCGGTCGAAGTTGGACTTACCTAGTCGGACTATTTGCCCCAGGTAAACGTACTCATCAACAACTTCGAGCTTAGTGTTCCCAACAACTACCGGCATACGAGTAGGTGTGACATGGACATTATACATGATCTTTGTTTTGTCCATGTTCATCTTAAAACTTATCCGTTGGGAGACACTATTGAGGTCATTGAGCATAGTGCTTAAGTCCTCCAGCGATTCTGTCATAACGATTATATCCTAGGCAAATCGTAGGTGAGTGATGTACTCGCCATATATATTAATACCGTATTCTTTCCAGTCCAGTAGTTTGAAAACGTCTTCCAATTCAGCAGTGAAGAGTTTCGGGGAAATAACGTCACCCTGTCTTACAGCTCTCTGCAGTTGGATAGGTTTCGTACTCTGGTTCTATACTCGGATAGCCATCGTAGCCCTACTGTACAAACACTTCAGCACTTCGATATACCGACAGTCAACTTGGCACCGCTGGAGAGACTGTAGCACCGCCCAAATTTAGACGTATCCAAGGCTTTCTCATAGTCCACATACGCCAGGCAAAGTGGCAAATTGTACTCTTCGGACTTCTGTACAATTTGCGGAAGGGTATATATGTGGTCTACGGTACTATAGCCTTTTCGGAAACCGGCTTGTGCGGGAGGCTGGAAGTCGTCGAGTCTGTTTGCGAGACGATTCGTAATGACCTTGTTATAAATAATATAATATTGACCATTATATATTAATATTATATATAATGTAATTATATTTATATAACGATGACCTTATTACTTATAATTATTTATTACTAGCCCGCAACATTTCAAACAGCATGCGTAATGGTATATGGGAATCTGTATTTGCTGTAACCGCTATTGAACAGATATCTCGCAACTATGGCTTCATTCCCTTCTGGATATTTTACAACTAGTAAATACGAAACATTAGCCATTTAACGGAAGCTATGAGGTATTTCTTGATTTGACCATAGTCGCTTCTTAAGAAACTCACTTGACGAAACGGGGTGATGTATTTTTCTTACGCTACCATCATACGTTACAATTTGATGAATAATAATTATGTTTTAATAAACTAAACAATAATATTATATGTAAAAATTCAGTAACACTCGTGTCATATGGAATAAGAAAGAAGACTCTCGTTAAAAAAGGTTACAATTGCTGGTTACATCACAAATATATAAGAATTTGTTTCGAAAACTGTTTTAAAATGGGGACTATGTAATAATACCAACAACCTGAGCCTCTTCAAGGCGAGATTTAATAGGCTTTTGTTACGCTTAAACAGTGCGATTTACCATCTAGGACTTCAACACTACTTACCACCACCACCAGGTAGGATTGTGGTCAAGCACTGGTTTATAAAAGCTTGCTTCCTATGGGCTTCCGGGAAATTGTGCAATTTTATAAGAGGGTAGAGCCATGCTGCAGTTATATTAGACGTATAGTTGTAGCACGAATGGGTCGGCTCGAACAAGACAGGACCACGCTCTCAAACAATACCAGCGGTAAATATTAGCCTAATGCTGCTGTATTTCGTATGGTGAGTGTAGAGAACCAGAGACCCTTTTTACAGGAAACGAGGCATTTCATCTTAGTCCTCACGGGTTACAACGCATCTGCATATTGATTCGTAATCGAGGATAGATATACATATTTATGGGCCACAGCAACCATTTACCGTCAGGTTGACTGTGTGCTCGTTTGTCACCCTATCCTATAAAAAAAATTGGATCACCAGATTTCTTGCAGATCGGAGCATCAAGGTCGTTGTAGATGGTTTAAGCTCCGATTACAAGCGTATCAATCCCGGTGTTCCACAAGACTGCGTGCTATCGCCAACGCTGTTTCTTCTGCATACCAATGATATGTTGCAAACCCGTAACATTCATTGCTATGCTGATGACAGCACTGGTGATGCTCTTTACACCGGCCGTGCCAATATTTCACGGGAAAACGTTTTCAAGTACCGAGACAAACTTGTGTCTGAAGTCGAGTCTTTGCTGAACAGAGTCTCGGATTGGCGGCGACTAAATCTAGTCCTGTTTTACCCTCAGAAGACACAAGTTTGCGCGTTAACCGCTAAAAAGAACCCCTTTGTTGTATCTCCTCAGTTTCAAGGCACTTCCCTTGTTGCCTCGGCCAGTATCGGAATCCTCGGCGTCGACATATCGAGTGACGTGCAGTTTCGTGGTCACTTGGAAGAGAAGGCCTCTAACAAGCTTGGCGTGCTCTGTAGAGCGGGACAATATTTCATGCCGGCAAACCGCGTGCAACTTAACAAGGCACAGGTTCGGCCGCACATGGAATATTGTTCCCATCTCTGGGCTGGGGCTCCCAAGTGCCAGCTCCTTCCACTTAACCGCATCCAGCGCAGAGCGGCTCTAAATGTCAACGACCGAGTGCTTTCCGATCGGCTCGATTCACTGGCGCTGAGAAGAGATGTTGCATCTCTTTGCATTTTCTTTTGCATATACCATAGGAAGTGCTCTGAGGAATTGTTCGCATTAATCCCAGCAATTCACTACGCGGCAATCGTCTTGATACCATCCACATCATCTGGATGCTTGGCAGTCCACCAAGTTTGACCTCGTTTGACAAGGAGTTTTCTTCCGAGTACGACTTCTCTGTGGAATAGTTTACCACCGGCGATTTTTCCGGACCGATACGACCTGGGGACCTTCAAGAAAAGAGCTTACTCCTTTCTAAAGGGCCAGCAACGCACCTGCAATTCCCCTGGTGTTGCGGTTGATCATGGGCGGCGGTAGTCAATTAACATCAGATGAGCCTCATGCTCGTTTGCTCTCTCTTCTATGAAAAAAGAAGGTGAGAAAAAAATTGAAAATCGATTTTTATCGAATCAATTACAAAATATTTAACTTTCCCTATTAGTTAAAACTTAATTAATATATATGGTACATACAAAAAAAATTACTCCCTACTTCACCCCCTTAGGGGTTGATTTTTCATAATCCTGTCTATGTATAGCGTACGTTAGAAAAGGCAGCTACTGATCAAATTAAATAATTTTAGGTCTAGCAGTCTAGTCACTCGGCACATCATCTTTTATATAAGACATTGATAAATAATATATTGATTGAATAAGATATTGATTTTAATATTATTAAAAATATAACATTAGTGATCTTACATAGAATGTACATGAATTCTCTGCGATAACTAAACGATAATACACAACAAACTAAATTTAGGTTTAACGCATAAGTATTAAATGTTCAACTTCAAGCCGCTGAAGAAGATTGGTCAGTTTTTACCATCAGTCAAATGTAATGTCCCTCTGCAAGATGCAGGAGTGTACAAGCTTGATTGTGAATGTGGTCTCTCCTACATACGACAAACTAAAAGATCAATAAAAACCCGCGTTAAAGAACATATAGCTGATGTGACATATCGACGCTCCGGGAAGTCTGCAGTCTGTGAACATGTACAGGATCGCCCCCGTGACTACATCAGATTTGATAGACCGCAAATCCTCGCTAAAGAACACCGATTCCTTCCAAATATGATTCGCGAGGCTATTGAAATCAAAAAACATCCTAATTTCAATAGAGAATATGGCTGGGTGCTACCATCTGCTTGGGATCCGATAATAAATAAAATTAAATCCCAACCCAAGCATACAACTGCAAGACTTCGAGATACTATAAGTTCATACTGTATAGATCGGAACAAAAGTTAAATTTTAATCTATGGTAACCGCGGTTAACTATGACATATGGACGTTGAACATCTAAGTTCCGCCCGTGACCATGAGTGCTGTAAAGCGTTCGAAATGTCGGGTATTTAAAAAGTTAAATATACGCGATAAATTCCGTAAAAACTAGTATTATTTCAGTTATAAGTTGTTAGTAATAATTTGCCATCAGAAAGGTTTTGTCTCACTGACGTTGTGTAAATGCATTTTCGATCATGTTTGTCTCACCCACCAACAAGTTGCCTTCAATCATTCAATGGTGGGAAAGTTACAGAGACATATTATTATGTTGTTATATAAAACATCGTGGAGGGCAGACAGTCTGCAGCCCTGTAGTGAAGGGACCCGACTTGTGCAAAGCTACTTAGGTGTGAGTCAAACCAAGACGCAGAGAGCGCCATTGAGAATAGCGTTCCACCAAACAACCATCGCAGAGACGCAATGCTGCAGAACACAACAAGCATCAATACGACTATCGTCGGGCTTACACCATCCCAAGGTCCCCCATACATACCAGCAGACATCACCACCCGCATACCTCCATCAACCAAGACCACAAGAATGCGTCGAATCAGGCGTAGCACACCCGCAGATCCATCACAAGACGCAATACCGCAAGTAGCAGTAAACATCAATGCAACTATCATACGTGTAATAATATTGGGCCATCACAATAATAAGAAAGATATAGATGTAATAAACAAATAGATGAGACAGTGAAATAATATTGAGTGTTACTTTTTGTTATTTGATTTGAGTGTTACTTGAAAAACAGATTCGAACTTAAAAACAAACTTAAAAAAACATTTTTATTTAAGATCTCTATTAAAAAATGTGAAAGTGTGGTGCCGTTTATACATCTTTATGATTTACATAAGGTTTTTTTTAAATTGACATTATTTCCCATTTAGTTTAAACTTTATTTATTATTTATATATGTTTAATATATATGTATATGTATATATGTATATATATATATATATATATATATATATCATGTGTGTGTGTGTGTGTGTGTGTGTGTGTGTGAATGTGATTTATGGGAAACCTTACGTAACGTACGTATACGTAGAAATATCAATTCAAAATATTATAGTTCTATGGTTCACAAGATAGGTATATAATTTTATATAGATAGATTAATAGATAGATAATTTTGAATTTCGTTTACTTTTTTGTATTTGACTTTGAATAAATGTTTAGCTACAAGTAAAATAACTAATATTCATACATAAATATAATTACTGTTTATCATAAACAAAATCAATAAAACTAAATTCTTAAAAGACATTATGTATTTGTAGTTTTTTTTTATTATTCCTACAGCTTAGAAAAATTTTAGGTACTTAGGCATTAGACATAAAATCCGTGTTGATATTTTCAACTGTCTTTTGTCTGTAAAAATTAATTACATTTCAAACGTTTTATGTATATACAAAAGAGTTTAATAAACTTATCTAAATTATTAAAAAAAAAAGAAAATTTGACTTCACGTTCCTGGAATCTAATCAGGGCACTCTCTAGTGCAAACTGCAAATATGTACTTCCACCAAATAGGTACACGCTGGTTGAATACTCAAAGACACTACTGTAATAAACTAAATATCTAAAATTTGTAGGTTTAAAAATTATTACACTTCAATTTTTTTATTGATAAAAGTATTTAATAAATTTATTTAGATGTATAATGGACAAAAAAGTTAATTCGACCTTATATTCCTGGAATCAAACCCGGGCACTTTCGAGTGCAAACTGCAAATGCATGTCGTTACCAAATACGTGTAATGTAATAAACTATGTTGCTAAAATTCATAGGTTTATTGTTATAAAAATAAATATTTAGTAATAATAAAATGTTCCTATCTTTTAACCGCTCATATGTTGGACGTTTGATTTATAATAAAGTTTTTTACTCTTCGTAACGGGTTTCACTCCCGTATTTATAAATGATAATTATTAACAAGGTACCTTACTACGCTATTTTAACTGTAAATATTTTAAATCGACACATATACGAAAAAAAGAATATTTAAGGAAAGAAAAATATTTACGAAACAATGAATTTAAAAATAAAACTACACAAATAATTTAAACAATCTTTACGTAAATACTGTAGCAAAAAGAGCGACACCTCTACATACCATCAGGACCTCGGCCACAGTGTCTGTACACAGGCGTTTACGCACACATCCGTACGTATTATTTCAGAAATAAGAATATGCGATTTAAAAAAAATCAATCATTTGGACAAAAAAAATTGAAACAACAATTAGTTAATATGTAGCTTGTATGATAATCAGACAAAAAATGCTTAATGCCATAGGACATTCTCTCCCAGTCTACCATTAGGCTAAACAGAGATAGACATTATGGAGGCGGTGCAGCAATAATAAAATAGAGAGGATAAAAGAAATAATAATATATATAATAAATAGAATATATATACATACATACATACACTATATACACATAAATACATAAGTATATATCGATATATATATATACGAAAAAGAGAGCTGAGTTAATTCAAACTTGCAACGATTTAATCATATACTTACGGACTTGATTTTTAAAGACGAATTTGTTGGGAGCTTTTTTAATGTCAAGAGGAATGTCGTTCCAGAGTCTGATGGCCATGAGGGTGAAAGAGTGAGATAAATAACCAGTACGGTGTAAAGGAGTGAGCAACTTAAGATTGGTCGAGGACCGGAGAGAAAAATTATGAGAATCTCCCAGGTATTGGAATTTAGATTTTAGATACTTGGGAGAACATGGATCGTTCAAAATTAAGAAAAGGGTGCAGAATATTCTATCTGCGCTGACGGATAGGCAGCCAGTTTAACTATGTACGAAAGGAAGATACATGGTCGTATTTACGAAGACCATAAATGTATCTGATGCATTTGTTACGCATACGATTCAATGTATTAAGATGAAGTTGAGACAGGTCTGAGCAACACACATCGACATAATCAATAATCGGTACAATAAGTGATTGGACAAGTAAAATCTTGGTATTGGTGGGAAGAAAGTTTTTAAATCGATATAGAGATCGCAAAGTTCCAGTAGTTTTGCGACTCACCTTCTGTATATGTTTGTTCCATGTTGAGACACCATCGATGTACAGACCAAAGTTCTTTACGTTAGTAAAAAATGGTATGACATTATTATTAAACATAATTGATGGTAAGATTATCGTTTGGCATTTAGACGGGTTCACGTTTATGACATACACAGTAGACCATTCTGAGATATATTTCAAATCATCATTTAACAGTGAAATAACACTTAGGATATTTGAAGGCTCCACTTGCGCATATAACTGCAGATCATCAGCATACAAATGGTAAGAGCTCTTGAGATTTAGTGTGATGGATTTATAAAAATGGAAAACAGAAAAGGAGAGATAATACCGCCTTGAGGGACGCCAATTGACACATCACGCCAGTCAGGTAGTATATGACCAGTACGCATAGCCTGTTGGCGCCCTCGAAGAAATGTTGAAAACCATTCCTGAGCTGAAGACGAGATATTCAAATGAGAAAGAAGAGGTAACAAGATACCATGATCGACAGAATTAAATGCATTAGAAAAATCAATTAGGATGAGAACAGTCAGTTTTGATTTTTCCATCCCCTCACGAATATCTTCCGTAACCTTGAGAAGAGCAGTAGTAGTAGAAAGACCCGGGCGGAAACCAGACTGAGAAGGGGAAAGAATATTCTTTGAGAAAACAAAAGCAGAAATCTGTTTATGAGCAACAGCTTCCAGAACCTTGGAAAGAAAAGGCAGAATAGAAATTGGTCTGAAATTAGATAAAGCGCTGCATTCAGTAGCTTTCATGATGGAAATAATAAAAGCTTTACGCCAGAGAGTTGGAAAAACACCATTCGTCAGCGAAAAGTTAATTATATGAGTTATCACGGGTAAAACAAAATCCAGCACGTGCAAAACCATTACCCTACTCACATCATCACATCCAACGGATTTCGATTTAATAGAGGAAAGTGCTTTGCGTACATCGTCTTCGTCTACTGGAGTAAAAGAGAAAGTTTCATGGGAATAAGGAGGCATAGAAGATATAAAAGAGATAGCATTAGCTCTAGAATCATCAGAAACTATTTGAGAAGACAGAAAATGATGATTAAAATCGTCAGGAGTAAAGGTGACGCTATTATAGTCAAATTGCGATTTTCCATATTCAAGCGTATTCAGAAACTTCCATATATCAGCCGAAGATGAATTAAGTAGTTGTTCGTGGATATATCGGCGTTTAGCAGCTCTCACCATCCGATTGCATCGATTTCTTGCAGCTTTATATGCTTGCCACTTTACCTCAATGCGATTCTTCCTGAAAGCACGGAAAGTTCTATCGCGTTTAGCCATAGCCAATCTTACCTCAACCGTGATCCATGGAACAGGAGGACGCTTCAATCGAACAACACGTTTAGGAGCATGTTTATTACATAGTCCTAATATGTTGCTGTTAAACAAGTCGACTTTTTCATCAACTGTGGAAGCAGTATATACAGATGACCAGTTAATAGCATCTGCATCGCATTTAAGCTTGTCCATATCTATTCTAGTAAGACTACGAATAGAGATGGACACAGATAAAGGCTTGGGAGACTTTAATTTATATGACAGATAAAGCAGGTCATGCCGTGAAAATCCAGAAGCAGGGAATTGTCTATAATTGACAACGTGATCAACGGAGGAGACGGCTATAAGGTCAATCTAGGTGTCAGCAGAGTGAAAGTTGTGATGTGTTGCATTTAGAGGCAAAGTAGTGAAATTGTGCGACAACATGGTCGATCTCAGTTTCGAAGATTTAAGAGAAACTCCAGATAGGTCAGTGTTAAAGTCTCCCATGGTAATGTGATGTGTGTAGGCAGAACTGTAAGGCAATAAATTTACTTCCAAATCGGAGAAATAGTCCACTTGATGTGGACAGTAGACAACTCCAAGAAACACTTTGACGCTCTTGACATTAACTTCAACAAAAATGTATTCCATTGAACCGGAATATAGAGAAGATGTGTTTAATATTTTATAAGGTAAATTACTACCAGTGTACCATATTTACCAGTGCGGTCATTACGGAGTTAAATATAACTTGGAAGACTATAAGACGTGGAAGAGAGTTCAGGCTTGAGCCAGATTTCGGATATGAGTATAGCATGAACTGCATTAGAAGAGAATGTATCCAGGAGCTCCGTATGATGTTGTGGAATACTTTATGCATTTAAATGGCAAATGTGAAAACAGTTTAACAATTTTTGAGATTCGTCGTATATTAGCGTACGTAGCGTAGCAGGCTCATCCGAAGCATCAACAAGTGAAAGGGAAGAGGACCTGTTGCAAGTGGAATAAAAAGATTCGTCATCTGAAATTAAACAAAATTACATAAAATAATAAAATAATTAATATTATATAGTAAAATAATACTAAATATAAATAAATATTTAAAATAATAAAATTATATCAAATAAATGTAACTGAATATTACAAAACATAACTAAATATAGATGTATATCTCAATACATCACCCTCCGGCTAACTGTTTACAATCTTAAAAATAACACCAGGAAAGTAAAAGAAAACAAATGCCAAGTTAAAACAAAATAGAAAAAGAAAATCAATAAACGAGCGAAGCATTTAAAAGTAAACAACTAAAGAAAATATAATAAAAAACAAATTAATAAATAATTAGGCTAGATTATTACATATAACTAAAAGTTGAATCAAATATAACTTGTGTACATATTCTGTCAATAGTAATGCTAATGTAGTTAGTATGGCAACAGGCCATGCAACCGAAGCCAACAACATAACCATCTGTCTATGTCATCTGACATCTGTGAAAATATCTTATGTTATTATATTATAGTTATAATAGTCTATAGTAGTATAGTAGTATAGTATATAGTAGTAGTAGTATAGTAGTTTTGCTGAACTAAGACAAAAGTCTTAGTTCAGCAAATATTACTTAGGCTCAGAAAGGCTAAAACCCAGAGCCGTAAAGCCAGTTAATAAAAAAAAATAAAAAAAATATTACTTAATATGTAGGTAAACAAAAGTTATTATGCTACCATTATTACAGTATCGTAACAAATATACCCAGTTGTTATCAATAATAATAAGACAAATAACAAATATACATGACGGCTTACAAATTAAATCCAACATGAGAATAAAGCGAAGTCGATGAGAGTTATTTGTTGTGAATATATGCGCTTGGACCTCACCGTCGATTTTGGTGCACTACCACTGTTAACATTTGGTGACACTTTCTTCGTCGTAGAATCAGATGTTCGATCCGATGCAGCAGGCAGTTCATATTGTGTAATGAGTTCATCGAGGTCCTTGGTGTCCGTCAGCCGATGGCGCTTACCACAAGGCAACTTGACGTGTATATTACCATCGAGTGACCAAACTTGTCTAATACCAAAGTGCTTACGTGCAGCAATGAATAAGCCTTGACGCAGACGAGTAAAAAACTCGGACAGCACATATGAAGTGCCTTTTAACACAGTCTTTTTGGCCCAAATGGTTGACTTAATGGACTGATCAATAAACCGAATCAGAACTGGTCTTGCACGAGCTTCCGATACTGCACCTACACGATGGCAAGCCGTAATGGAGCTTGAAGAAAATTCCTGTAGTTGAAGCTTATCCTGCAGGACAGTTACAACTTTATTTAAGATGTTTTCATCAGATGATTCCGGAACTCCATTTAGCAGCAAATATTTTCTGCGATGCTGCATCTCAATATTGTCAACAGTTTGACTAACCTCATTGATCTTCTGGTGTAGTAGTGACATGATTTGCCAAACATTACCCTTAAACGCTTGAAAGTC
The DNA here is from genome assembly GCA_907164705.1 of Parnassius apollo. Lineage (NCBI taxonomy): Eukaryota > Metazoa > Arthropoda > Insecta > Lepidoptera > Papilionidae > Parnassius > Parnassius apollo. Next base: position 476,708 of record CAJQZP010001370.1, on the reverse strand, counting down.
GCTTGAGAGAGATTTTATGTCAGGAGCTGTGGTGGCAGATTTTTTATAAGTGCTTCAAATTCCGCCATACGTTGATTGAGAGAAGTTAACGCAGCCTTTTGGATATTTGCTAACTCGGCAATAGTGGATATTTTATTGAAAACTTATCTTCTGGTGTGTTGTGAATGTTGAAAGTGACCGGTGGTAGGGTGATGTAACTTTATCACAGTTTAACCATTAAGGGGAGTTAAACCCACAATGTATGTATTTAAATACACAAAAATAGTAAAAACTGTAAACTAGGAAAATGTAAATTACTTAAAATATCAATAAAAATTATTTTGTTACTTAGAGCAATGTGCACTTTATTTCACGCCTACCGCCAAAAAAAACCCTTAATTATCCCTGTATGAAGTTAATTTCTTAATAAAACATCTTATAAAGTATTATTTCGTTTACCAAATGGCTTTAAATATTTACTCAAGACACTTTAATCAGCTATACACATTATACACCTTGTACAAAAAGTTCCAGTTGGCATCTTGAGTCCGCTTAGTTATGAAATATTTATGAGCTGAAGTGTTTACAGTTTCAAACATAGCTGTAGCTACTTTACACGAATTTCCAAGGTACGAGTAAAATTCAAAGAAAATAAATGGTTAACGATAATTTCTAGCGAGCAAAAAGTCATCGAGAAGGTACAAGTTGTTGCTTTGCTCTTACTTTGTCGAGCTATTTTAAATTTCTGGTTCAATATATACGGGATTTCACATATTCATAAGAAAAGTTAAAACGCTCAGGAGCATTACATAGCCTCTTCGAAGAAGAGAAGAGGCCCGCGGCGACCCGTGAGACGTATGTAGGCTGTAATTTTGGTTTTGGCTGTGTTTACTTCTAATCATGAACACCATATAATTTTACAAAGTAACTATTTATAGCTATAATCAATAATTTAGATATCGCGGGAATCAAGTTTGAGTCTCGTAACTATAATGTAAAATGTAGGCCGACCAGATATTCTATGTGCTACCATCCGGCTCCATCAATGAGTACTAAATAATGTCAAATTATTATAACAAAACCAACATTCTTAATGAAAAAGCCTTTTTACAGTTACGATGGTCGAGTAAAGGGGCCCTCAGCTCACTGGGCAGACGATACTCTAGCAGGCCGCGCACGATGGCTAGCTACACCACACTCTGCTCTTCAAATACGTGACGTGGTGCCATCAGACCGCGCCCTTTACCGCTGCAGGGTCGATTTCAAAGTGTCCCCTACAAGAAACTATAAGTTCGTGCTCAATGTGATTGGTAAGTACATTTTTATTAAGAAATTCTTAATTATTGCCCTTGATACTTATTATGTAAATTGTGTTACGTTTCATGGTGTTCCTTAATTATTTACTTGGGAAATAACCTTGGTGTAATAAAACTCGAATAATTTGAATGGACAACCTTGATTTACAACACATCAAGGACTTATGGAAACTTCACAGTTTACATATTGTTTTAAATGCTAAGAAAATTGCAGAATATTAGGACGTTAAATACGCTTAATTGTATAATGTAACTAGTAAAATCTAAAACTGTTTTGATATTAATTCATTATTCGGCTATTGTCTATACATACGATCGAACCTACATTTACGTCTAGATAGCTTCGATTAATATGGTGTTATTGATATTTAACTTAATCAATAACCAATTAAACTATTTTAATATTTCTTTTTAAAAAATCTTTAAGTCTTTGGGAAAAAAACATAGCCCAGATCCTTCCTGGTATTGCTTTACATCAGTTCGTTATGTTTCATCACAGTCGGTTCATCCATTCCGAAGATAAACTTGGACAGACTGAGAGACAGACAGACAAATATTTCAAAAATATTGATTTAGTCGTACATCTTATTATTATGATAATAGGCCCCTGAGCTTGATAGAAGCTAGCGTTTTCAATATTACAGACAAAAAATTTAATTTTATTAATACGTTTAGATTAAATCGGGAAAGGATGACGGTATTAACTTTGCTTTTAGAATCAGTTTGAGATTCAGATGAGCTAGGAATTAGCTTCCTCCATTTGTTTTTGGTGTACTTTTTTTTTCTCTCTCATCTCAGGTTTTTTTTTTTTTTGGGGGTGCCCCCCATGGGGGGTTGTGTGGTTCTGTTCCCCCTTACCTATAAAAAAAAAAAAAAAAGAAACCTTAGGCTTAATTCGAAGAGAGTATTAATAGTCTATAACTATGAATAGTTCAGTGAACTGAGTGAAATATATAAATACTCAACCAAACCGTTTCTAGCATAAATGGATAATGATGACGTCAACCGAATGACAGGTTCACTTGTAATAAATGACAAATAGCTACCACTGCATTAATTTATACCCTGCAGTTAACTCTAAAACAACACGTTCAGGTTATTTTTACTGCCACTCTCGGAATCAATTGAGTGTTGGTTTTGAAATCTATAAAAAAAAACGTCAATGAAGAACCTAATGTTAAAGTGGTTAAATATACATTAAAAAATCACAGCTTATTTAGCGACAGAGTGCAGTAGTATTTCTTAGTTTTATTTATCTAAATGACCACCATTCGGAAGGAAATCCACTTGTTGTCTGTATCGGAGTCCTTACATATCAAATGAATTTAAGTTTCGCAGTCACCTGGAAGAAAAGTCCAAGGTGTCCACAGAGATAGGTATACTAAATAGATCGGGACGGTATTGAACATAACAAACCACTTGTAAATTTTTAAGGCGCAAGTTCGAACTCACGTGGAATACTGGGCCCAGGCTTGGTACCGGCCCGGGTTGGTGTGCCAAGATGTAGCCTGTACCGGAGTAAAAAGTGCAAAGAAGTGGAAAAGAGGCCCGAATCATCATAGACTAAGTTTTTTTCTGATCGGCTTGATGGCTGAATTTAAGTATGGATATTGTATAAGCCTTTGTATTTCTTATCGTCTTTTGCATTTCTATACCATGAGAAGTGTAACGTACCCGCAGCTATAAAAACATTGCAAGGGCTTCACCAAAATATCACTAATAAGGAAGTTAAAATTTTCAAGACTTCTTTAAACTGATGATAAGTAATTTCCGTTTTAGCAACACATACATCTTGTTCTATTATCATTAATATTAAAAAGGCAAGCCATATATACACCCTTGTGATTTATATATTTATTATTTGATTTAAACACGATCCTTTTTCTATATCACTTTTCGTCGAATTTTTCATTATTCGCAATGTTATAGATATACAGTTAATTTAATCCTGACATATTATGAACTTTCTTTTTCCGCAATAAAACGTTCTTATTGCCGCTATTCCATCGCTGTACTGAGTATTCCTACATCTAATATATATCTACGTCTACTGGAGGTCATTAGTATCACTTTTGTTTTACCAATATATTTATAAATTATTGTACATACTTACCTACTTTATATAAAATAATTTTTAACAAAACTGTATATCGCATGTAACTAAGGACCTGAAAAATATAAACAGAATCTCTTTATTACTGCTTTCGCAAGCACCATTTTGGCAAAAAGCCAAATTGAAATATGTCTTTCTTTTTTCAACATAGTATAATATCAAAGTAGATTCGAAAGCTACAAAGCTACTAGTAGCAAATATTGCAAAGTATTTATTAATTAAATGCAAATGTATTTGCAGTGGCTTCAGAATAATCCCCATTATATTATTAAGAACAATCCCCATTAAGTAATTCCAAATCTTGCCCATACTATATATACACACTTTTGTAAAATGGTGCAATATTGCTTTCGTAGTAATTTAGAAGAAAAGTCATGGGGGAGTACATCTAAACGTATTCGTTATCGCTACTTTAAAAAGTAACCAAACTATCTTTATAATTTGCTAAACTATATTGGGTCCAACTCATTGCAACTTCAGATAACCTCTCAGTTGGACTATGTTGGTTGTTCTGAAGCGGATATACTCATTTCGAATTCTATCATGCAGAAAAACTCCGATCATAACACTCTTCTTAGCTCACTGAGCGAAATTACTTGAAACTAAACACCTGTTTTTTTTTAAAAAAACAATATCTTTATAATGGAGTTTGAATACGATTATACATCACATAAAAATAAATCCAACGCAATGAACGGTTTTCCACATAAAAAATACTGAAATACTGTTATCACATAGCTTGGGGTCCTATATAATTTAGATTCGGATTTTACCTGAAATCTTTTTATTTCAGTATGTACGATCCGAAGAAATAACTTTAATGTACGTTTGTTCAGACTCGGTTAATTTTTCCCGAGCTGGAGTAGCCTTTGCCTGAAGTATATAGTACAAAATCAATACACTTGAACAAATAATGGTTAATCAACTTTTATTCAAGTAAATATGTATTAAATAAGCTACAGCAGCCTGATGTTACGGTTCTGCAAACTGAGAAAGTAGTGCCTAAGCTATTCGACTACTATAGTGGACTACTCTTTTTATTCGCAGAAAAATCCTCATGTATAATTTTTGCTGCAATGGCAATAAAAATGTTATGCCAGACTCCTATCGGCTAAAACACTAAAGTGGTCATCATCAGTGCATGCGAGGTATCCCGAGAACTCCGTTTGGAACATAACCTCGGCGTCCCGTTCGCTTTGTTAGTGTTGCAAACCATAATTAATACCCCTAGTGCCATCTAGTGTCGGGTAGCAGAGCAAGGAGAGCTTTCTAGAAAATTCCATGCTAGAACTTTCCAATTCCAGTGCCATCTAGTATCAAGTGGCAGAACTATGAGAGAACTTTCTCCACTTATTCAATCAAATTTTGGAGCGAAATAAAGTGAACTAAAGTGTGAAGTGTGAATGATGATTAGTGTGATTTTAGTTTTAATTGCTGTTCAGTAATTAAAGTGTCAATTTTGTTAATTCAATCGGTAGATTTTTATGTCACGAACCTTAAGCTCGTAAAAATTGGTGTCAGAAATGGGATCAAATTATGCCGATTTTACCGAAGGACGACAAGGATCGTGTCCGTACCCGAAGTCAACGCCAGCAGGAGACGGGCCATAGAAGATTTGGTGGTGCAAGGCCACAGACGTTGCAGGGCCAACTGCCAGCCACAGAGGCTGACCCATCAGCAGCTCCTACACCTGCACCAACTGACTTAGGTGCTCTCATGATGATGCTGCAGGAGCAGGCTCGCCGACAGGAGCAACAATCCTGTTGATTGAAGGAGCAGCAGGAGGAACACGCCCGCCGGCAGGCGAAACAGGCCCGCCAGCAGACGGAACAGGCACGCCGATTGGAAGAGCAGCTGCGGGGCGCACAAGAGGAACAGGCCCGTTGGTTGGAAGAGCAGATGCTCCTCATGAAGGACCTTCACGCTACCTTCGGAAAAGAGATAAGGGAGGTGAAAGATAGGGTTGCTCAACATGACAACCGCCTGTCTAAAACCCGAATCGACCAAGTGAACAATCGGGTTGACAACGTGATGGCTGACGTGAAGAAAACGCTGGACGAACTCAAACTTGGGGATGGAATTACAGCTCAGTAGCTACAACACCTTCACTACGTGGAATCAAAATGCCGCCGTTCGAAGGGAATTCTTTCTTGTCAGCCTACAAAATCCAGTTCAAGGCTTTCATTGAGGTGAATGGCTGGAATAAAAGTCAGGCTATGACTGCATTCACCTTAGGCCTGTGCGACTAAGCCTTGACTGTGTTGAAGCACTTAGTAATAAAGTAACTTAGTAAGAAAGTAACTTACGAGCAGCTCCTTGAGGCATTGGAGGCAAGATATGGCAACGCTCATCTGGAGCACGTCTTTCGTGCACAGCCTTAAGATCGCGTGCAACGCAGCAACGGAAACCTGCAGCAGTGGGCCCTTGAGGTGGAAAAGATGATACCAGTCTGCACCTGCGCTCATTGAAGGAAGCCTGGTGCAGACATTCATCGACGGCATCCGCGACCTTGAAATCAGAGCTCCTGTGAGGCTCGGGCACCACGAGACGCTTAAGGGTGCCTTGGCTCATGCACTGGAGGTGGAAGCCATGCAGCAGGATCATATTTCCATTGCGTCAGAGAGGTTGCAGCAGCTACAGTTCGCGATTGCAATAAAAAATATAGCCCTAGGTGCTACGGCTGTGGCTAAATCTAGCTGCCCTAAGCGAACTGTAGAAAGGGAAGGTGATCGATTTCGAGAGGGTAGTGCGGCTTACAGCACCACCCAGCAGCAGCAAGGAAACGAGTAGAAACCAGGACTGCGGGGAGGGTGCTGGCTGATGTTAAAAGGCCCCAAGAATATCGATCTCACAAACCCACGATTTGAACAGCTTAATCATCAAGAGCGAGATCAATGGAATGACCATAGACACTGGAGCCTCTCGCACAGTTGTCAGTTCCCAACTTATAAGACAGTTCCTTGGGGACTTCGCTTACAACCAAAAACGCTTTAATTTGGTAACGTATACCCGTCCGCGGAGAGGAGATGGAGTTGACCCTAGACAACATGGTCTACCTGCATAATGTCACCGTGGCTGAAATAATGGACGACTGCATCCTGGGCCTAGATTTTATGAGGAACAATTGTTGTGAGATCGACGTTAAGCAAGGTGTTTTGAAATCTGTGTGTGAAATATGGAAGGTGTGTTACCAGGGAATGTGTACAGCATTAAGAAGATTGTTTTTCCGCCGAAGATCAGAAACGATTGTGACGGTTAGTCTTTCTCAGAATCCTGGGCAAGCTTACCATTGTGAACTCTTGGAAAAAGTAAACAATGACCTTCCACGGAAAGTAGCCTGAACCTTGGTCAGAACCACTGAGATCTCAGGAGTACGTGTGCTGAACCTTTGTGACCAGGAACAGATTATAGAAAAAGGCAAATATTTGATACTTGTGAATTGGTTGCGTAAGTGCCAATATCTATCGAGTGGAACCCCCAGCAAGGATGCACAAACGAGAGTGACTACACTTTTAGAAGACTATCGCTGCGTTCTCCCCCCGAATGAAATGGTCAAGGCGAAGAAGTTGTTACTCAAGTACGCCGATGTATTCTCGTCAAATGACCAGAAGTCTTTGCAATTTCAAATCAAGAAGCTTCAACAGTTACAGATAAACAAGTTCATGAAGTCTTCTATCGTTTTGGAGTACCTTTAGAGATTTACAGCGATCAAGGAAGGAGTTTTGAGTCTTAAATATTCCAAGAAACTTGCCCTAAAATCTGATGGAATGCTAGAACGGTTCAATCAGATACTGGAGAGGTACCTAGCTAAAGTTGTAGACAATCGGCAACGAGGTTAGGACAAGCACATACAACCATTTTTGTTATCGTATCTAAGCGTTGTTCACGAAAGTATATCAGTGACACCAGTTTTCGCAAACTTTGGAAGAGAATTGCGGCTGCCTGCAGACCTGATCACCGGGATACCACCTGATGCCCCATGCAGTATAACCGATTATGCAAATGATCGAATGACATTTATGAGCATGTCAGACAATCGGGCCAGCAAATGTTTGAAAAGATGAAAACCCGGTATGACCGCAAAATGAACAACAAGGGGTTTGAAGAAGTTTCAATATTATGATTGCACAATCCAGTCCGCAGCAAGGGGAAATCTCCTAAGCTTCAAGCTAACTGGGAAGGACCGTACCGGATTGTGACCAGGATCAACGATGTAACCTACCGGATACAGAAAGGTGCAAGAGGTACTTCTAAGATCGTCCATGTGGATCAACTGCCGCGTTATTATGAGGCAGATAATGCACGGGATGAGCATTTCTAAGGAGGGACTTATGTTGAAAGCTATAATTAATACCCCTAACGCCATCTAGTGTCAAGTAGCAGAACGAGGAGCTTTCTGGGGCTTTCTAGAAAATGCCATGCTAGAACTTTTCATCTCCAGCGCCATCTAGTATCATGTGGTAGAATTAGGAGAGAACTTTCTCCACTTATTCGGTTGGGACCGGTATTTGCTGGAACATTCTAGATGTTTCGTTGTAAAAGGCCTATATAAATCCTTTTGGGGCCGCGACCTGGGCAGTATTGAATTGGCGATACGAGCGAAGCTTTCTTAGCGAAATAAAGTGAACTAAAGTGTTACATGTGATTAATTATTAGTGTATTTTAAGATTCAATTGGTGTTCAGTAATTAAAGTGTCAATTTTGGTAATTCAATCGGCAGTTTTTATTGTCACGTACCTTAAGCTTGTAACATTTCATACACAATTACCTCGTCCCAGGGGCAGTACTTGATGTCCCCAGTACCTGCGCAGTGTTACCACGATGTTTCGAGACCACCTCCGAGTCATAGCCCTCCTCGGCGGTTACATTACTTGGCGTTCGATACCACCGTCACCAATGTCTGTAACCCCAGAGGGCCCGTTACTGGAAAGGAAACAATGTTATCAAGACGAGGTATTTAATAAACGCCTTGGCGACGTGGTCCCTAAGCAGAATTTCGATTCAGAATTCCCAATTATGCTCAACAGTCACCTTTTGGATCGTTACGGAACCACAGAAAGTGATTATGGCCCTTCACGCCTAATCCCCGTTCACCATTTCGAACATAACTGGCAGGAAAAGGTTCTCTCCAATCTGCTTCACTAAAATCGTCAGGTCCCATTCCTACGTTAGACAAAACGCGAGCGTATGAGACGCGACGTCCTGGTGCAGCACCGTAGAGGAAACAGTTCGCCGTCACCTTGCGTCTGATATTATACAGATAATTACCGATGCACCTTCGGTAATTATCTGTGAAATTCTATAGGTGAGTTTTCTTACTCGTCGCTGTATCCTAGATTTGAAAACCGGCAGGATTGCTCTAAAGACGCGCCTGCTTTTATAGCGCTCCTCGTGAAGTCCAGTGTGCCATGTCGCTAAAGCTTTTTATCATTTCTGCCATTTAATAGATTCTAGCTCACTACTACTGCTCTGATGGTCATGTATCCAGTCGTACACCTTCGCCATGTCCATTCCATATCTGGAAAGTATGTCTAGAGGTAGCAAGTGAACTGGGATTGTCACTACCTCCAAAGGATATTGTGCGGTTCACTGGCTATATCTGTACGGCCATCTTCTGGAAACTGTAGAATTTAGTTCCTTTTGACAGCAGATTTGACAGCAGTCTATGTATAGCATCTTCTACCATTTAGATTCGGGGGACTAGGCACTTGAAATTTTCTTCGAAGCCTCAGCGAAAATCAAATACGGGTTTATTGTAAACGCTACGCTTAGCAGGCAGATTGACGATCGTGTTTAGCACCATCGACGCTGTTACTGGTCTAGGTCATTTATGTATGTTGTTATTATATATACATATATATATATATATATATATATATATATATATATATATATATATATATAAAGGATGTCTTGAGTGACTGACTCACCTATCAACGCACAGCCCTAACCGTAAGACAGAAATCTGAAACTTGGACAGTAGCTGCCTTTTATAGCGCAGGCAGGGATCCACTAAGAAATGACGAAATGCTTTATTTTGCTTATATATTATTTTCCAGCGTGGTCAATATTTAACAATTATTATTAATCGACTGATTAGTATCTACATATTTTATATTAATTAACATATTGCTTTGGAATACTAAATCATAATATTATTTATTTAAGGCATTTTATGCAAGATGTACTTAATATAACCTATGAAAATTAAAAAAGCTATTTTTAATTTTATTAGGTTATATTAAGTACACATTGCAGTTAAGTAACACTTACAGTCCATATATGTTCCACTGCTGGGCACAGGCCTCCTCTGATTTTGGAGACGGTAAAACTGGGCAAGGAAGTGTCCGCCGCGCTGCCCCAATACGTGTACGGAATTTTATCTTTAATTTCTGTTTTTTCTACACAATAATTTCCTTCACCGCCGAGAACGTAATAAATCAGCAATTATAATTATTTACGCCAATTACCTTTAAATTTTAATGTTTGTTTCAGAATTGCCGGAAAAGCCGAAAATATTTGACGAGCAGGACAATGAAATTGTGGGTGTAGCTGGGCCGTACATAGAAGACACTAGTCTTAAACTTACCTGTGTTGTAAGTGGAGGTAAAATTATTATTCATGACGTTATTTATGGTATTGATGTTTTCCTATTAATTTTAATACTTTCCCATTATTATGCGTACTGTTGAAATCATCGAGCCTAACTTCCAAAGAAATACCTTACTTTATAAAATAAGTGACCCCATTCGTATAGAATTATCCTATTTATTTATACTGTTTAATTCACCAACAATAAATACACCGTGAAAAAAAATCTACTATCCGTCTGGTGAGTGTCGTAAGAAGCGACAAATGGAAAATGAAACAGGAGATGGGCAGCAGCTTCTTCCTGATATCAAAATTATAACCCGCCTGGGGCTGGTAGCGGCAGTTTGAAGTGTGACAACTTTGACAAAATTCTCGCTTAAGAGGAAATATGTGGGTTTATGGCCCCTATGTTCAGAAGTGGGGTTTTATAGTCAGTAATTAATGGATGGATGGAATAAAATAAATGAGTAAGTAATAAATTACTTAAGTAAATATTGCATTTTATTAGCGTATTTGAATTTTTTGTACAACTTACAAGTTTTCGTTTGTTTACACAGAATATAATCAAGTGAAATGACATAAAATATTAAATTGTTATTATCAATCCAAATGAAAAATTAATATTCTCCTTTTACAACCAGTTTGTCGGGAGGAAATCGCTTAAAGCGATATGATAACAGTCTGTGGTCTATAAATGTTTCCGTTATTATATAAGATTTTATAATTTTAGATGCAGTTAAGAGATCCGCGAAATCCAACTTTGAATCCTTATACAAAATGTTTATAACACAGTTTAATGTGTCATTGCACTATATTGCTTTATTAGTACTTAAAACGGGTTTTTCTTTTTATTTACACCGAAAATATTTTAATATTTTTAAACAGTTGCAACAAGTCTATTTTAATGTACATTTGTTTACAAGTAGTTGTAATCTTTATTAAGAGTTAAAACAATATCACTTCTGTTGACGGAGTAGCCTGGTGATCACATAGCACAGGACAACCTAGTTTGGGCACCAGTCTACCACCTAGATCTTATTTAGTTAGTATTTATAGCCGTTATTTAGTTGTATAAGTTTACTAATACTAAGATTATTGTAGTGTACCGATAATATGTGGAAGAAAATAAATACTACTTATTATTATTATTTTATTAAAAATAATTATATTATTATTATTATTATGTGGGGTATCTATATAGTTATCTCATCTGGTTGGGTTCTTTAAATATATAATTATAAATTAAAATGAAAAGATAAATATACATAAATATAAATAAAATAAAATAAAATACAAAGATACATAAATAAATAAAAGCCCAACCAGATGGAAGTCCTCGGCAGGGGGAGACCAAACGGCCGAGGGTTAGGAGGAAAGGGAAAGAAACCGGCGGACGATGCGGGCGGTATCGAGGAGCACCGCCTTCTGCATTTAAGCCCGGAGCGGTCCGTCACGGTAGTCCCAGTCGCCTCAGATGACCCGAGAGGCTGACTGGGATTAGCCCATTTGCAGAGACGACTACAGGAATAATTTCGGCCGGCATACCACCCCACATGTCGGTCACCTCGTGAGCCGGGTCCAGATATTTTGTTCGTTTATCTGTTTCGGCTTTCACGAGGTTCTCGTCATACGGAATGGTAATGTCGACCAAAAATATCTTGACTGTGCCCGGTCCATCAGCACAAAATCAGGCTTATTCGTATGAATAGTCCTGTCCGTGATGATGGCCCGGTCCCAGTAGAGCCTGGCGCGGTCATTTTCGAGCACGGATTTCGGCAAGTACTTGTAATACGGCAATTTCCGTTCCACGAGACCGTATTTCAGAGCGAGCTCTTGGTGTAGAATTCTGGCTACTAGGTTGTGCCAGTTCAAGTACTCAGAGTTATAAAGCGCCGAACAACTGGAGATCACATGCCTAAGTGACTCCCCGGGATGGCGACAAACTCGACAGATGTCGACAGTGCCATCCTTTAGGATGTATCTCCGATAGTTGTTGGTCTTAATAACCTGATCCTGTATTGCACAGACAAAACCCTCGGTTTCCCCCGAAGAGGTCACCGAAACGTAGCCAGTTGAGGAAGGCGGCTGTATCTACGTGGGGCTCATGTAGAGCCCTGTAGTACAATCCGGGTAGCTCTTTCCCCTTCCATACGGTCTCCCGGTCGGAAACGCTCTGTACTGCCGGGTTCTTCCATTGCTCGTTGGCTAAGGATAGAGGGGTAAGTCCCTTTATCACTAGAAATGACGTCATTATAGAATGGATCATCCGATCTCGCCAGGAAGTAATCACGGAGGCTGCACACTTCGAGATTATGTATGGTGAGCGCGCTCAAGAAGCCACGCCCATCATGCTTTCGCGGCAAGTACAGCCTCATTAACGACGATCTCGGATGATGCATCCTATGGGACGTCATTGTAGTGCGGACTTTTCTATCCAGGGCGTTTAGTTCAGTCTGACTCCACCTGAGTATGCCAAAGGTATACATGAGGACAGGCATGACCCAGCCGTTATATACGTGTGTCTTATTCACACCGGACAAAACGCTGTTAAGCACAACGCAAACTGACTGTTTCATAACAGCCTCATCGATACCGATGTTCTGTGACATACCCAGATATCGGTATGTTTCAGCCTTCAGAAAGGGTCCTTAAGTTGACGGGCATAGATAAGTCTTTGCCCTCAGAATTAGCAACCCTTCCCCTTTCAACATGGAGGACCGCACACATGTCCGTCCCCAGCTCCATTCTAATAGAATTGCTAAATTCACAAGTGATGTTTAGCAATTTCATAAGATGGGAGCGACTGGAGGCAAATAATTTGAGGTCATCCATATAGAAAAAGTAGGTCATTTTTTTACCTCCTTTCCGAAACTGGAATCCCCTCCCCGAGCCCTCCAGTAAAGTACTGAGAGGGTTAAAAGAGAGGCAGAACCAGATTGGTCTCAGACAGTCGCCCTGGAATGTACCCCTTCTTATCCTTATGCTGCTTTCCGCAGCCATCATCCGCTCGCCTAGATGACAGAGGATCGTACTCCACTCCCCCATACACTGCTCGAGGAAGTCTCGAACTGTACAGTCAATCTTGTACATTGTCGATGACCCTCTTTAGCCATGTTTGGGGCACCGAGTCAAATGCCTTTCTGTAATCTATCTAGGCGGCGGAGTTGTTCCGACGGTTGCGTTTCACCACTTTGACAATAACCGCGTCAATGAGGAGTGGTTCCTTGGTTCCACGACCGCCGCCCCAACATACATTTTAAGCGCGCGAGATCACCTGATTTGAGTGCAGGTGACGAGTGATTCTCGCGCTCAAAATGGATGTAAGTGTCTTGTATATGGTCGGTAGACACGTGATTGGGCGGTATTTGCTCGGGTCTGTGGCACCCTGATCTTTAGGAACCAAATGAGTGATCCCAGTAGTGAAGAGGCTCGGGAGCGACTTCTGGTTGAGAGCCTCTTGAAACTGTCGAGCGAGCACAGCATGACACACCATGAACCCCTTCAGCCAGTAGTGATGCAGCCCGTCAAGCCCCGGACTATTCCAGTTCGGAGCCGTACCGACTGCCAGAGCTAAGTAATCCGGCGTTATGATGATGGGGTCCATGGGCGTAATACCCACACACTGACTCGCCACAACTTCCGTCCAAGGGCCCTCGTTGTGGTTTACGGGCTCTGACCACAGGCTGCGCCAGAATGCGACCGTTTCGGCCTGATTCGGTACTAGGCCCGTTCCACTTACCATTGGTCGCTCCAATGATTTATAGAGCCTCTCTGATCCCTCTGGAAGAGACGATTCTAGTTGAACCGTGTCGACCTCTCGGTATATCGCCGAATCCGCTTTCCCCAAGCAGCGATTCTCTGCTTCAGGTCGTTTATGCGCTCGGTCAGTTTTTGCATTATATCCGGCTGGTAAAACTAACATTTGTCCAAGCAAACGCCATCCTGACGGTACGCACAATCCTTGGCCTGGTATTGCCTGACCTGAAAAATATCAGTCTGCCAATGAGGGCCCCGGCCCTTGCGATACGTTCTTCAATTCTTGTTCTTCAGGCTGGGATAGCTATACTTTGTCCAGTAGTGCGTCTAGCCGTGGAAAGTTTGGCGCCAATAATACGACAGACTGCCAGTGCGGCGCCAAAGAGAAATGAGTCCATCTCGCAATGGTCCCGGCTGGCTTCCAAATAGGTTACCAGCATTGGGTTCAGAGCCCTTACGATAGCCCGATTCCGCTTGCTGAGGGCTATGCGGGGAAGTCGCGGTCGATTTTCGAGAGGCGTACTGCGCGTTTCCAAAATCGCCTCATCCAATGTACTCCTCATTTGCTCCAGTTCCAGTTCCTGGGCGACTGTTCCATCATCGTTTGAATCAACCAAAACTGGGGTATTCAAGGCGGCATCCACGTTTTCCGATTGCTCTGCAAGTTGTGGCGCCGCATCCTCAGCCGTAGCATTTTCACCCGATGAAGGAATAGCCTCACGTCGTAGCCGTGCGAGTTCGGTGACATCAAATGTATTTGAGCGCAAGATATACCGAACTCGGTCTGCCAGGTTTTGCTCGGTGACGGTTACAGATGGCTCCAGCTCAGCAAAAAAGTCGATGCATCCTTGCCCGATACGCAAAACCTCCAATTTCTCCCCTTTTCGCCCTAAAATACGCCCGCAATGTGTTGCTGTTCATTTGAGTTGTCCAACGCATGCGGCGTGCTCCACCAGTGGCGGGTGCCGATTGCTGGGCCCGCGAAAACCCGAATTATTATTATTTTTGGTTTATTAATAGAGTAATCACATCTGGTATGGCTGGGTAAATATATAAAGGGAAAAATAAATATACTTAAATATATATTTAATATACTAACATAAATAAATAAATAATACATAAGTAAAGAAAAGCCCAACCAGATGGATGCCCTCGGCAGGGGAGACCAAACGGCCGAGGGTTAAGGGGAAAGGGAAAGAAACCGGCGGACGATGCGGGCGGTATCGAGGAGCAACGCCTTCTGCATTTGAGCCCGGTGCGGTCCGTCACGGAGTCCCAGTCGCCTCAGATGGCCCGAGAGGCTGGCTGAGATTAACCCGTTTGCAGACACGACTACTGGAATAATTTCGGTCGGCAGACAACCCCATATGTCAGTCACCTCGTGAGCCAGGTCCAGATATTTTGATTGCTTGTCTGTTTCGGCTTTCACGAGGTTCTCGTCATATGGAATGGTATCGTCGACCAAAAATATCCTTGACTCTGCCCGGTCCATCAGCACAATATCAGACTGTGATGATGGTCCGGTCCCAGTAGAGCCTGGCGCGGTCATTTTCTAGCACGGCTTCCGGCAAGTACTTGTAATACGGCAATTTTTGGTCCACGAGACCGTATTTCAGAGCGAGCTACTGGTGTAAAATTCTGGCTACTAGGTTGTGCCTGTGTAAGTACTCAGAGTTAGAAAGCGCCGAGCAACCGGAGATGACATGCCTAAGTGACTCTCCGGGATGGCGACAAGCTCGACAGATGTCGACAATGCCATCCTTTAGGATGTATCTCTGATAGTTGTTGGTCTTAATAATCTGATCCTGTATTGCACAGACAAACCCCTCGGTTTTCCCGAAGAGGTCACCAAAACGTAGCCAGTTGAGGGAGGCGACTGTATCTACGAAGGGCTTGTAGCGCCTTGTAGTACCTCCCGTGGAGCTCCTTCTCATTCCATACGGTTTCCCGGTCGGAAATGCTAAGCACTACTGGGTCTTGCCATTGCTCGTTGGCTAAGGATAGAGGGGTAAGCCCTTTATCACTAGAAATGACGTCATTATAGAATGGATCATCCGATCTCGCAAGGAAGTAATTACGGAGGCTGCACACTTCGCCATTATGCATGGTGAGTTCGCTCAGAAAACCACGCCCACCATGCTTTCGCGGCAAGTACAGCCTCATTACCAACGATCTCGGATGATGCATCCTATGGGACGTCATGGTAGTGCGGACTTTTCTATCCAGAGCGTTGAGTTCAGTCTGTATCCATCTGAGTATACCAAAGGTATACATGAGGACACGTATAGCCCAACCATTATATGCGGGTGTCTTATTCACCACGGACAAAAGGCTTTTAAGCATTTTGGTCAAGCGTGCATAAAACACGTCGCAAACTGACTGTTTCATACCAGCCTCATCGATACCGATGTTCTGTGACATACCCAGGTATCGGTATGTTTCAGCCTCGGAAAGGGTCCTTAAGTTGACGGGCATAGATAAGTCTATGCCCTCAGAGTTAGCAACCCTTCCCCTTTCAACATGGAGGACCGCACACTTATCCGTTCCCAGCTCCATTCCAATAGAATTGCTAAATTCACAAGTGATGTTTAGCAATTCCACAAGATGGGAGCGACTGAAGGCGAATAACTTGAGGTCATCCATATAGAAAAGGTGGATCACTTTTAAGTAAAGTACCGAGAGGGTTCAGAGAGAGGCAAAACCAGATTGGATTTAGACAAAAGCCCTGGAAGATACCCCTTGTTATCCTTATGTGGTTCTCCGCAGCCATCATCCGCTCGTCCAGATAGCAAAGGATCGTACTCCATTGCCCCATACACTGCTCGAGAAAGTCTCTAACTGTACAGTCAATTTTGTACTGTTGGAGGACTCTCTTTAGCCATGTATGGGGAACCGAGTCGAATGCCTTTCTGTAATCTATCCAGGCGGCGTTATTATTATTACTATTTATGGTAAGTGTTTTCACTTCCCAGCTCTAGGCTGGATTTCAACTACATTTACGGGCCGTAGCCAAAGCAAATGCAGCGTGTGGTGTGTAGTGTTGTTCATGTGATTTGATGAGGTCCTATTTCGTTTTCTTCTATCTGCATGAATTTTCTAACTATTCTGCATGTAGTTAATATAGCTGCTTTTTGAAGTGTAATATATAGAGTTTCTTTTAGTTATAATAATTTTAAGCTACGGAGGAGATGATATGGGATGACACCTGTTGTGGAGAGGACTATAGGGACCACATATACTTTTCTTGTTGCCAGATTCTAGTCACTTCATCTTTAAGTTCTGCGTACTTACAAATTTTTTCAGTTATCGTCTTCTGCAAATTGTGTGTGTTGGGGACTGCAATGTCTATCAGGTAAGTATATTATTTATTTTATCTTGTAGAATTATATCTGGTCGGTTATAGTGGATTGTCCTATCGGTGAGAATTCCGCGGTCGTAAAAAAAGTTTATGTGTGGTGTTTTCTAGAGTAGGTTTTGTTGTATAATTGTAGTATGGAGTGTTGGCATCTTGAATAAGTGCGTGTTTGAGTGCTAGTTTTTAGTGAATGACATTGGTCACCTGTTTGTGTCTGTGAGTGTAGTCTGTGTAAGAGTTGTGCATGCGCCTGTGATGTGTTGAATGGTTTCTGGATGTGTGTGGCATTTGCGACATTTGTTATTATTTACTGTAGGATCTTTGATTATATTCTTCTTCTCCTTGGCTATTGTCCCATTTTAATTGGGGTCAGCCCTCCTGGTAATCTTGCGCCACATCGTGCGATTGTGGGTTGTCCTTTCTGATATGTTAGTAGATTTCAGGTCGTTTTTTAGTGTTTGCAGCCAGGTTATTGGTGGTCGTCCACGGCCTTTCTTCCCCTCTTCTATGTTCGTAACTCTTTTAGTCATATGGTCATCATCCCGTCTCATCACGTGTCCGTACCAGCGTAGACGGTTTTCTCTAAATTTTTCGTGCACTATAGAAACCTTAAAACTACCACGAATGTAATCGTTTCTTATTTTATCTGTTCTAGAAACTCCTCCAAACCAACGTAGCATTTTCATCTCAGTGACGTGAAGTTTCTGTTCATCCGTCTTTCTCATCGGCCAGCACTCAGATCCATATAGCAGAGCTGGTCTTACTGCTCTTTTGTATACATTGCCCTTTATTTTAATAGGCATACGGGAGTCGTATAGAATTCCAGACAGCGATCTCAATTTTAACCAAGCTGTTTGGGTTCTATTTTGTATGTCTCTTTCTATACATGCCTTTGGTGCTACAATGGATCCGAGATATTTAAACTCTTCAACTCTCTTAAGAGGACTGCCTTCAATAGAAGGACATGGAATAACAGTCACATGGACATTAGAAAAGTTATAGTACATATATACAATCTTCTCTCTATTGACTCTCAACCCTCTTCTTTCTAAGGACTTCTGACATATTATCAGGTCTGATTGTACTTCCGCCATCGATTCGGCTATATGTACTACATCATCAGCGTATAGAAGTGACCACGGTGCTGGTTTCTGAATGTCCGCAGTGATATAGTCCATTACTAGGTTGAATAGAAGAGGACTTACGGTCGAACCCTGGTGAACCCCTACTCCGACTTCGAATGATTCACTTGTCCCTGCTGGGCTGACCACTTTTATAGTTACATCGTGGTACAGATCTTTGAGGAGTTCAATATAATGCTCCTGCACCAATTGCGCCCTTAGTGCTTGCCAGATTAGTTCTCGAGGAATTCGGTCGAACGCCTGTTCAAGGTCAATGAAAATAAGATGAAGATCTTGTTTGCGTGACTTGTACTTTTCCATAAGTATTTTTACTGAGTGAATTGCATCTGTAGTACCCACGCCGCTAGTGAATCCACATTGGTTCGGTGTAATTTTTGTAACTTTTGCCAGTCTTTTGACGAGGACACATTCCCAGATCGGGTCTGAGAAGTTAGTTTAATTGCTCTATAATTTTCATAGTCCGCAACATCCCCTTTATTTTTGTATAGGGGTATCAAATTGTTATTTCTCCACATATCTGGTATGTTGGTACTTTTAAGGATTACATTAAATAGATTTGTCAGCTATGCTACGCCGGTATTGCCCACATTTTTCCATAGTTCAGCTGGAATCTCATCCGGTCCGGTTGCTTTTATTCATTCTTTGAATGGCTGCCTTTACTTCCAGGGGTGAAATTTCATCAATTGGTCCTTCCTTGGATCCGAGGGATGTGAGTGGTTCCTGTGGAAATTTCTCATTTTTCATTTCATTCTTTGTGTTTGGTAGTATTCTCGCCATCTCTTACTAATTTCTTTGTTTGCTGTTAACAATTTACCCGATGAGTGATACATTTGTTACGTTTGATATCTTTTGTTTAGTTATTTCGATGTTTTGCTAATTTAAATATTTCTGCGTCTGATTTTGCGTTTTCTAATTCTTTGTAAAAGTGATATTTGGATAGTGCTTTTGTTACTGCAACACATTTTTTAGCTCTTTTTTTTAATTATATTGTAATCAAGCCGATCGCTGTCACTTTTTGATTGTTGCCATTTCTGAAAGATTCTTTCTTCTCCAATAACAGAGATTTAACATTCTCATCCCACCAAGTAGGATCTTTATTAATCCTCAATTTTCCTTTTGTAATACCTAGGGTTGTTCTGGCGGTTTTTAGATATAGTTTTTAGTTATAGAGGATCTTTGATTATATATTTTCTGTATTTTTTTGTGTTTATGATCTGGTCTTGAATAGCTATTATAAATCCTTCTGTTTCTGGGAATAAGTTGCCTATTTTCAGCCACTTATTTGAAGCTAACTTATTTATGTGGTATTGCTCTAAGTCATGAGGGTGCCGACCGTGGAGAACTTTCTTCTTCCATACGTCAATTTTGTGTGTCTGTGGGTTATCACTGGTAGTGTTTTGGGATTCAATCTGATTGCTTAAGTTAAGTGGAGTGTAGTTAATATCATTCGTTACGATGGCTTTATAAATATTGCTAGTATGGGATTTTGTATAGAAGAATTAATCGACTAACTTGTTTCCGCCATAGGTACTGGATATCTATTAGGCCTCTCCGTCCATGTTCTCGTTTTATTGTTAGTCTCTCTATGGCGGATTTAGGGTGTAGGTTGTTGTGTTTCGTGAGTGTTGTACGTGTAGTTCGCTCTAATTGTTCTGCGTCAGTTTTGACCGTTTTATAACTCCGAGTACGTTAATATGAAGATGGCATAGGTGTTAATGGCTTTGATGAGATGTTTACTTGAAAGTTGAGTTTTACAAACGGCGCTAAGTTTTCTCTTGTATTCCGTAGTGAGATAATTTTTAATTAATATGTGGTCAAGACTTTTAAGTTGGACATACCCTAAATATTTGTATAAGTCAGTCGATTCCATTGCTGTAATAGCCTCCGTTTCATTTACTACATAGTCGCCGGGCCTTACTTTGCCTCTTATGATGTGAAGTGTTTTACATTTATCTAAACCAAAATGCATATTAATATCGCTACTGAATTCTGTTGTTATATCTATTAATTTCTTCATATCCTTGTCTGTTTTTGCATATAATTTGATGTCGTCCATGTATATAAGATGCGATATTGTTGTTTCGTCTGTATTAAATTTGAGGCAATATCCGGCCCCGCAGCTCTGCAGCAAATGAGATAGAGGGTTTAGGGCGAGACAGAACCACAGTGGGCTCAGGGAGTCACCTTGGTAGATGCCTTTTTGTGATTGAGATTTGTCACGTGGTGACAGTATTTTGGTTACAATTTATTTGTATTGTTGTTTTCCATTGTGACTTTATTCGGCGTAAGAAATCGATTATTTTCGGGTTTATTCTATAAATTTCTAATATTTTTAATAACAATGAATGAGGAACACTGTCAAACGTTTTTTATAATCAATATAGGTGCAATGTAAATTTCTATTTTTAGAGGTGGCGTGTTTATGAATAGTGGAATCAATTATCAGCTGTTCTTTGCATCCCATGTGGCCCTGTCTATATCCCTTCTGTTCTTCTGCTATTATTTTGTGGTGTTCAATGTGCGACTGAATTTTCATTGTGATTGCAGATGTCAATATTTTGTAAATTGTGGGTAGGCATGTAATTGGTCGGTATTGGGAAAACTGAGGTGAATTTTTTATTTTAGGTAGCATATAAGTAATTCCTGTTGCAATTAATTCGGGAGTGTTCTGTTGTCCTGTTATTATATCTGTTAAATTTCTTGCTAAAGGTTTGTGTAGAGATGTTAATTTTTTGTACCAAAAATCATGAATTTTGTCTATACCAGATGATTTCCAATTATGTAACCTAGCTATAATGAGTGTTATGTCTAATTCTGTTGCCTCTTCGAATTCCATTTCGTCAATATCTCTCCATTTTGCTTCCTCTTCAATTATCCAAGATGCTTTGTCGTTATGTTGTTTTTGCTCTTCCCAAATACTCGCCCAATATGCTTCTAGTTGTTCTTTTGTAGGTAGGTTAGGTGTATGTGTGTTACTTTCATCGATTGTATCTGTTTGTGGTTTGTGTAAGTTTCTATAAAACAATTTTTCGTTTGCGGCAAATGTGATGTTATCTTTTTTGCGCTGTTGTGCTTAACTTTTTATGCCTATAATTTTAACTGCTAATTTTTGTTTTAACGTGTCTAAAATTCTTCAGGTCTTGTGTTACTCTTTTCGTGTCTGGTATGCGTAGCATTATTCCTAAATATGACCTCTACTTTTTTGACTAGTTTATTAGATCTACATCCGTTAATATACTGAGTGAGTCTACCTATGTTTGCTCTTAATTTTTCAATGTCTTTTTCTAGTCTCAGTTGCCATGCTGGTTCTGTATTTTGTCTTGTTCTTGTAGTTCTTGCATTGTCTGTGATTTTAAAGTTCAATTCTTCGGATATTACTACCGCTGTGCAGTATATAAGTAAATGTATGTCTATAAGTTGTGTGTCATCAGATATATATTGTGTGAGTATAGTTTCATTAAATAAATTAACTAGTCAAAACAGGTTAGGTGTGTACTTAAGTTTGGGTAATCTTAGTCGCGCTGCGGGATCCATCCCAGTGTTGTTCTAAATTTCTCATTGATTTATTGAATATATGTATCTGTTGTTAAGTGTTGATCTGGGACAACTATGGTCTCAATGTCATTTTATAGCGTTAGGATTACGGTTTCGGTTTGTGTGGATATGTGTGATATTTGTGTGCAGATTTGTGAATGGTCGCATGGCTGAGATTGTGTATAAATAAGTTGTGATTGACTGAGCAATTGTGGTTGTACTTGGAGATCATTTTTACTTGTGTTTTGTGTGATATTAGTTTCTACATAGCTCTTAGTTGCTTCTTCTTGAATTAATTGTGTTCGTACTTCTTCTTTTAATTGATCTATAACTTCTTGGGATAGAAGTTTATTCCTAACTATGGTTCTTCTTTGATCTGAGATTCTTTGTTCTGAAACAGTAATTTCTGGATATTGTCGAGTGAATTGTGCGTGTAATTGTTGTCTGTACATGGTCATATCGGTCTCTAATTTAGTAATGTATAGATAAGTTCTCATGATAAATAGATTTACTTCTTTACTCCATTTCATTCGAACTCTTGCTTTTCCAGCCTTGGTGGACGCGGGTAAGAAGGTAGATACCTCCCGCGCAGCACTCAAGATCGGAGTAGGTAGAACTGTATTTAAACTAGTAATAGGGTGTGATGGAGGTGTAAGTGACGATGGTATGGATGGTGATGTTGGCCTCGAGGGTGTGTATGATACTGTGCTTGGACTATATGGTTCTACAGGGGTGTCTGTCCTGTCCGTCAGTCTGTCACCATCGTCAATGAGTTCGGCTGTAGTATCTTTGTGGGTGGGAGCCCGCCTGTTCAACTCCTCACCGCTGACGGATCGCATGCTGTGACACCCAGCGTCAGCTTCAGGTGCACCACGGCGATCGCCCCCGGGTAGCGGCCCTATACGTTTACTTTTAGAACGAGTCTCCATTTTATTTATGGGTTTCCAGAGCCACGTTAGCCACGCCAGTAATTTCTCATTCGTGTGTCCGCCCCCACGTGATTAGATGGTCAATCAGGACGTGTGGTTGTTTAGGGAGCTTATTATTATTATTTTGGGGTATCTATATAGTTTTCTCATCTGATTGGGTTCTATAAATATATAATTATAAATGAAAATGAAAAGATAAATATACATAAATATCAATAACATAAAATAAATATAAAATTACATAAAAATATATAATTATAAATTAAATAAATACAAAAACTACATAAATAAATAAGATTCAACCAGATGAGAGCCCTCGGCAGGGGAGACCAAACGGCCGAGGGTTAGGGGGAAAGGGAATGAAACCGGCGGACGATGCGGGCGGTATCGAGGAGCACCGCCTTCTGCATTTGAGCCCGGAGCGGTCCGTCACGGAGTCCCAGTCGTTTCAGATGACCCAAGAGACGACTACATTCGCAGAGACGACTACAGGAATAATTTCGGTCGGCATACCACCCCACATGTTGGTCACCTCGTGAGCCAGGTCCAGATATTTTGTTCGTTCATCTGTTTCGGCTTTCACGAGGTTCTCGAGGTTATTATTTATTATTATTATTATTATTATTATTTTTAAGAGTAATTGTCTACCTAGTGGCGGCGGTGTAATAATGTCAACTATATATAATATATCTACTCGTATAAGATCCAGTTGGCGTCGGAGGTGACAGAGTCAAATCAGAATATGAGCAGGAATGTTTACTTAATAACAACTAGAAAATTAAAATAACTCCAATGTTTGTATGAAAGGAATGTCCCATTTAATTTTATTTCATTTGTAATCCTTCAACGCTACAGGCGTAATGAATGAAAAAGTTGTAAGGTGTAATAATTTTTAAGTAACACAGAAGTAAACGGTTACAAAGTTAGGGCTGTCTCCCGCAGCACTAAGCTAAGGAAATTATTACAAACTCTTTAGAAAAGAAGCTTCACCGCGCTTGTGTATCAAGTAGATTACTTTAACACAGAAGCCTTATCTACGTCTGCGAGGTGTACACGCATTCGAAAACTGTCTATCTTTTTATAACGGGTGACGTTGGCGATTAGTGCGGCTTAGCCAACTCAGTGGCGTCCTAGAGCCTGCTGATAGTGCCCGTATCGCTAAGGTAAGTCCCGCCGATTTTGACTTATTGACATGTAGTACGCCTGCGAGGCGTATGTTTAGGCTTTGTGTAACTTTTAACTAAGATTGTGTGATTACCCTATTATTAGTTTTTTGTGTTTTTATGGTTATATTGACGTTGTTTTAGATAAAATATATTAAGATCAAAACGGCTAAACAGTGCCAATGTTTTGGCGATATAAGATGAGAAAATCATGGTTCTCTGAGAGGTTCAGCGTCAGAAGAGGAGGATCATTAAGCTGTTGATGATGTTCTAAGTGAAGACGAGAACGATTATGTTACTGACGAGATCTTCTCTTTACGATCTGCTTCCACTGAAGAAACTGTCTCAACAACTGCTGCAGCAGCTCATCCATCTACTCCTGCTCATTTTCAACCTATAATTCTTGAATTTTGACATCTCAAGACTTATACGACTTGTCTCCGGAAATATACTTCGCGGTTAGAACGAATGTTTGGTCGACTACCAAGGGTCAATCATCTCAGAGAACTTCAGCAATTAATATGATCAAGAACAGTAAAAAACCTACATAGAAGAAAGTTCTTGAAGCATCTCAACACAGATTTGGCCAAGCCTTGGATGGAGATGAGACTTGAAGCGCCGACTTTGAAAATATCTTTACGAGAATACATAAGGCATATTCTCGTAAAATCTACTGATCAAGTAATGAAGTTCAAAAGGGAGAGCCTGAGCCCAAAAACCGTAAATGCTGCACGTTTTGCTCTTACAAAAAAAGAGAGTAAACTGTTCTAAGCTTTAAGCTAGTCTGTGAAAATCTGACTTAATTTAATAATTGTGCTAATAAAAAGTCATGAAATAGTAAAAAACTTATAAGATAGTTAAAAAAATGATGTTACCGTTGATTAATCAGAAGATACTTTTTTGTTCGAATATGAGCAGATTGTTCTATTTTGTTGTAATATAAATAGCTGTGATTAGAGTCTCCATTAATGAATCTGTGTTTGGTTACTACAATAAATGCCTATCATACGGGTCCTTAAAAATAGCAAATAATTATACTTTAGGCCAGAAATAGTTATTTATATATGCACGCCTCTGAGGCGTATGTTAAGGCTTTATGTATCTCTGAGATAGATTAGGCTTCTAGGGTTAAAAACTATTATTTATTACTAGTAATATAATGAATGATAAAATATATAAATATATACTTCGTCTAGAAGAAGAAGAATAAGAGAATCATCCTTAATTGTAACTTAACAAATTCAATTAATGTCTGCAAAGAAGCGATCGGAAAACGCTATGGAGATATTGGATAGCAGTAAAGTTATATATTAAGCTATAAAAATGTTATATATATATATATATATATATATATATATATATATATATATATATATATATATATATATATATCATTTACTCTCTACTAACAATAACACACTTCCGACTTCGATAACGCATGTTTATACTTTTAATTACTTACTAGTTTCGACATTATAGCGAAGGTTTGTAAGAGACGGGTATTAACTTTAAGAGCAACCCTGAGTAACAAATTTAATTATATCCGCAGGTAAACCAATACCACGTCTGCGCTGGTGGAGAGACGATAAAGTAATTGCAACATTAGCTCCAGTAGAGGACGGATCGCATCTCAGCTTGCTTGAACTGAAGATACCGAAATTAAAGCGAGAGTATTTTGAAGCAGTATATACATGTACGGCAGACAACACAGCACTTGTACCTTCGTTGAGAGCAAGTGTACAAATTCAGATTTATCGTAAGTTTTTTTAATGTGACTGCCCTTTGTATGTCTAATAACTTCATAGTTGTTTCTTGTTAATTAATGTATGACATATGAGTCTCCCATTATTGGGCAGTTTGAGTATTAGATGTTTTTTTAATTTGAATTGCATCGCACTATCAGCCTTAATGTTTT
The DNA here is from genome assembly GCA_907164705.1 of Parnassius apollo. Lineage (NCBI taxonomy): Eukaryota > Metazoa > Arthropoda > Insecta > Lepidoptera > Papilionidae > Parnassius > Parnassius apollo. The sequence goes on along the minus strand of CAJQZP010001370.1, from coordinate 450,915 downwards.
ACGCCTGGGATAAACAAGATAGCATACTACTAAAAGCGAAAACAGTCTGAGTGTCTTGCTTTGTATACTTAATATTCATCGTAAAAACGTTTTGCTTCCTTTAAGACTTTCTTTACCATTAAAAGTACAAATCCGCTTACAGTACGTATGGTAGTAAACAACTATTACCGACACAATGCACAAATACTATCAAGTTTAAGTAAAGAAGGCTACATGCTAGCTTCCAAGGCAACGTGTAATGCCGCGTAGTCTGTAATTATACTGGCGTTCCAAACCCTTGAAAGTGGAAAATCATAGCGGGTGCTATGGTAGAATTAAAGGATATTCTTTTTTGGTAGCTTTCTTCAAATTAGTTATAATATTGATGAACATTGTACATAATAATTAAACGATTAATAAAGGTATGGATGAAAGTAAAAACTGTCTTAAAAACCTAAAAAGAATAAAATGATTTCCACACGGTAATTTCTGAAATCGACGCTGAGATTTCCTGTATAAAAAAAGCCCTGACTTCTAAGTCTTTGAAGTTGGCTTTTACTTCTGATTAAAAGTTCAAGTATTTTGCCCTTTTGAGTGGACAAAGTTACACCACAAGTTTATGATTACAATTGAAATTTTGTCTACGTATGGTTACATTAAGTTTGCCATCCTCTAAATTGTCTACCCTTAGGGAAGGGTTTTTTAAATATTCATATTGAACCTAAACAGTATTTTATAAAATAAGAATCATTTAAATCGATTCGGTCATTTTTGAGAATTTTGTGATTATTAATTAGAGAAACAAACGCATCGAATATAGAACCTATTCGTTTTTCGAAGTTGGTTCGTAAAATGTTTGAAAAGATAAAAGACAAACAGAAAAGAAGTGTAATACAAAAGACAAAGAGAAGGAATGGGAAATAAGCGCAAAACGTCAGACCAACACAATTTTCAAGATAAAGATATTTACCGAAATTTACCTCTAGATAAATATATTCATACAAAATTTGACAATGTCTCAAATAATTTAATAACTGCTTAAATTATTTGTACACATAACTAATGAGAGTGTTGACAAATTTTCAGAACATAACTCATGAAACAGAATTCTGGGCTCAGGTCAGGGTGAAGGTGAAAGATTGCTTAAGTATCGTACAGTAACCCATTGCCATGTTACAGCTACCCATAAATAACAACAGAACAAAACAAAAATGTTTTAACTGTTTATCTTTTATAAGATATCTGTTTTGTAGATAGAATTTGGATTTTACAGACAATAAAAAAAGTTCGTTTAGGCTGATATCAAAAATCATTCATTTCTTATGTAACAATTTCATTTTCTATGATTTCTTATATTTATTTTGCATTTTTATTTATTTGACTCATTAGTCCTAATTTTAGTAGTATGTAATTAATCATAGAAATATATTCACTGTTTATTAGCATAATATAATTTCCGGCGAATTTGGAAGTAGCTCTGTCGTATCTAACATGCAAAACTATATTTACAAGGTGGTAGGTTTCCTTTTCTGCCTAGGAGTTTTACCTATTTCGGCCGTCAAATAGCAGTGCTTACACGGTTGTGTTCCAGTGTAACTGGTATAGATAGCCAACCACAGGCTGCAAGGCGTTTAATCACTGTGCTGTGCTTTGCAAGAAGTTGCCTTCAAGTGTCCATGGGCTGCAGCTGTTCCGTCAGGTGGCCTTTTAGTTCATTGATCTCTTCAGTTTAATCAAAAACAAAGTTAAAATTTAGTTTTTTTATATAGAGTAAGGGTAACAAACGAACAGTCCATCGATGGTTAGTGGATACTGTGGCCAATGGACATCTACATTTATCCTCAATTAAGAACCAAAACGCAGATGCATTGTCACCCATGATAACTAAGATTGAATGCCTCGTTTCCAGTAATAAATGTCTCAGGATCTCTACAGGTTTTGAAAAATGGTATTAAACTGCTATTTTATACTGGTATTCTGTGAGAGCGTAGTCCTTCCGCGGTCAAGCCAACCCGTACTACAACGATAATATGCAGCGTGGCTCTACCACGTGTACAATTACCTTTAAACGAGCAATTCTTGTATATATATATATATATTAAAATTTACTGTCCGAAGGGTTTCGGGGGCAATAAATCGATCTAGCTAAGATTCATTTTTAGAAAATGTCTTTTTGTCCGTGCCTGAAAGGCAATGCAAAAACTCCTACAATATAAGACGTCAAATTTTGACAATGTGGTAATGATTATAACAGCTCAAATGGGATATCGGGCGGTCCTAAAATCATAGTACCCTGGTTAGAGTCCTGTCATCGGTCCGACTTTTTTCCTTTTTTTTCAATTCTTTTATGAGAAAATCTATTATTTCGAGCCCCGTTTCGTATTTTTTTAAAAACAAGAAAATTTAAATTAAACTAATTTCATTCATGATTTTTATTCAAATAACCAGTTCAGTTTTTTTATTAGTAAGACTGACATGATTTTAAAAAAAAAACCGAGCAAAGCACGGTCATCCAGGTACTATCGCTATTAAGAGAAGACTCTTTCTGTTAGAATTTTCTATGAAATTGTTTCAAATCCTTCTTTTTCTTATAAGTTTTTCACTATTTTAAATTGTTATAATCACACCCTTGATCGTAGATTACATATATCTATAAAATGTTAATTTTTTTAATCGTGCTTAGTATATCTACATACATAAACACTCACGCCTGTCACCCAGAGGGGTAGTCAGAGACTACAGACTTCCATTTAGCACGACCCTGACATACCTTTCTCGCCTCTTCCACATCCATATACCTACGCATACATGCGCGATATCTATACATATAAATAATGAAATTTAATTAGAAAAAATATTTAAGACAATTCTTTGAGACTTACTAATTTCTATTTTCTGTTAAATTCACCTAGAGCTTACTATGATGGTAAAATGAAATTCAGAAAAATCCCAGCGATTAACCTAGATCAAACGGCAAGCTTGTCCGCGCCGCAGATTATCTCAGATATGAAGGCGGATTACGTAATTCTTTTATGTCTTTTTTACTGACACGCCAGAACGCGATCATTAGTTTTTATTTGTGTGTTTCATTGTCCTACCGTAACATTATCGCTTTTCCAGAAAACAGGAAATTATTCTCTATTATCATAATATAATCCGTAATATTTCTACTGGTACTGCACGCTATCCCAAACTTCGTACTTTAACTTCGTACCGTAACTTCGTGCTTTTATAGGAGACGGGTAGGTCTTGTCATAATACTTTCAATTGCAATGTGCCGCTAATGGAATAAAATTAGCATTTGATTCTTAATCAAAATTTATGTAGGTTATTATGAACGTGACTTTAGTTTAATTTCGGATTATTGTATCTAAATTAATGAATCTGTAATCTGTAAATTATTGTGTCTGGTTAATTATTTATAGACGGTAAAAGTTTTAATTAAACCTATACTTAATTATCGTCTGATTTCATTACATGATAAGGTCTAATGACTTTTTATTATTATTTTTCCTATTATAGTCATCCTTACCAGCGACCTCTAAAATACTTTACTTTAAACCCCTCAAAAACATCTATGAAGGCCCTAAAATTTTGTTCTCAGTCCTAATCTGTTATCACTGATAACGTTTTTATAATGATTTTCTATGTTTATAAGTAATATGGTTTTCAACTCCCATGTAATATGTAAGACTACTGAGAACTTTCTTTTCCAGTGGTTCTAACAGTAAGACCTTGGCAAGATAATTACCAAGTAATCTTTTTTGTGAGACTATTTTCAAGACTATTGGGAATTCACCACAACATGAATGTTTTTTACGTCAGCTGGAGTTTTTTTAAATAAATATCATAACAATGGGTAATATACCCATTTGTTGCAATATTTTTTTTAATATTGAACTAAGTTAATAAAAAAAAGACACACCTTAATCGTTAGGACTACTAATGAATAATACTCAGCGAGCTGTGAAGAGGGCTATGCCCGGAGTTTCTCTGCGTGATAAAGTTAGGAATGAGGATATCCGCCGTAGAATCAGAGCAACCGAATTAGCCCAACGGATTAGTAAGTTAAAAAGACCACGGTTCTTCCATATAGCTTGAAGAACTGATAACAAATGAAGAAGAAATGTTCTCAAGTGGAAGCCTCGTACCGTAAAAGTAGAGCATCCCCACACTAGATGGAGTGACGAATTGGTAAGAAATGCAGGAAGTCGATGGGCTCTGTTGCATTTCTTGGGGAGGCCTGTACTCAGCAATGGACTTGTGAAGGGCTGTGATAATGATGGTGAAAAATTATGCTCGCCATGCAAAAATGCTGTAAAATACAAATGTTTTTTTTTAAATAAGGGCGACTTAACATCAAATACACAGTCCACCTGATGATAAGTGGATGCTGTTCTCCATAGACATATATATCTATCCTCGATAGTATTTTAAAATAAAATGCATACGCATCTGCGTTGTTACCCCTAATATCTAAGATGGAATGCCTCGTTTCCAGTAAAAAAGATCTCCGGTTTCTACACTAACCATACGAAACACAGCAGCATTAAGCTGCTATTCCACGCCGGTATTTTGTAAGAGCGTAGTCCTGCACCGGTCGAGGCGACCAGTCCGTGCTCCAATCATATTATATTATAGCTGCAGCGTGGCTCTACCAAGTATATTATTTAATTTTCTGGTGAGGCAGTGTATAAAATCGTAACATATCTCAATAACAATTAACGTAACTAAATTAGGTATATATTAATAATCCAAGGATAAAAAAATAGTCTTACCAATAAAAAATACTGCGAATACCCCATATGCAGTAATATTAAATACATAATAAACGAATGTACATTTTCACGGTTTTTATCGCGTTATATGAACTTAATTTATATTTCCGAATAAAAAGATAGTAAAGCTCCCTTACTTATTAATTTATTTTCCAAAACACGTTTTCCAAAAAAGAAAAAAGAAATTGTTTGAAAGTAGCTTTTACTATTAAACGAATTAAGTTCGACTAATTTAAACTTATTTTTCCTTTAATAATGATTTCAGTATTTTTTTAATATTAAAATCGGGAGATTAAACTACCTCTTTAAGTTTATACTGATATTTCATATGATTTCATGTATTTTTGCTTAAAATAATGTAATGGTTTCACTAGCTATAATTCATCTTTATTTTAATTTAATGTCGTCATTCCTTAAATAAATCTATCGTCATATCAATTCCTTTACATTTGCCACTTAAAATAATACATTTAAAAAAATCGTTATTATTTAGTGCGACCATTACTGGTAGAAATTCTGGCGAGGGATCAGCCGCTGTCAGTTGGTCAAGAGGCAGTGATTGCTTGCAGAGCTATCGGCGCTAGACCCCCAGCAATCATAACTTGGTGGATGGACGATAAACAAATAATCGTTAATGAACCTCAAAAGGTATGCAGTAGCAATAATAATGTTTTTAATATTATACATTTATTAAAAATATAACTAATACACATCTTAACCATGAGGATAAGAGGTGAACACGTAATAATTTTTCTTTATGGTGAGCACTACATTTTTATTTGTACGTTTTTATTTGTACTTGTACTTAGAAAATAAAATTTTATTGCTTATGAAAAGTTGTTCATTTTAGTACGTAAGAATTTCATGCATTTAATTAATATCAATTCATGAGCAAGATTTGCCTCATATTATAGAGCGTGTAACGTTCAGTTTATCTATTATCGGCACTAAAGGAATTGTTAACGGCAATTTCCATTACTAAATTTCCTCACACGCACACTTTGAGTTATAAAAATATATTTTTTGAATATACGAAATCCACTTTATGGCGCTAGGTCACGGCGAACTGTAAAACTTAATATCATGTTCTTAAAATTTGACCTTTAAATTTCGACATACATTGTTTGGGCCAATTTTTGCTTAAGAAATCTGATATAACCATTATATTCGCAATGAAACTACGTACGTATATTTTATTACTTCATGTATTTTAATTAAGAAACAAATGACGGTTGATTAGTCTTACAAGCTCACCTTTATACCTGGTAACCAGGAAACACAAAAACATAAGTAAACCGATATCTTCTTTTATAGAATAATTCGTGTAACGATTTACATGTTTTGTTATATTTTTTTAAATGTAAAAACTTCTTGAATGAAATTATAGATATTTTAATATATATTTCATTACCTTTTCCTTTACCTGGTTAAGGGTGGAACCCTTACCTTAAAGGCGACTTCTTAAAAAAGACGTATGAATGAAGTTCGTTAGTCATGATCTTATAATATGTACTTCATTAAATTCATGAATGAGAAGACTGTATCCTACGGCAAGACGTAAATTTTTAGTTAAATGATACCTGTTTAATAATATCCAATGTGCACATTATATAAGTAAATACAATTAAATTTATATAATAATGTTATAATGCAAATATCATAATAATAACTTTCTTTACAGAACTCCGACGATTTTAATGAAACAATATCATTTTTGCGATGGACTCCACGAATGGAACACGATGGGCACGTACTTACCTGTCGAGCATCTCATGCAAAACTGGAACACACTAATATTGAGACCACTATGTCACTCAACTTGCATTGTAAGAGTTTTCTTTTTTCACACGAATGAAACAAAAAAAATGTCACACCTTTGTGAATATCAACAAGATTTATTTTTAATTTTCAAAAAAACCCTCTATGAAAAAAGAGGAGGCCTGCGATTAGCTGTGGAACGTGTATTGGTTGTAACTTTATTTTATGAGGGAGGTAGAAATTAAAATAGAAAAAAAAACTGGAATGTATATATTTCATGAAAACGTGCAACTAGATTCTGATCGAAACTGTTCACTGGAATTTTAGAAGCACAATATTGTAATAGACATTAAAAATTCTAAGTAGTTCATTTAGTGAGATAATGAATAACAGGCTGTGTCGCATTCCATCTTAGTCCTCAGAAGTGACAATGAATCTATAGCCTTCTTTATTCGTAGTTGCTTACAGGTGTCTATGGGCTACAGTAGCCTCTTTTCATCAGGCGGACTGTACGTTCGATTTTTTTATAGAAGAGGGGGCAAACGAGTATGGGGCTCACCTGATGTTAAGTGACTACCGCCGCCCATGATCCACCGCAACACCAGGGGAATTGCAGGTGCGTTGCCGGTCCTTTAGAAAGGAGTACGCTCTTTTCTTGAAGGTCCCCAAGTCGTATCGGTCCGGAAAAATCGCTTTTGGTAAACTATTCCGCAGAGAGGTTGTACGCGGAAGAAAACTCCTCTTGAAACGTACAGTGGTGGACCGCCAAGCATCCAGATGGTATGGATGGTATCGGGACGTTTGCCGCGTAGTGCGTTCACGGAATTTGGTGACTGGGATTAATCCGAACAATTCCTCAGAGCACTCTCTTTATACATATGTATATGTATATGCGAAAGAAAATGCAATGAGATGCAACATCTCTTCGCAGTGCCAGTGAATCAAGCCGATAGGAAAGCACTCGGTCGTTGACGATTTGAGCCGCTCTGCGCTGGATGCGGTCAACTGGAAGGAGCTGGTACTGGGGAGCCCCAGCCCAGAGATGGGAACAGTATTCCATGTGGGGTCGAACCTGCGCCTTGTAACGTTGCAGGCGGTGTGCCTGCATGAAATACTGTCCCGCTCTGCTGAGCTCGCCAAGCTTTTTAGAGGCCAATTTGGCCTTCTCTTCAAAGTGACCACGAAATTGTACGTCACTCGATATGTCGATGCCGAGGATTCCGATGCTGGCTGAGGAAACAAGAGGAGTGCGAGTGGAGTCGATTGGAACCTAGATTTATAAAAAATATTATAAAAATTTACAGAGGATTATTTTGATTGTTAAAGGTAGTGGTAATAAGTAGTAAGTTAATTCTTGCTTTTACGACCCATATCTGATGGTGATGAAGAAAAAATGAAGAAGAATTGCTTGCTTTAATAAATTTTCCTAAACTGGTTTTTCAATTACTACTTATACTTAAGCGATGAAAAATCTACAAAAACACAATAAAATTCCAAAATCTTTATTAACACATGATTATTTTTAATTATTTATCAGATGTACCTATCGTTGCTTTGCAATTGGGATCCAAGCTTAATCCTAACGACATCGAAGAAGGTGACGACGTTTACTTTGAGTGTGTCGTACGCGCCAATCCTCCAGCTTACAAAGTAGTTTGGGAACATAACGTGAGTACAACAGTTTAGACGTGAGTTTCATACAAGTAGAACAAACAAAGTTTGTTAACTAATGTTACTAAGTTCGCACTAACTACAATATATTTTGAACATAAATATGAAAATTAAAATTCATTGGACACATATAACACGAGTTAGATTCTTTATGTGGTTTTTGTTTAAGTACTAATTTTAATAAGATAAACTTAATATTACATTTAAAATAAGATACTCTAGTTTTTATATTTTTATGTTCTAATCAACTTTTAAATGAACAGCCTCGCAAAAGTCATTAAAAAGCAGCTATTAAAACAATCTTTCGTTTCCAGGGTCAAGTAATGACGCACAATCAGCGCGCCGGCGTCATAGCAGGCTCAGCGCATTTAGCTTTACAAGGTGTGTCGAGAGAACAAGCGGGGAGATACGTGTGTACCGCCTCCAATGTTGAGGGGGATGGAAGATCTCTTCCTGTAAACCTTTTAATATTATGTAAGTAACATAATGCTTATAAATTTCAACATAAAATATATTGATCATTTAATTATGTATGTCTTCTATATCAATCCACATAATCAATACGTGAAATTAAAACTTTCCCTTTTCCTTTATATGTTTATCCAAAAGGTTTGAGTATTCTTTGTGGTATTGAAACATTGTGAAGTAAATGGTAATTGATAGTTGTAATGAACCATATTAATACATTCCACCCAGAAGCCGGGACGTTATGTTAAAACCTATTAAAGTCAACAACTAAAGAAGGGTAAGATAGGCGGATATTTCCCTTAATTGCCTCGTTTGATAGACGGGTTGACAACCACAATTTTTAATTATTCTGAGTTCTTATAAGAAAGATGCTGCTACCCTCACCTTTCCCTATGTCGCCTCATACGACATCTACTGGATATTCTTACTTCTCTTGACAGATTTTGTTGTAGTGGATATTCTTACACATGAACAACATGGAGATTAATGCGAAGTGTATAAATAATAAAGATGATATTGACTTTAGATTGCATTTCAATGTTCATATTACACAATTTATTTAAAATTCAAAATGTTATAACGCTCTGATTTCGGGCAGATGGATTTAACGAAGTTATTAGAGTTCTTTTTATGACTGTCGAAAATTTAAAAAAAGATAATAATAAGATCGTAAGATGATGAAATGGCATCTTTCGCCGACACAGAATGTAGCACTGGTAGTATGCGCAACCAATATCAATATCGAAAATTATTTTTCATATCTAGTGTACAGTACGTCGTTCACAAATGGATATAATACCTGTTTTGGCAATGGAGAAAATATTTTGACTGTAGAATGAATTTACAGAACCGAGTTTATTAAATATTACAAAACACAATATATAAATGTAACAATATTTATTACATAGAGCTTAATCATAATTAAGTTACAATATAAAATAGTAGAAAAGGGTTGAAATTTAGTATCGTTTGGCAGGAATTTGGCGACTCTACAACACCCCAGCCTCCCTCTCCACCACCTCCCATCCCCATTCATTTTGGGTTATGATTTTGAGGTTAGTTCTATGGGATATTCTTTTTGATTTTTCTCAAGAACGGTGCATTACCTTTTAATGGGAGTGGTATTATTATAATCGGGGATCAAACCTCTACCAAATAAAATACCTTACTCCCCCAAATTCCTGCCAAACGATTCTAAATCCAACCCGTAAAAAAGTTATATCATTAAACTACCCTATTTTACGACATATTTAAAGTATTTCATGGAACTAAAAACTAAAACAGTAAAAATGACACTCACTAAGTAATAATAATACTTTTAATGGTCGACAAAATAAAGATATGTGTGTGGAGCCGTGTGTGACATTGTAAGAAATTCCACTACTCTATGTTAATTTTTTATTTTATTTTATTTGGTAGATTGCCCTGTATTGCCTGGCTTGCGGAAACCTACACTTTTATCTGTATCTAGCGTGAAAAGTAATTATAGAAAAAACTCTTTTATTATTCGATCATGCTGATCTTTTAAGGCTACAGCACACATGTACAACGTGGATATTGACTTATTAAATTCCAGTGTTCTCTTTTTAACAACTTCTTTTTTTTTGGTAAGATTCCTTATAGTTAAATGTATTGTTACTTCCCAAATACCCATATTATATATGTCTTCTGACGCTATTTTGTAATATGAAACATTATATAAGTGAAAACTTGTAAATGGCCTTCATTTTTACTATAATTATATTATTTTTGTATATTTGCTGTAAGTTCTCTATGTAAATAAAAAAATAAAAAACATAAATTATGATTACCTATAGTGCACGAATGTACAGGTAGTATAATATTGTTGATTCTTATCAGCAACTTCATTCGTCAGATCTCGTTTTCTGTTATTAGGGTGTAGTTGATGATGATTATTAGATAGAAATATCACATTTTCTCTCTAACAACCAAATTAATGAAAAGTGTATAAACTTGTATTTATATTTGTTTTTACATTAGGCTTAAGAATTGCAAATAGTCAATAACACAATGAGATAAATAAGCGTTGTAAGAGCTCAATTTATTTCAACTAGAATGCCTCATTGAACACAATCCCAAAGCTTTGGGTACTTTGTAAAACAACAATTGTAGGAATCGTGAAGTTTGTGAAAAAGTCTTGTATCAAGCTTAGTTTCGGCAATTTAACTTCTAATAAATACAATATATGGTATATTACATTCTTTTTATATTTTAACTTAGTATCACATTGTAGGTAAATTTTTAATATATTTCCTATATCTGTAAATAAAGTGTATTACAAAATTTAACTTTATTTTTACTGTATCTGTGATTTATAGTTTTTTTTTTTCAAAGATTTTTCTCTTTTACCGTTATTCTATTGAATTAAAAAAAATATATAATGATAAATTGCAATTATTAATATTTTTTTTTGTTCATTTTCTACAGATAAACCCATTTGTAAAAATAGTCAGACCGTCATCATAGGTGCAGCTATTAATGAAGCAGCGAACGTTAAATGTGAAGTTGACGCTTTTCCTGCACCGAAAAATTTTCAGTGGACGCTTAACAATACAATGGGGACTGTGGAGCTAGAACCAGTATGTATTGACAAGAAGTTATGTTCGTATTTCTAAATACCTTTGAGATTTATAAGTATGTTATTGATTGAAGTTTCATTAAGCGAATTAAATATATAATAAATTTTAATTTTAATTTTTTTAAACATTGACAGTCTAAGTAAAAAGAAAAGTATTTATATATAAATATAACTGATATTGATAAAATGAAAAACCGTTTCCGTAATGAATATGAAACGGAATAAAACGTTGTCTTAAATATTCTGCTAATATATCACAGTGGTAGAAACATATAAAGCATAATCAGACTGTTTTCAACAACAGTTTGTTTCACATTTGTTGAAATTTATTTAAAAAAATTATAAATAAAAAAGAAATGACAAATACAAGATGCTTTTGAGGATTATTCCTATTCCAAATTCAGCATTAAAGACTAAAATAGTTGAAAAGAATAATTATATTTCTAAAAAAGATTTTAAACAGGAAACATTTTTTTCAAATTTTTAATAAAATATCGTACATTTTGTAACTAATTAAAAGAATTATGGTCTAAAATATTTTGGTATTGGCTATAATATTATTCGTAACTTTGATAAAATAGGCCTGCTGTAAGAAATTTCAATATGAAACACGCAGTGTCTCTGTACATTTGTTTTCCTTTTGAATTTCCAACATTGTCTACCAATAAAAAACTGAATAAATAATTAATTAATTGTGTTGAAATTTTTTCAAAAAGGGAAAGTTCACAATAGATAGTACCGGCCGGTCCATTCTCTCATATACACCAACTGCGGACACGGACTACGGATCTCTAGCGTGCAGAGCAACAAACCTTGCTGGCCAGCAAATTGAACCGTGCCGATATACATTATTACCAGCCGTAAAACCTGACTCACCAACTAATTGTTCCACCTTGAACTTGACTGACGATTCGGCAGAACTTCGTTGTGTTGCTGGTAAGTTTATAAAATTTAGAGAACAAAATTGATGTTACATATTTCGAATCCGATCAATGTTATAATGTTTTTTTATATAGGATAGGGTGACAAAGGAGCACACAATCCACCTGATGGTAAGTAGTTGCTGCGGCCCATAGACATCTACATCTATCCTTGATTACGAATAAAAATGCAGATGCGTTGTACCCGTGTGATGGAATGCCTCGTTTCCAGTAAAAAAGGTCTCCGGTCTCTACACTCACCATACGAAACACAGCAGCGATATGCTACTATTTCACGCTGGTATTCCGTGAGAGCGTGGTCCTTCCCCGGTCGAGCCGACCCATTCGTGCTACAACTATACTACTAATATAATTGCAGCATGGCTCTACCACGTATTAATGTTCATCGATTCTTGTTCATAGAATTCATAGGATGCTCGGTTCCCTTTTACAATTTCATTGTACATGGTCAATGAAGATTTCCTTTCGCCACTACTACTTAATTTTTTAACGGAAATATTAGGCTACTCAATTTGTTAACGGAAATATTAGGTGCTCATTTTCTGCAAAATTGGCAGTAAGGAAAACAATGTTTAGAAATTGGCATGTTTGTGAAGCTAAATAATTTAAGGGACAGAAGAAAAAGAAGAAGAAAAGGAAGAGGAAATAAAAGGAAGTCTGTTTCCAATCATGAGACCTTTCTAAAATGTTATTTTACTTAAAATTATCAAATTTCTTATGATATAAACACCAGCATGTCTGTGAAGAAATAATTTGCAAGACTTGTGTAGTCAGTAAAATAGAAATTGAGCTACGTGGTTTCTTTTCTTCTCCAAAACTCCCTTTAGAAACTAGAAGAGGCATGGGATATGGAGCGTTCATCAGTTTTTTTTTACCTTAAATGGTTGTTAAGCTGTAATATTTATATATCCCGAATTTTTATCGATAAATTTTTACTTTAATTTTTAAAAAATATCCATAAGAGTAATTTAACGGAGCACACTTGTTAAAAAAATATGTAACAATCCGTATTGTTACGCGCTAAAATCGGCGAACTAGCGCCATCTAGTCTCGAACCAAAGAACTAAACTTCTTGAAGTTTAAAACTCGAACTCTTGGTACCTTGCGCGTGTTTACTTGAACATTCTGGATATTTTGCTAATTTATATAAGTAGGCGCTGCAAGATGCGATCGGGTAGTTTTGATTTGGCGAAACAAGCGAAGCTTCGGAGCGGAATAAAGTGAATAAGTGTGTTTAATTATTAGTGTTTTTAAATTTAATTTGTGTAAAGTAAATTAAAGTGTTAATTTAGGTAATTTTATCGGCAATTTTTATTGTCACGAAACTCAAGCTCGTAACAATTGGTGTCAGAAGTGGGATAAAATCATGCCGATTTTACCTAAGGAGGAAACGGAGGGTGTTCGTACCCGCAGTCAACGCCAGCATGAGACGGACCAGAGAAGATTTGGTGGTGCAACGCCGCAGACGTCGGAGGGCCAGCCGCCGGCAACGGAGGCCGGTTCGTCAGTAGCTCCTGCATCTGCAGCACCTGATTTAGGCGCCCTGATGGTGATGCTGCAGGAGCAGGCTCGCCGACAGGAGGAGCAGGGTCGCTGACAGGAGGAATAGGTCCGTCAGTGGAAAGAGCAGCTGCAGAGCGGACAAGAGCAACAGGCCCGCCGACAGGAGGAACAGATGCTCCTCATGAAGAACCTTCACGCTACCTTCGGGAAGGAGATAAAGGAGGTGAAGGATAGGGTTGCTCAGCATGACAAACGCCTGTCGGAAGCTGAAACCCAAATCGAGAAAGCTGAAACCCGAATCGACCAAGTAAACAATCGGGTTGACAACGTAATGGCTGACATGAAGAAATCACTGGACGAACTCAAACTTGGAGATGGAGCTACAGCTCCCGTAGTAGCTACAACACCTTCGCTACGTGGGTTCAAGGTGCCACCCTTCGACGGTACCTCTTCCTGGTCAGCCTACAAAATCCAGTTCGAGGCTGTTATGAAGGCGAACGGCTGGAATAAAAGTCAGGCCATGACTGCTCTCACACTAGGCCTGCGCGACCAGGCCTTAACAGTCCTGGAAGCTCTCGGTGAGGAAGTGACTTATGAGCAACTCCTTGAGGCATTGGAGGCGAGATATGGTGACGCTCACCTGGAACACGTCTTTCGTGCGCAGCTTAAAGATCGTGTGCAGCGCATCAACGAAAACCTGCAGCAGTGGGCTCTAGAGGAGAAGCTGGTGCGAAAAGGCATACCGGTCTGCACCTGCGCTCATTGAAGGGAACCTGGTGCAGACATTCATCGACGGCATCCGCGACCTGCAAGTCAGAGCTGCTGTGAGGCTCGGGCACCATGAGAGGCTTAAGGACGCCTTGGCCCATGCACTGGAAGTGGAAGCCATGCGGCAGGATCATCGCGTCAGGGAGGTTGCAGCAGCTACAATTCGCGACCGCAACAAAGGATACAGCCCAAGTTGCTATGGCTGTGGGGAAAAGGGCCATCTTCGATCCAGCTGCCCTAAGCGAACCCTGGAAAGGGAGAGTTGATCGATCTCGAGAGGGTAGTACAGCTAACGGCACTGCCTGGCGGCGACAGGATCATCGTTCACCTCACGCTAGGGAGGTTACAGCAGTTACGGTTCGCGACCACAATAAAAGATACAGCCCTAGGTGCTATGGCTGTGGGGAAAGGGGCCATCTTCGGTCCAGCTGCCCTAAGCACACCCTAGGAAGGGGAAGGTGAACGGTCTCAGAAAGGAAGTGCGGCTAACAGCACAGCCAGGCAGCACCAGGAATACGACTTTACTATCAGACACTGCAGGGGGAAATCTCACGGCAACGCAGATGCATTGACAAGAAGACCTTGTCCTGAAGATTGTAACCATTGTAGTAGGCAAGAGAGTAAGGAAGTGGTATCCGTGAGGATGCTCAGGACAGACCACCTCAGCAACGGGTGGAAGGACAGCCTAGGACATGCACAGCAGGAAGATCCGGACATCAAGCCGATTCTGGGATGGATGAAGGCCCGTGCTACCAAGCCTAAGTGGAGGGACGTCTCAGCGATGAGTTCAACCACGAAAAGCTATTGGGCCCAATGGGACAGCTTGCTGATTCAGGATGGAGTCCTGTGCCGTAAATGGGACAATGGTCGAAGGGACAGCTGTCGTTTGCAAATGGTTGTCCCTAAAGCTAAAGTGCCGAATGTTCTACAGCTGTGCCATAATGGTCGTTCAAGAGTCCATCTGGGAGTTAAATGAACTCTACTGAAGGTCCGAGAACAGTTTTACTGGGTCCATTATCGTGACGATGTCGAGGATTGGTGTCGTACATGTACAAGTTGTGCGGCTGTGCGGGGACCTCAGACACGTAGTAGAGGAGCACCGAAATTGTACAATGTTGGTGCACCACGGGATAGAACAGCCCTTGACATTGCGGAGCCGTTTCAGAAAGGCGCAAGAGGGACTCCTAAGATCGTCCATGTGGATCGCCTAGCGCGTTATTATGGGACCGATAATGCTCGGGACGAGCATGTCTTAGAAGGGGGCAGTGTTACGCGCTAAAATCGGCGCACTAGCGCCATCTAGTCTCGAACCAAAGAACTAAACTTCTTGAAGTTTAAAACTCGAACTCTCGGTACCTTGCGCGTGTTTACTTGAACATTCTGGATATTTTGCTATTTTATATAAGTAGGCGCTGCAAGATGCGATCGGGTAGTGTTGATTTGGCGAAACAAGCGATTGCGGATAATGAATAAGTGTGTTTAATTATTAGTATTTTTAACTTTAATTTGTGTAAAGTAAATTAAAGTGTTAATTTAGGTAATTTTATCGGCCAATTTTTATTGTCACGAACCTCAAGCTCGTAACATACGTATGTTTCTTATTACTGTTACCAAAACTAACATGAGAAATCAATATTTTAAAAGTTTCTTATATAAAATATTCTTGCTCAGAACAGAAACGTAACAGCAATAATTATTCATAAAGAAATATTGGTTTTAAGGCTACGACGGTGGCCTTCAAACTACCTATATTGTTGAAGTTTGGGAGACGGATACGTTGATAGCCAACGTGTCAACTGCTACGCCTGTGTGGAAACTTCGTGGACTTGGCTCTGGAAAAGCATTAGAGCTTATATTTTACGCAAGCAATGCACGTGGAAGATCAGAAATTACAACATTGAGAGTGCATACACTTTCAAGACTAGCTTTACAAACCGGTAAGTTAAGAATAAAGAGATAAATATTGTTATGTATACTATTATAGCATACTATAAAGACTGCTTATTTTATTCTAGTTCTATTTGCACAGGAAAGAATTATAGCGTCTAAGTATGTGCTCAAGTATAAATGCACTCTTTATTCCTCCTATTTTGATGGGGAGGTAATGTGAGTTGATCGGAAGGAGGCCAGGTGCAAGACCTACGGCTTTACGTGCTTTCCGTAGCACGGGGATGAAATGCCGCCAAATTCCTGGTCTGCTACTAAAATGTTTTTGTAGAAAAACTCAAAAACTGATTTCGGCCTGGCTTAGGATTAAAACCCAGAACCTTATGATCAGCAAGTGCTTTTGAGACATCTAGAGTGGTCAGAAAAGTTTATTCACTAGGGTCATGAGTCTCAGTCAGAGTCAACAAAATGCCAAATATTGTTGGGTTTTTTGTCAAACCGTAATGTCTGTGTAAACGTATCTTTAACACGATTGTATTATTGAATCTTTTAAACTGTTTACGGGTTACGTCGAATATGAATTAGTAATAACTCAGCAGATGCAGTTGATAGATTCTAAAAGTAAACAGAAGTTATTGTCATGTTTGAAATAAGGTTCATCATCAGATATCTAGTTGCATGTTTGGAGGCGTCGTTTTTTTATTTTGTACGACTGACTACGACTGGCTGACTAAGTACTACGAAGTTATTGAAATATTGATGTGGCCCGTAAAAATAACTTTTTTCTATAGAAGGGTTTTCTCTCTTTGACTTATAATATGCTGTTAAGCGTGTATGAACGCAGATAATAAATAGAGATTAATAATTCCACATCCTATACATTTTAATCTAATCTTTTACTTTTTATAATATAGAAGTGAGTTTTTGGTAAGAATTCACTTCAAACTAATTCACTAATAATTTTATTTTTATCAGAAGCTAATACAGGAAGCACCAACGTGGATAGTGGTTGGGCGCTGGGTATTGTTGCGGGAATAGTTGGAACACTTATTGCAATTGCAATAATTGCTTTAGTTGCAAGAAGGAAACACCACCGCCCGTTGCAATATGAAGGTAAATTATAACTTGTACAATTATTTTGTTTTAAAGATTTGTTGTTTCCATTTTGAACGTTGACATGTGTTTTATGAAAGTATATTCCATTTAAACCTTTGTGAATAAAACACACAGGAAATGATCGGATTCTCTGATCATCATCATAATCATTCACAAGTCCACGGCTGAACAAAAACCTCCCCCAAGGTACGCCACAATGCACGGTCCTGAGCCATCTACATCCATCGACTTCCTGCATATCTTACCAGATCGTTACTCCATCTAGTGGGGGTCGCCCTAAATTTCATCTACCGGTGCGAGGCTACCACTTGACAACCTTTTTTCCCCAACGTTTGTCGGTTTTTCGAGCTATATGGCCGGCCCATTGCCACTTTAGCTTACTTATGCGTTGGGCTATGTCGGTCACTCTGGTTCTACTGCGGATATCCTCATTTCTAAGTATATCACGCAGAGACACCCCGAGCATAGTCCTCTCCATAGCTCGCTGAGCGACTTTGAGCGTCCTCATACGGCCAGTAGTGGTGAAGAACCACGTCACTGTTCCAAAGGTCATCACTGGCAACACGCACTGGTTGTACAATTTAATTTTCAGGTTTTGGGGTATACCTGACGAGAAGATGTGTCGTAATTTCCCGAACGCTGCTCAGCCGCGTTGAATCCGTCAAGTTTCCAGTTCAAGTTGGACTAACATAGTCGGACTATTTGTTCCAAATAAACGTATTCGTCAACAACTTTGAGCTTAATGCTCCCAACTACTACGGGCATAGGTGTGACATGGATTGATTGATTGATTGTGGTGAAGGATTGATTGATGATAGATTAAACATGATCTTTGTTTTGTCTATATTCATCTTAAGACCTATCCGTTGGGAGGCGCTGTTGAGATTATTGAGCATAGTGCTTAAGTCCTTCAGAGATTCTGCCATAATGACTGTATCATCGGCAAATCGAAGGTGAGTGGTGTACTTGCCATTGATGTTAATACCGTATACTTTCCAGTCCAGTAGCTTGAAAACTTCTTCCAATGCAGCGGTGAAGAGTTTCGGGGATATAACATCACGCTGTCTTACACCTCTCAGCAGTTGGATAGGTATCGTTCTCTGGTTCTGTACTCGGATAGCCATTGTAGCTCTACTGTACATACATTTCAGCACTTCGATTTACTGACAGTCAACTTGACACCGACGTAATCAAAGATTTTATTATAGTCTACACACGCCAGGCAAAGTGGCGGATTATACTCTTCGGACTTCTGTACAATTTGCCAAATGGTATGTATGTGGTCTATGGTACTAAAGCGTTTTCGAAAACAGCTTATTTGGGAGGCTGGAAGTCGTCGAGTCTGCGTGCGAGACGATTCGTAATGACTCTCGAAAATAGCAAGAAGATGCGACGCAGAAGGGATATCAGTCTGTAGTTCTTCAAGAGGACGATGTTACTTTTCTTGAAGACCACGCACTTCTGACGCACTTCTGCACCACGCCTCTGGGGTAGTTCCTCCATGGAGGACGGAATTAAAGAGCTTCTGAAACACTTCAAGTATTGGTTTTCCACCCATTTTCAGAAGCTCCGCTGTAATTCCATCCTCGCCCATGTACTTGCCGTTTTTTAGGTGCTGAAGAGTCATTCTAATCTTGCTCAGTCTGACGTCCGGGATATCATCGGAATAGTGTCGGATTAGACTTGCCCTTGGATCAATACTCACACTTGCGTGTGGCTCCAACATAATGATGGATGTATACTGCTACCCACAGAACCTCTCAATCTCAAAATCTCAGGTGTCCCGGAAACGATGCTGCACACTCATTCCTCAGCTTTGACAGTTGACTCTTACTGGCAGACAGATCTCTGGTAAAAACTTTGGAGCCTTGATTTCGCTCAATCACTTCTTCAATACGTAGCTGTATGAAGTTGCGTAAGTCCTGCCGCATGCTTTTGGAGATCTGTCTGTTTAGTTGCCTGTATGCTATCATATCTGCTGACGACTGCAACTTCATCTCTCGTCTAAGAGCCATGAGATTAAGAGTGTATTTGGAGAGTTTTTGTGTTCTTCTGCGGCGGGTCTTGCAGAACTTAGCTCCGACCACATAGACAGTTTCCACGAACTTAACGTTCATATCGTCCATTGCATTGCAATCTTCTAGGCACTGAAAGCAGTTTTGTAATTCGTGCTGAAAGGTTTTGGGATTTTGGATTAGTGCACAAGGGGGACGGAGCATTGACTTTATTAGACGAGACCTCTCTAACTTAACACTTATGTTCAGTGTGCCACTAACCATTCGGTGATCGCTGCCAATTTTCACCCTTGCGATCACTGGGACATCACTGAGCAGTTGCCTTCTAGTCGTCATAATGAAGTTAAGCTCATTGTTTGTCGAAACGTCGGAGTTCGACCAGGTCCACTTTTTCTAAGGCCGCTTCTGGAAGAAAGAGTTCATCATAAAGAGTTCCTCTTTCTCCATGAAGTCGGCAGGGTACTGGCTCCTTGGGTTCCGTTGCCCTATCTCAAATTTCCCCACCTTCAGCTCACCGTTCTTTATTGTGCCTAGTTTTGCGTTGAAGTCTTTCATTAATACCGTATAGTGAGTTTTTTAGGAATGCGTGGCTCTAGAAATATGCTCATGCATATCCTCGGCGTAGCGCGGTGGACACTTCCTTGCCCTAAAACCCTCTCAGAAATGAGGGGAGGGCTGTGCCCAGCAGTGGGACGTGTATAGGCTGTAACTTTTCTTTTATATCCTTCACCTCTTTATTGGGATGTTCCGACGTTGGTGCGTAAATCTGTACGACTTTCAGCGAATACCGTTTGGTGATTCTGAGTATAAGGTAGGCAACCGTCGTCGATATACCCCCAACGTTTACAACGTTGTTGACGAGAGACTTGCGGACGATAAATCCGACACCTCCTTGGGACAGATGGTAGCCCTCCCGGTAATAGAACAAGTTGCCGGACTCAAGGATTACCGTGCCTCCCCCTCTCTTCGGAACTCGGATAATCAAATAATATGCCAACGCAACTTGTCTACCTCTTGTTCCAGCTCCAGGATCTTCTCGTCAGCCCTCAGGGTGCGTGCGTTATATGTTGGCAGGTCGAGTCATCGTAGGTGGCAACCGAACCTCCACCGGAGATTCTCAGCATCCCCTGCCCCGCCTTTATCATGGTTGTCACCGTAGCCAGGCGACGGCTTAGCCATAGCGGGACTGCCGGGGCCTGGGGGCCGTTTGTTTGAGTCGTTGCTCAAGAGGGGATATTTGCCATAGTTGCCACGCTATGCGAGTGGGTTGGCAACCGCAGTTTTTTTATTATATTATTGTTGTTATAAGGAAGATGCTGCTGCCCATCTCCTGCCTGTCTACCTCTGTCGCCTCTTATGACACCCATGGGAAGATATGGGGTAGTGGATATTCTCAACCGCGACTACATGGCACTTTCTCTTTTCACTTCGATTAATTTTATTATAATGAAAAAATTCCATTTCCTTTTACTGATATAATGCAATTTTCAGAACTTTAATTAATATTTAGACACAAGTATATCCACACTAAAAATTTATAAACAAAATTTGTACGAATGTAGTAAATATTTTGAGGAGATAGTGTTAAATTAATGTTTTATACATGAGATTACAAGAATAATTATTAAAAGTCAACTATGCTATTACTACTGGTTCAGGAAAATTAATGCCATTAACCCGCCCGGCTTTGCATGGGTGAAATTTACATATGGCGTCATTAATATTTAAAGAAGCACTGTTCGAATGAGTTTTAGTTGTTGTCGTGTGATGTCGTTTTGGTTTTGGTGTTTCATCATTACGAATATTGCGTTGGTTTAGTTACGCTTAGCAAGAATATATTATAAGTATTTTAAAGCGACACAGTCTTATTAGAAGACACCTATTGTGCATTCTCACATTCCGTTAAAAATCTCTAAATGACAGTGAAAAATGAAATGATGAGAAGACTAAGTTAGCGAATTTGTGTTCTTTGGAGACTCTTAAGAGATTTATATCTATCCGAATTTGGTTTTAATGGCATCTCATCACACATTTCAAGTTGAAAAACCTTTAACATCACATTACGGTAAAATTTTCGGAAAATTTAAAAATACGTATTTTATATAATAGAAGACGAGTAACCCGGGTTCCAATCGATCCCCGTGGGCACCATTGAAATTGTTAATTGCAATTTTAAGTGCTGATTTAACACGATCTCGGCAATAAAAGAAAACATATGAGTAAACCTGCATGTCTGCGGAATAAGAAAAACAATATTTCGAAGACATATGAAGTTCGCCAACGCGCATTGAGGTTGCACGCCGGTCACTTCCTTGCCCTAAAACCATCTCAGAAATGAGGGGAGGCCATTTCCCAGCAGTGGGACGTATATGGGCTGTAACTTTACTTTTTTACTTTTATGTAATTTATTATATAATCCAAAAGATTTTGCGCCAATTCACAAGTAACAAAAACTACTTTATATAATTTCTCTATGAAAATATGAAATTTTCCGGTAAAATTAAAAGTGTGGTATAAACTGTAACACCCTATTTTATCCCTTAAGGGTTTAAAGGAATCAATATTCCCAATTTCACGCTTCTACAAACAGTACAGTGGTGTCCACTGTACCAATGTGCGTCTAAAAACAATATGTTTCATACAAGCTTTGCGGACAAAAATGTATATATTAATACATTTATTCTAGAGTATTTGCCCTTTTTAATACAAAAAATTTTTTTTTTCTCTATACAAATTTGAATACTTAATCCCCTAGCCTTATAAGAAAAATTACTAAACCCAAATTCTATCTATTGTAATTTCACTGCTTAGGATTTGAATTTTTCAAAATCCTTTATTTTTGCCTGCCTAGGTTATAAAAGGCAGCTACTGTCCAAATTTTAGATGTCTATGTTTAGGCGTTTGGGCTGTGCGTTTATAGACGTGTAAGTCACTGAGGACATTATATATAGATGAAATATTTATATACATATATATTAGGATGTCCCTTATGTTTTAAGTTCGATTTTTTATCTTCACTTTCGTAATAAACTAATATAGTCTAAAACAATATTATTCCGTTTCATGAACGATGATAACTCGTGTCGATTGTGTTAATAATAATTGTGCGGATACTACACCGTGGCCTGTAACTTCATAAATATAATGTGTTTATTCGACATATGAAATTAGAGTTTTGTCGTACTGACTATTTTGATCTAAAATACCTTCTATTTGGTAAAGTCATCCAAATTTAAAATTGTAAATTCAAATTTGGATGTCTTTACCAAATTTCATTTAGATAAAATTTCATTTAGCTGGTACATTTGAGTTTTGAAAACAGTCATTAATTTGTTTTTTCCTTATTGTTTTTTTGCAAAATTGAAAACATGAAATATCGGTATATTTACGAGTAATAGTTCTACCGTGTTACCAGTGCTGCAAAAACAGCTCGAAGGATTAATGATTGCGTTTCTCGAAAGAAAGCACGGTAAGTTTTTGGTTTTAACGTTTTCGTTCTGGAAATTTCGGCCTTCAGAAACAATCCCGTTGATGTGAGTTGTGTTATAAAACTGTATTAATCCACTTGAAGCAAATTAAGAAAGTTGAAAAAACTTGAACGATCCTCATGAATTGAGTGAATCGAACTTGCAAACACGCGTCGACTGCTTTGTTGCTTTACGACACAATAATGAAGGGATTTTAATCAATTCATCACTTGTAATGAAAAGTCAATACTGTACGATAATCGGAAGCGCTCGTTGCAATGAATGAGCCCTGGAGACCTAGCCAAATCCTACCCTAAACGAAAATTGATTCAAAAAAAGTTACTTGTGAGAGTTTGGTGGACTAGTGCCTGTTTCGTTCACTACAGCTTTCTAAAATCTGGCCAAACAATTACGGCAGATATCTGTTGTCAGCATCTGCAAACGATGAAGGAAGAAACTGCTGCTAAGCAACCGAGATTGGTCAATCACTCTAGGCTACTGCTGCTTCACTACAACGCAAGACCACACACTGCATTACAAACAACCACTAAGTTAGATGGATACAATTGGAATGTCTGCGACATTTACCGTACTCCCCGGACCTTGCTCCAACAGATTATAATTTTTTCCGGAATTTGGACAACTTCTTACAGGGAAAAATTCAACTCCGATGCGGCAGTCCAAACCGCCTTCAAATAGTTTATTGAATCTTGCCCCCAAGGTTTTTTTAGTAAAGGGATCATTGAAATACCTATGAGATGGCAAAAGTGCATAGATAACAAGAAAAAAAATTACTTTATATTCCTCCTGTACAAAATGCCAATTTCATATATAAGGACCTATTATGTGATGTTTTGGACTATTAGTATGATCTTGTTTGTTACATAAATATGTCGGTTGCGTTATGGAGTGATAAAAAAAATAATGTCTTTATCGAGCTGCCTTACTATCAAATAAATAATGAATATTTTTCGATAAATTTTCGTTTTCATGTTTTACAATATTCGCGAAATCAAGCTCTGAATAACTAATTTTCTGATTAGATATTTTACATACTGATGCCTTTGAAAGAATGAAAATAGAGGAAGGCAAATTATTTTTGAAAGAACGGAGAGGTATCCAGGTAGATTAGGACGCTTAGTTGTCTTAGACAAAGAAAAAAAAAACGAGGTAGACAAAGATAATTAGGCGAAAAGGAAAGAAGAAACTAAGACAATGAATGTTATTGGATGTTGCATCGAATTTCAATACCCATAACTTGGAAAATCAACAATATTCAGGCGAAGAACAGATTCAGAAATTTTATTTTCATTTATTTGAGTCGACAAATAGTTTCACAATAATAATTTTACTAATAATATTAATTATCCGCTCGTCTGTCCAAACACCATAATCTGCCGTGTCAAATAATATGCGCATCTGTCAAACGCCATAATATGGCGTCGAGTGATAGCAAACTATTTGTAACATATATATGATATACATAACATACTATATATAAAAAAAAATATACATATATATCTGTTATGCATAATCTGATAGCCTATTTAATAACGTTTCCATTATTTTTATATTCATTATTAACATATGATTTTAATATACTTACTTAGTATATATATATATATATATATATATATATATATATATATATATATATATATGTGTGTGTGTGTGTGTGTGTGCGTGTGTGTGTGGAATTATTTGTTTAGAATGAAACACAGCTGGTGTTTTACTTGAAGGTTTAATCTATTTCTCTTCACAGCTATAACGTCTTGTCACAATGGCTTCCCGTTTGCTCGTCTTAGCTTTTAAAATCTAGCTTCCCCTCGTTCTTACTTCTCATTCAGTCACTCGCTCATTGTTCACTCATTTTAAATACTTGCTCTTTCATTCACTTTCATACTGTCATCTTGCTATCTTTATCACACATTCATTCTATCACTTCATTTCTTTACGTTCCGTCCCACATTCGGCGTTCCTGCAATCAGTCTGTCCTCAAGCTGATCAAAAAAAACTAACTTTTGCACAATATTACAGCTAAATACTACAATAAACACAATAAAAACATCCCTAACTCTAACAAATGCTAAGTATGGAGTACAACTCTAAAAATAGAAACAGAATACATCACTACGCTTTACTTAATACAATGTAACAAAACGTATTCTTAACTTATTACAAACAAATTATTAATAGTGGTGTCAGCAGTTCGCAAAAATGTTTCATGGCTATCACATAAAAAATTAAAATGAGTAGAGCGATGAAATGCAAAAACTTACGTGGGTTCTCTGAGAGCAGGCCACGCCTTCATGTAGTCAGCAGAAGTCGACGTCTTCCTCGGGCCTACAGTAGAGCTGTCAAGCTTCTACATGTCATACCTGTCTCTGTCTTTGACTTTGTACGGGCCAAGGAACTTCGGCTCCAACTTCATTCCCACTCCGAACTGCATTCTTTTGATAGCCACCACATCATCAGATTTGTACTGACAACTTTTTTTTCTTTTCTTATTGAAGTTCCGCATATTTTCCTCCTGAATTATCAAAATCTGTTGTTTTGCTTTAACGCGTAACTCTTCTCTGTTTTCTATATAATTTTCTCTATCTTCTTGTTACAATAAATTATACAAATCCAAATCTTGTTTCATTTTCATTGCTGTATCAATCATTAATTCAAAAGGGGTGCAGCTTATACTTCTGTGGTATGTGCTATTTAGTGCTCTTTGCAAACGGCTAACATGTCTATACCACAGGTTAGGATTTTCCACGCTTAACTTAGTCAATACTGATATAATTGTTCAATGCACTCGCTACTACTTGTCCATTTCCGCGAGGCACACCCGTGGTTGTGGTAATATGTAGAATACCTTTCTCACAGAACTCTTTGAACTCTCCACTCTTAAAAGCAGTACCTCTGTCAGAGATGATTCAGTACGGGTTTCTGCTAAGAGCATCTGTGTGTCTCATCTTACTCCGTTCTCTATGCTCT
This sequence comes from Parnassius apollo, assembly GCA_907164705.1. Classification (NCBI taxonomy): domain Eukaryota; kingdom Metazoa; phylum Arthropoda; class Insecta; order Lepidoptera; family Papilionidae; genus Parnassius; species Parnassius apollo. The sequence goes on along the minus strand of CAJQZP010001370.1, from coordinate 424,980 downwards.
ATTGTAAAATCATAATCCTGAAGAAAAATGATCCATCTAGCCACCCTCGTTGACATGGCTAAATCTTTTTTGTTGATTGTCATTTGAAATGCTTTACAGTCAGTCACAATCTTAAATTTCTTTCCAAACAAGTAATGTCTGACTTCTTGATGCCCTCAATTACAGCCAACGCCTCTCGCTCTTAACTTGATTACCGACTTTGTTGTTCAGAAGTTTTCTGGCTCATATAATGCGCAGGATGCCATTCACCGTCATCGATATCTCTCTGCATTAGAAAAGCGGCAATAGCTGCGCTTGATGCATCTGTATGCAGCTCTGTTTCCAATCTTGGATCATATGTTTTTAACACAGGTCTTGTGGCTAACCTCTTTCTCAACTCTTGGAAACTTTTCACCTGTTCATCGTTCGCTTTAAACTTTAAACTCTGTATCCTTCTGTGTCCTTCTTAAATAAATCCGTTAACGGCTTAGCTATTATTGAAAAATTCTGTATGAATTTGCGAAAATATGAGCACAACCCATATAAACTCTGTAAATGTTTCATTGTTCTTGGTTCTGGGAATCTATTGACAGCTTCTATCTTATCTGGAGATGGTTTTACTTCACCATTTTCGATTATGTGACCAAGATACTGTACTATCTTTACCAAAAGCTGACTTTTCTTCCTTTTGATTTCAATTCCGTATTCTGAAGCAATCTGTAGCAGCATTGACAACCGCGCGATTGCTTCAATTTTATTTTCAGCTGGAAATCATCGATGAATATCAAAACAATACCTTTCCCGATAAGATCTCGGAATATAATATTGATGAAACGAGTGAAAACTTTTGGACAGATCGATAAACCAAATGGAGCTCGACAAAACTCATACTGCCCCGTTGATTTTACAAAGGCTGTGTACTTTATAGAGTCCTCATGAACTTTTAAACGAAAATACCCGTTTTTTTAAGTCTATTTCACTAAATACTTTACCAGCCTTGCATTTGTATATCAAGTCATCAATAAGAGGTAAAGGATATTCGTCTTTAATCATCTCCTTATTCAAAAGTCTATAATCTACACAGACTCTTATACTACCGTCTCTTTTCCTCACCAAACTAAAGGACTAGCGTATTCAGAGTGACTTACACGTACAATTCCATCTTCAATCCATTTAGCTCTTTGTTGATTCACCTCGTCTTGTTTCTTAACCGCTAACCTCCTTGGTCGTTGAGCGACAGAAACGTCGTCTTTTAACATGATTCTCAACTGAATCGGCGCCTCTTTTGTCTTTACCGGCTTGTAGTTCTCCATCAGGCACCTAGCTTATTGCTGCGCACTCATACTTCCTTCGGTACCTATAACAGTACCTTTAACACATATGTAAGGTTGTGCATCCATTGCTCATTAGATGGCAAAAACACAACATGGTTACACTCAAGAATCATAACAACATTTTCGAGAAACTGCTGACCCAGGATAATGGTATAGGGTATTCTATTTTTGGGCACAATATAAAATAAAACGTCCTTATAATTGTTGTTATCAACACACACCGTCGTACGCAACTTGCCGATAACCTTAATTTGTGACGCTCCAAGTCCATGGAAAATTTCGTCGCTTTGTTCATACTGTTCGTCTATAGCATTTACACCGTCGGTTGTTATCAAATTAACATCACTACCTGAGTCAATAAGATCCTCGAACCGCTTTTGAAATAATAACACATCTTTCGTAGGTCTTTGTCGGTTTTTGTTTACGTTCACTGACATCGAAGATGGCCGGCTGCCAACCTGCGAAAACAAATCGCTCTGTTTCACGATTGGTCCAGTATCGGAATGAAGTTTGATCCGTTTACTGCTGCCAACCTATTGTGGTGAACTCGTACCTAGCATCGCGTTCGTTCTCGATCACGTTCTCTCTTTCATTCTTCGGTCATCGTTGCCGACCCTTACCCTTTATCTGTGGCGCCATCTTTCGCCACTTCTTGTGACTCACAATCTTTGGCAATGTGTCTGAATTAATTGCACTTAAAACACTTTATGTCCATTTTCCTATGTGGATATTCCAAAGACAAAAATGATGATTTGTTTCTCCACAGTTATAGCACCTCAAATACCGCGTAGTACCTCGACTGCCACTATGACTCTGCTTTGGCGTGTATTTGCTTCCCTGCTTCAACGATCGCACGTTTTAACTGAACTGCTCACATATTTTTAGTTTTTCTTTTAGGTCACTGTAGTTGGTGACACCGTACAGCATAATCTTGTTCACTTCGTCGTCTTTGATGCCTTCTATTATGTATTTTATTGCGACATAATCGGGCATTTTCCCACGCTGACTCATTTCCTTCATCACGAATAGATAATCTAAGCATGTTTCGTTGTCTTTCTTTTTTCTGGCACTCATCATTTCATGCGCCGTCTTGGCATCAATGGTATCTGGAAATTCCTTCAGGAGATTCGTCTTTAGCTCCTCCCACGACTTGTATGTTTTTTCTGACCGTAACAATAGTGCCGCACTGCCACTTAAATATCTCCTTGCCATCAGCAGCTGAACCCGGGCCCACCCGAATATTTCGCCATTGTCTTCTATGTCTTGTACCCATTTATTAGCCGGACATGTTATATCCTGTCCGATGGACTTTGGAATGAGCCCTTCTACCAGATGCAACATGCCGCTGCTTTGCACCGCCCAACTCGCATCTTCAAAATCCACCTGACGAGTAGCTCGTCTTGAATCCTTTGCCATTGCTCGTCTTCGTCTTGAACCCGTGAAATGAAAGTTTGAACCGCGTGCACCACGTGGATAACCTCCAAATCAAACCGTCGTTGTCGTCGCAACCGTCGTAATTCTTTTTGCTCTGTTTCAATCTCGGACGAGCCCCCAAAATTCTTTGTGGAATTATTTGTTTAGAATGAAACACAGCTGGTGTTTTACTTGAAGGTTTAATCTATTTTTTCTTCACAGCTATATCGTCTTGTCACAATGGCTTCCCGTTTGCTCGTCTTAGTTTTTAAAATCTAGCTTCCCCCTCATTCTTACTTCTCATTCAGTCACTCGCTCATTGTTCACTCATTTTAAATACTTGCTCTTTCACTCACTTTTATACTGTCATCTTGCTATCTTTATCACACATTCATTCTGTCACTTCATTCCTTTACGTTCCGTCCCACATATATATACTTAGTATATTTGTTATATACTTAATTAGTATTTCGGAAGCTTAAAATGTAATGTACCTTAAAATATCATCAGAAATCTTATTTACTCGTATTTTCAAAAACTGTAATATCGGTATATCGTTATTTGCATATTTGGTGACGAATATAGTTAACATTTAATTTTTATATTCTGTAACATAATAAAAAAATTGTTTTGGAGGTTATTATTCAACAAAGTATTATCAATCAACAAAAAAATACTCCATAGATTACCGTTACAAAGATGCAGCGTCTGTTCTAGTTTAAGTGCATTCCGCAGAACCATTTCCCAGTGCAAATCCTTAATGTAGAATTCTATCGTTGAAAAATATTTTAGATAGCCGTGTGTTGCATACACATTGCCTAGAATATAAATGTGCTAAGATAAAATTTCTTATCAATATCATAAAATATTACAAATATGTTTTAATCTGCCAGTAGAAGCCAATTGCTGGATTTTTCATCGTGGTGATGATTTAACTTTCATGACGATTATGTTTTGATCAACGCCTTAAATCTTTTAATAATTTCTTTACGTGGTAAGTTCACGCTACAGCTACATTATGCTTGTAGCTCGAACGGGTCAAAACCACGATTTCACAGAATACCAGTGTAAAATAGCAGCTTAATCCTGCTATCTTTCATATATTGAGTGCAGAAAACTGGAGACCCTGTTTACTGGAAATGAGGCATTCCATCTAAGTACTCAAGGGTGGAAACGTACCTGGATTTTGATTCTTTATCGAGGATAAATGTTGATGTCTACGCCACAGCCTCCACTTACCATCAGGTGGACAGTGTAATCGTTTGTTACCTTTATTCAAAAAAAAAAATAATAACCCTGAATAAAATCTTATACTCTATTTTTTAATTTATTTTATTCATCTAGTTATTACAAAGTAAGACATATTAAGTACAAAACATGTTTTAATTGCCTATAATTGTAAGCAGTTAACTATACTGTAATTTATAACATTTGAATTGCAGTTTTTATCTTTTAATCAAAATAAAAAAAGAGTTTGGAATATATATGTATAGAACATTTATTACCATATTTTTAACATTTTGTTTCACAAATAAAATTATTTTTGTACTTGTTATCGTATTGCATTAGTATCTGACAATGAAGTATTGGTACTTAAGTGATACTGCGTGAAATACATGAATATTTATAAAAAAATAAACCCTATATACAACCCACTGCCGGGCATAGCCTTTTTTTCATTTCTGTGAGGGTGAGAGGAGTAATATCCGCCACGCTGTTCTAATGTGTGTTGTCCAACCACGTGGTAAATTAGCACTTCAAATTGCAATTAACAATTTTATTGGTACCGGCAGGGATCGAACCGGAGTTACTCACGTACTATGAAATTTACACCGAGCACTATAAGTTTTATATGTAATTTAAGCTTTGAAATATATCAAATTTGTGGCGGTAGTGAATTCTACTGATGAATAGAGACAGATTATCTCGCGTGTCCGGAATTTTCTGGCGCAAACATCGTCGACTACGGTTTTCACTGCATTTGAAATGTGAATTACGTCCTTCTGCATTTCCACTGAAATTGCATACGTTCCTTCAAGCAGATACTGACATTTTATTAAGTATTAAATCATCATTTCAATCCTACGAAAATCTAAAAAACTCATTTTCATAATTTCAAACATAAATTAGTTGTTAAATATTTATCAATTTTAAGTTATATTTTTACTTATCTTCACGCACAATCCCTAACGGGGTAGCCAGAGAGAACAGATCGCCAAGTGTCACGATCCTCACATACCTCTTTCGCTTCTTTCAGGTTCATTATCTTTTTCATACATGCACGTCTAGGTATCCGAATACTCTTGACCTTACCCTCTTCGAGTAATTTGCTCACGTGGTCTTCGAAAGTTAGTCTCGGTCTACCTTGACACCTTTTTATATTTACTTTCGCGCTATATATTTTCTTCACCATTCGGTCTTCACTCATTCGCTCAACGTGCCCAAACCATCGGAGTACGCCCCTGTCAATTTTTGTGATAACGTCATCTTTCAATCCTACCATATTGCGAATCTCTTCGTTACGCTTTCGCTTCGCTATGGTAAAGCCGCAAATTTTTTTTTCTTAATTGGCTTTTACTTTTTTTATTTTTTTCTTTTGTAATCCTGTAATTTAATTTATTGTCATCCAATTTCACTCCCAAACAGCTATTTTTCAGCTTCTGTAAATAGCTGTCGAGATACAGTATGAACAGTCAGTAAGACATGACACAACCCTGTTTTACGCCCGTTTGACGCTAAACATGGGTGACAGGTCATGCCCTACCCGCACGCAGGCTTTACAGTTATAGTAAAGTGACACATGCACAGCTCTTAACAATCGACCATCCACACCATACTCCGGCAACAGCTCCCACATTTTCTTCCTTATAACCTTATCATATGCTTTTTTCAGATCGACAAAAGCACAGAAAATCCTCTGGTTAACACTCAGAAGCTTCTCCGTGATCATGCGGAGAGAAAATATTTGATCCGTGCATCCTCTTCTAGGTCTAAATCCGCATTGTACCTCCCATAATAATCTTTCCGATTTCTCTTGCATCCTACGTGTCAAAACCTTCGAGTAAACTTTACTTGCTAAACTGGTCTAGCTGATCCCCCGATAGCACCCGCAGTCAAAATGTGAACCTTTACCTTTATATAAAGGCACAATGACAGCAGATCGCCAATTATCCAGGACACCTCCCGTCCGCCAGAACAAATTGCACAGCAGATGAAAGCTGTCCCAGACGCGAGGCTCACCGTACTTGACCATTTCAGCAGTAACTCGACAGAGTAAGGCTGCGGGACTAGACATAGTCCCACAACCTTGCCACATTTCAAACTTCGAATAGCACGTTCAATCTCTTTCATGCTGATGACCTCAGTGTCACTGATGTCCGTGTTTGGCGTGCCAGTCACGGCGTCACCCCCGGATCCTTCACTAAGATCATGACACGCATACATTTCTCTATAAAATTCGCTCCATTACTGCATGATGTCCGATTTTTATGAGAGGACGTCATTGGTTTTCGAAAGCACTTTGTTCCTTCTTAAGGCTGTCGCACCACTTCGGCACCTTCCAACCTCTTTCTAGAAGAGTTTGAAGTTTTCCTTAAAGTTGTGCGACAACCTTTCTTCCGCTTCTGTTCTACACCTTTCACGTACTTCCTCAATCAATGTTTTCGCATGAACTTTCTGGAGCTTATATCTTTCTTTCATCTTCGCTCTCATATGCTTATCGTTACTAGAGGCCAAGTAGTCTAACCATGCTTTTTCTTCTTCTTTACAGCTTCTCTCACTTCATCCTTCCACCATGCATCTCTTCTTTTACTACTATCTCTTTTTGTCGTTCCACATACTTCTTCCGCTGCACTTACCATTCCATCCCTAAGGTTCTGCCACGTTCTTTCCACGCATTCTTTTCTGCCATCGATGGTGTCAAGCTTATCGGCTACCCTCGTGTGATATTTGTCCTTAGTATCCGCTTCCTGAAGCTTCCAGCTTCGGATGCGACAGACCGACCGTGGTTCTGTTACTGCCGACCGGTAGCGCCAACCAAAAAACAAACCTCTAAATCTGGTAATTACTAGATAGTGATCCGTTCCCAGGTCAGCCCATATCACCCCTGAATACTCGTGTATCCATCACCTGTTTTCGCAGTCGGTCATCCACCAGAAACAAATCAATTATACTTCTCTCATTCTTTCTTTCTCTACTGTACATATGGATTTTCCTGTGATTTCCTGTGATTAATTACCAAACCATTTTGGGCCCCGACCTGGAGAGTATTGATTTGGCTATACAGGTGAAAATTTGGAGTGAAATAAAGTGAACTAATGTGTTAACTGAGATTAGTTATTAGTGTATATTAGTTTTTATTGGTGTTCGGTAATTAAAGTGTAAAATTTAGTAATTCTATTGGCAATTTTTATTGTTACGAACCATAAGCTCGTCACAAAATTAAAGTAATTAATTAATGAATATTTTTGTATAGTGTGATTTTGTTATAGTGTACAATAACTTTATTTGCTAACTTTCTTGAAAAATGGGGCTCTGCTAATTAACGAAGAGACTTCTTCGTCATTAGTTCTTTAAGTTTACTATAGGACATGGATTACTTCAGTTGTATGGAGAATTTGTCTCTCGGCAAGCAGATTGACGCTCGCTGTACCAAATGCCTCGCATATGTGCTGTCATTTTTGGCTTTTGTATTATCGTCTAACTAAACGAAACAGTATACCGTATAAAATCAGAAGCGTATATTTTTAAAAGCCTATCTTATAAAAAACGACAAACGAGCACCTTAACCATTAGAAGTTTAAAGTGGTTTTCTTGGCAAAAAAACTAAACCCAAATACCACAGAATGAGCAGCAACATACTAATGAAAATGAGATACGCATAATAATATGTCCGTACAGTGATTTTTTCCATTTTAGTTTAAAATACTTATTTATACCGTATCAAAACATCTAGGTACAATAAGAATGAGTCTTTGTTCTAAACTTTACACAAAATTTTATTCTGCTAGGTGATATTACTCCTCTTCTACCTAGTCGTTCGTCTGAGTAGGCTACCTATTTCTCACTTAAAGCAACAGTGTGTGGACTACTGTCTTCCGTTTTGAATAGTAAAGTAGAGAAGTATAATTACGGGCACAGAGGTGGACAGCGCATCTGCATCATTCTTGTTTAAAGTTGGTTTCAGATCACTTTTAGTAACTTTTAATTTTATTTAAAAAATTAAATACTAATTAACTCTATTGTAGCATCAATGCAGTCTGTTAAAGCTTGCAAAGGGTCGATACAGACCGTGAACCATTCGCCGCTTCAACCTGACGACAAGAACCCGGATGTGGTGCCGCTTGGTAAAGGTAGGTTGTCGCAGAAAACAAAAAATTTAAATTTAAAAACATTTAATTTCAGTAATTTTTTATGCCCAAGCAGTATCTTTTATATAAAATTAGATTAATAACGAAATTTTTAAAATATTTAGGAAAGCTCCCATTTAATTTTTTAAGAAATATTGTCCAATGCATTTTTTGTATTCACTGTTCAGTTAAATTCAGATTAAAATACTTTAGGGCTATAAAAAAACGGTGAAATGGACGAAACAATCCTCTGTTCAGATTTCAACAGCACACGCGACGCAGAACGTCCACCTGAACCACCCCCCTACGGGGCAGTTGTGTCGCCCCCTGTGGGGTCATCTAAGAGTACACATAGCTTGCACGATGTTCGCTCTAATACTCCGAATACACCTGCATCAGATATTCACGTAAGTGATTAGTATTTTAGCCTTTACTTTTCTATATTACAATAATACCAGTATTGAAACATATTACATGTGAATATATGCGGATATATATGTGTATTTTCTCTCCTTAAGTGTAACGTATTATAAAGACAATGTTATTTGTTCGTATTTCAGCCACGTTCGTCCTACTAGTATAACTTTTTATGATAATAAACGTTGGTAGTTACTTATAAATGAGTTCTACCGTAAATGCCATTTGGCGGCTTCGTTTTTTTTTTCGTGTCAATACGACGTACAATAAAAGAAACGATGCCACCAACTGCACTGGTGTGTTTCTTTATGAAGGGTATAGAGAGCAAGTATACTCGTAATTAAAAATTGTAAGGCATTCCGTCTTAATCCTCATAGGTGACAACCTTCCATCTTTATTTGAATTTGGTTGCAAATATGCCTGAACTTCAGTAGCCACTTATCATTATGTAGACTGTAAGTTCGTTTTCACTTTAATTTTATAAAAAAATCCTCAGTCTGTCATTTAATGGTTTGCGGCATCAGTACTTTAGCAGCGATAGTACCATTTTATTTTATTTTTTCTTTAACTGTTTCAATTTCACTGCCTTAAAAGATTGTGTGATTGTATTGAAAGGGATTTCTTTAAAGAGTTGCCTAATATTATTAGGCTAAGCTAGGCTAGCTAGCTAGGCTAAGCAGTAGGCAACACGGAGCAGACCACCAATATCCTCGCAATTAAAAAGCCGCTGACAACTAACCCATTAGCTATCGGAATTGTGATGTGCATCTTTGGTAGGTTTTTTCCGTCAGTCAGACGCCAAAGCCTCATTCATAAATCATTTCCTGAGGAGGTAGTCCATAAGAAGAAAAGTTTCTCATGTTCCTGATTCTACGTAACCATATTTTAATCATTTTATTCTCGAGAGAAGGTTAAATGTAGTTACGTACTACGCAAAAGCCCAACAGTAAGATGCGTAAAGCCGAAAAGAAGTTAAAGAGAGGCTTTTAGAGATCTTGCACCTAGGGACAATACTTTTTCCTGTTACGAAATATCTTAGATTTTTTTTAGTTGTACAATAAAGTCATCACTGATCAAACGTGGCACTGATTAACTGGGCAATTCCATGCTTCATTTGCTTTTAAATTGGCCTCTGTCTCGACCGATTCTTTTGAACTGTAAGGCTGCAGTCACAATTTTATCTCGGTAGACACATAACATATTAAGCCAGCGTATAGCGACAGTATTAAGGAATATCACAACCATATATTATCATTTGGGTGTCAAAATAGGGGAAGGAGGAGTTAAATGGAGCAGAAGATGAAAGAAGATGATAGAAGTTGAACATGTTCAGCTCAAACATAATGACAATTTGCAGGGCAAAAGAGACCTATATTCAGCAGGTGACTTTTGATGGGCTATAATGATGTTGATTATATTGATAATACCATCTGTTTATAGTCATAATATAAAAATTACCATTAATTATACATTTTGTCATAAAATGTCGCCACAGAGCATTGGAACACTTACGGAAGATCGCCGAAGCGTAACCAGTGGGACGTTATCACGACGTAGAGAAGTAGTTACCACGAGAACACCGCTTTTAGCCAACGCAAGAGAAAGTTGCGTTTAGTTAATTAATAATAGAAAAGATAAATAATTCCTCTTAAGTTTAAAATTATGTATATTAAATAAATTTACTCAATGAATCATGGTTTTGTATTTTAAAACATTAATGTTTTATATCACTTTATTGTATAATATTTATAAAATATTTATGTTGATTCATATTATAGGCAATCACTTTAAAGGTTTGATTATAAAGATACTAAAAGGAAGTTATTTTAATAAATATTTATTTAATATGCAAACTTCGCTACAATTTTTTTTTGTAATTGAAGCAAATTTTCAAATGTCCGTTACGTGTGTAAAGTTATTGTTTAATGGACGTTTAAAAATTTTTTTGTACATCAAATATGGTGTTAGTTTAATTTTTTATTTATACCTACTGTTCTTTATAAAAATGAGATTTCAAAATGAGAATAATGCGAAACGAATATCTTTTATAGATACCATGAAATTTAGTTTCTTTAAAATTTTATTTTATTTATATTAAAGTTTTTGACGTAAATAACGTCAAGTTGCAAGTAATATCGGTTAGATCAAACATCTCTATATATCTACATATCTCTGTGTTGACCTATGTTTGATCATTGATCAAATACTGTGATAATGTATTTTTTTAATTTCAAACAACAAAAAAACAAAGAGCAGGATTGTCAAAACTTACCGGTTGACAATCCTGCTCTTTGTTTTTTTGTTGTCCTTAAGTACAACGTGTAGAAGAAAAACGTCATAAAAATATAACAACTTTTTTGAAAAAAATGTCGTATAATGTCATAGAATACTATAATACATACATATAATATTCTACGTTTAACGTATTGTTTTTTAGTATTCTATGTTTAATGTATTGTGTTTTATTTTAATTTTAACCTTAGTTAAACATCGAATATAAACTAAAGACTGTCAGCAATCAATTTCTGTATCGAATGGTTGGTGTTATAAGTTTTTATTTTGTAAATAATATAGAAAATAATTTTATTTAGGATATAAATTGTATTTAACACTATTTGTATTATAAATTAATAAATTGTACTTTATTGTAAATATCTACGTTAATTATTGCGTTTAATAAGCAGTTTAAATGTGTAGGTCTGATTTGGCGAATAATTCAAAAGTTTAAATCACTATAAGCTCAAATGTATCTCTTTCTGTTTTTTGTTGTCCTTAAGTGAAATTTGTAGAAAAAATACGTCATAAAATATAACAACTGACTTGAAAAATTTGGTTGTTTAATTTATTGTTCTTTTTTAACATTAGTTAAACATCAAATATAAAAAAGACTGTCAGCTATCATTTTCCTTATTGACTTAATTGGTAACATAGGTTTGTATTTTGCAAATAATATAGAATAAATGTAATAATTTTATTTAGTATATAACTCTACTTTGGCAAATAATTAAAGAGAGTAAATGACTATAAGCTCAAACATAGTCACATTTAGTCACATTTGGTATAAACATCTACCATTAATTTACACTTAAAAGTTTAAATTGTGTTATATAATACTTTTTAAAGGGCCTGTAAATTTCTTGAAATATACTTTACGAATTTCTTTCAATAGAAATACAGACAATAAAACGTAATATATTTTAGAAAAATGTCTAAGTGTTAAGTTTCTCATTTTAATAATTTAAACTTTTTCTAAGCTAAGCTTAGTCGAGAAAGATTGAAAAAAAAACTTATATATCCTTTTATCTAGCCCACATGTATCATAGTAATATTTGATAATAATAATATATCAGTATGATTTTTAAGGATTTAATGTAGTTTTGATACGTGTAATTGTATGTTATGTGTGTTGAAAATAAATTAATTCACTGTGATGCTGTAAATTTTAATATATAAGTATATAAATTAATTATAATTAATTTTATATCATTAAGTATGTAATACATCTGTAAATATCTATTAATGTTGTCGCCCTTAAAATTACTAACTAAACACTAGATAAATATAAGTTAAATTGTATTGTGCAATTAAAAAAATTAAAATAAACTTTTTCCCTAGGTAGCTAATTCAATTATATTTCGTTTTTCTTTGCCGTTAAATCATAATATAAATCGGTTCATACAATTGTATTATTTGAAAATTTTAATGAATTAATTTTCAGTGTACTTTAGCGATATTTCGAAGACTTCTTGACATATCGTATTGGATAAGCAGATATATGTAAATTTTCTTGACCTAATAAATTTGCTTATTAGAATAAAAAGGTGCTTTATTTCGAATTTTACGTAACATGGAAAATATAAGTGAACAGTTAGACTAAAAACTAATAAATGAGCTGCCCTAGTTCCAAATTTGTGTAAAAATTGCTCGACTGTGTTGGAAATCTAGAAATAGTTCATCATTATCATCATCATAATCAGAAATAGTTCAAGAAACATTTATAATTTGTAATTCGTTCTAGTTACAGTAAATCTGGGTCTTATTGATATAACTAAATAATCATAAATTTCATAAACACTCACGCCTGTCACCCAGAGGGGTAGGCAGACTCTACAGTTTCCATTTGGCACGATCCTGACACACCTCTCTCGCCTCCTTCACATCCATACACCTACGAATACATGCTCGTCGGTTAAGAATACTCCTAGTTTGGCCCGCTTTCAATAAATCGCCAATTTGGTCGATAAATTTTCGCCTAGGACGTCCCTTTCCGACTCTGCCATTCACTTCTGCAACATAAATTTTCTTTGTCACTCTTTCCTTATTCATTCTTTCCACATGACCAAACCACCGAAGCATTCCTTTCTTAATTCTGGTCACAACATTATCTTGCAAACCACACTCTTCTCTTATTACACAATTTCTTACCCTGTCGTTCTGTCTGTAATTTCCCGAACGCTGTCCAGCCGAGTTGAATCCGTCGATTGACCTCTCGGTCGAAGTTGGACTTACCTAGTCGGACTATTTGTCCCAGGTAAACGTACTCGTCAACAAAGTAAACGTGCTTCGAGCATAATGCTCCCAACAACTACCGGCATAGGTGTGACATGGACATTAAACATGATATTTGTTTTGTCCATGTTCATCTTAAGACCTATCCGTTGAGAGACACCATGGAGGTCATTTAGCATAGTGCTAAGGTCCTACAGCGATTCTGCCATAAGGACTATATCGTCGGCAAATCGAAGGTGAATGATGTACTCGCCATTGATGTTAATACCGTATCCTTTCCAGTCCAGTAGCTTGAAAACATCTTCCAACGTAGCGGTGAAGAGTGTCGGGGATATAACATCACCCTGTCTTACACCTCTCTGCAGTTGGATAGGTTTCGTACTCTGGTTCTGTACTTCAATATACCGACAGTCAACTAGGCACCGCTGAAGAGACTGTAGCACCCCCCAAATTTCGACGGAATCAAAGGCTTTCTCATAGTTCACATACGCCAGGCAAAGTGGCAGATTGTACTCTTCGGACTTCTGTACAATTTGCCGAAGGGTATGTATGTGGTCTATGGTACTGAAGCCTTTTCGGAAACCGGCTTGTTCGGGAGGCTGGAAGTCGTCGAGTCTGCGTGCGAGACGATTCGTAATGACTCTCGAAAACAGCACGTAGACGCGGCTCAGAAGGGAAATCGGTCTGTAGTTCTTCAAGAGAGCGTTGTCGCCTTTCTTAAAGAACAAGACCACCGCGCTTCTGCTCCACGCCTCCGGAGTAGTGCCACCATGGAGGACGGAATTAAAGAGCTTCTGAAGGACTTCAAGTACCGGTGTTCCACCCGCTTTCAGAAGCTCCGCTGTAATTCCATCCTCGCCCGGGGACTTGCCGTTTTTAAGGTGGTGGAGAGCCATTCTAATCTCGCTCAGACTGACGTCCGGGATATCATCGGAATAGTGTCGGATAAGACTTGCTCTTGGATCGTTACTCACGCTTGCGTTTGGCTCCAACGATGATGTGTACAGCTGCCCATAGAACCTCTCAATCTCACTCAGAATCTCAGGTGTCCTGGAAACGATGTTGCCACACTCAGTCTTCAGCCTTGACAGTTGGCTCTTTCTGGCAGACAGATCTCTGGCAAAGACTTTGGAGCCCTGGTTCCGATCGATCGCTTCTTTAATACGAGCAGTATTAAAGTTGCCTAAGTCTCGTCGCATGCATTTGGAGATCTGTCTGTTCAGTTGCCTGTATGCTGTCAAATCTGTTGACGATTGCAGCTTCATCTCCCGTCTAACAGCCATGAGATTAAGAGTGTGATCGGAGAGTTTTTGTGTTCTTCTGCGGCGGGTCTTGCAGAACTTAGCTCCGACCGCATGGACAGTTTCCACGAGCTTGTCATTCATATCGTCCACTGCATTGCAATCCTCTAGGCACTGAAAGCGGTTTTGTAACTCGAGCTGAAAGGTTTCGGGATTCTGGATTAGAGCACTAGGGGGACGGATCGATGACTTAATTAGACGAGACCTCTCCAACTTAACATTTAGGTTCACTGTGCCTCTAACCATTCGGTGATCGCTGCCAGTGCCTGTGGTGATATTGAATTTAATTATTAATAATAATATTGGGCCGTGACAGTATGTTGCTACCATAGCTGAATTGAGATTATTCTCTCTGGCGACTAAGATGGAATGCCTCACAGTCGGTTAATATTGGCTTTTTTTCACCTTCATCAAAACACAGCAATGCATGCACAGCTATGAGGTCGTACAGTTACGTAAAAGGGTAGTACTTACCTAGACGGGTTCCTAAACAGTAAAAAAGAGGAGTAATATAGTACACCGTCTTCGTGAACTTTTTTATTTTATTTCATAGGTAAGGAAGTAATTCCACTTTGGCAGATATTTATGGATTTTGACCGAAAAGTTCTTAGTTCAGTTCATTCTAGATGCTAACTCATAATTAACATCTAGATATCTAGGGGTACCAGTGCTAATTTAATTTTAGTTGTGTGATAAGTCAGTAAGTATTGTGCGGCGCCATCTAAAAACTTGCAGTGTACAAAGAGCTTAGACAGGTGTTCGTCACTGAAATAAAATCAATCAAATAAATGTAGATGTAATTTTGACAAAAACAATCAGTGCATTTTCCTTAATTCCTGACTAAGTAAATACTGAAATTCATCAAAGGTTCTCTACTAAGAAAAAGCACTCAAAACATGATAACGGATTTTGTTATAGAATAATGTTAACAAAAAAGCACAGTCCACCTGATGGTAAGTAGTTGCTGTTACCCATAGTCATCTACATCTATCCTTGATTAAAAATCAAAATTCAGAAGCCTCGTAGTCAATAAGGACTAAAATAGAATGCCTCGTTTCCAGTAAAGTGGTATTCGGTTCTTTACACTCACCATACAAAACATAAAATAGCATTAGGCTGCTATTTTTTGCTGGTATATTGTGGGACCGTGATTATTGCCCAGTCGAACCATCTTTATGTCCTACAACTATTATGTAGCTGCAGCAAGGCTTTTCCACATAAAATATTATGCATTTGTTATGATATTTAAAATTTAATTAGTTATAATATATTAAATATAGTATATTAAATATAACGGGAAATAGAGTAAATGGAGCCCTGCACTCTATTGTGAAGAGTCAAAATGTGTCAAAAAAGGCACGTATGGCAATTCACAGTGCTGTGTTAGTGCCTAACTGCATGCCTTTTTTCCTAACTACATTGTGCCTTTTTTGACACATTCTGACTTTTTAGAGTGTAGAGCCCCATTTACTTAACTTTTTAATAAATACAATACAATACAATACAATATCCTTTATTGAACACTAAAAATACAACATAACAAGAAACAAACGAAGAGAAAAACAAAAGGCGGTCCTATTGCTATGCAGCAATTTCTTCCAGACAACCTAAATAGGAAATAAAAATAAGTGAAAAGTTAAGTAATTGGTAGAGTGCACTATAAATAATATTGTAATCTATAAATATAAAAGAAATTTAATAAACATGCCGGAATTCACTTAATTGACAGACTATTGATAATAAAACGACAGGAATAGATAAAAGGAGGAGGGATGATTTAGAAGGAAAGATAATGTTTTTAACTTGTCTATTATTTGAGCACGTTTTATAGTTGATGGTAAGGAATTCCAAAGCTTAACTCCAAGGACTGAAAAAGATTTACTGTAAAATGTAGAAGAGTGCAATGGACATAGAAGGGAAAGGTTTTCTAAGGATCGAAAGGAAAGTTTGTGAGAGGAGCTGAGAAAACGGAAACGTTCTGTAAGGTGGGTAGGACTTGACATATTAAATAAAACGCAGTAGAGAGCAGAAAGAATATGAGTATTCCGACGAAGACGGATTGGAAGCCACTTGAGCTTAGTGCGGTATTCTAATACATGGTCATATTTAGGAAGTCCAAATATGAATCTTATACATAGATTTTGGCGTCGCTCAAGTTTGTTAAGTTGTTCTTCGGTAATGTCTAGATAGCTTATGTCAGCATAATCGAGAATGGGGAGCAGTAAAGATTGGGCAAGCATAATTTTGGTGGAGATGGATAAGAAGTAATTCATTCTTCGGAGTTAACCATAAGCTGCAAACATTTTACGAGACACTGCGTTGATTTGAGGAGACCAAGAAAGATTAGAATCTATCAAGATTCCCAAGTTTTTCACTACATTCTTATAGGAAATTTGAACACCGTTAAATGTTATAGGGTTTAAGAGAGTTTTATTTAATTTGGAGATTATTTTTGAACTACAAATAATAATAGCTTGGGATTTTATCGGATTAACAGTTAACCCATAAGATCGACTCCAGTCAAGAACACACGCTAAGTTCTTGTTTATATCACAAATTGCTTTTGGCAGATCCTCTACGGTTGTTTGTAGATATATTTGGAGATCATCAGCATACAAGTGGTAGAGAGAAGATATTCTGGCGGTAATAGAATTTATGAAGAGTGCAAATAAGAGAGGAGGCAAATAAGAGAGGAGATAACACGCCACCTTGAGGAACGCCAGAAACGGTATCAAGCCACGAAGACATTCTGTCTTATACTCCAACACGTTGGCGACGTCCATATAAGTAACTACGAAACCAGTAAATTGCAGTTGAATGCATTGCCGAAATCCAGCAACACCATCACTGCGGCTTGGCGGTTATCCATTCCGAAACGTATGTCGTGAGTGGTTTTTAATAATGCTGTGGTCGTACTATGTCCCGGCCTAAATACGGATTGATATGAACTGAGGTTATCATTTCTTGTGCAAAATGAATTTAATTGCTGTTGAACAAGATGTTCAACAACAATTGACGTGACGTGGTCTTATTTTATAAGAAAGAAATAAAAGATCGTGATATGTGAAGGCATTAGCAGCACATTGACTATATTTTTCAACATGGTCGAGAGAATAAACAATAATACCCCTAAGTTACCGAGATCAAGGAGAGAAGGGATGCAGTTAGGAAAAAAAATTAGTTTCAGAAAGGGGAAGAATATTTAAATTTTCTGCTTCAACCAGAGATTTAAGCCGACGGGAGCGGGCATTTTCTTTAAGTAGTCAGGTATTAAAGTCACCCATTAGCACATTGTGTTTTTAAAGTGGAGGGAGCTCTTCAAGTAGGCTATCCAAAGTTGTAAAATAGTCAACTGAAGAAGAGGGGCTGTAAAAACACCAAGAAGTAATTTAGTGTGCGACAGATGAACTTCAATAAATAAATATTCCGCTTCGTTCTGATTTTGAGATTGAGGTGATAGACGAACAATAGAAAATGGAAATAAGAACGAAGGTAAACAGCAACACCACCACCGCCCCGAACAGTCCGGTCGTTGCGTATTAAGTGGAATCCTGGATGGGAATAGGAAACAGATGGGAAGGTTTTAACATGATCGAACAAAGCATGTTGGTTGGGTGCGGAATTGTGCATTTATATGCACAATATTGAAATTTTTGAAAAACTATATCAATTTGATTATTTTGAATTGAATTTTCAAGAGTTTCTTTTAAAGATGGTACCCTTACAAAACTGTCGTTACTACTCAATACATCGGATGCTGAAGAGAAGGTTGAGAAACTTCGATTATGATCACTCTTACCTAAAGACATGTTATTTTTACAAAAAAAAAAAACTACAAACTAATTAAATAATAACAATAAAAAAACTTAAACTAAAAGTGCTAAAACAAAACCAAAAACAACAATTATTAAACTAAACCTGTACTTTCATTCACCACCTACCAGCGTTTATACAAAATGAATATGACAACGAAAGTAATATAGTGAATAAAATCGAACCAAGGAATAATATTTATACCGGTATAATAATTTTGTAACATATAGCACTTGAAATTCCGAAGTTTATTTTATAAATTATATTATATATAAAATTATAAATGCTATACCGGCAACACTAATACACAACAAAATTTAAAATACTGTTCTATGAAGAAAAAAAAATTATAAACATTCCACGACTTTACTGTGGGCTCAAATATAGTTAGTCTGTGTGTGTCTGTGTTAAATATATTATTAATAAAAATATAATAATAATAATATATAAAAATTAAATAAATTAAACTTTGTTTAATTTGTAAACAACACATTTTCGCGTAGTTGTGTAAATCGATCACTATAGTTATTACATGTGTAACTTGTTAGTCGCATTTTGGGTAGCTTTAATAGTCCTAATACAGAAATGCAAAATAACTACATACTTTTTGATTTGCTCGGAGATCCCCTTATTATCATGTATTTTTTTCGATTAACAGGCCTTTTTTCCATAATTCTTGTAAGTAATTTCTTTTCTTTCTTCTTAATATTTTTGACCTTTAGCTAGCTCTCTTTCTCTCTATTCACGTATGTATATATATAATATATTAGATACCAGGGATCGGAGTATTAATTCATTTCATTTATATTTTGTTTCGTGATATTTATCACGCGGGTACTTTATAAATAGGTACGGGTACTTTATAAGTAGTACTTTATAAATAATTACATTTTCGTAACATTCATTTCATTTTATTGGTACATAAACTTTTTATCGTAATTATATCAAGGCAAAAGTGTACCTTGGGTTGTGCGCACAACCTTGAGGTCTACGTTTAAGTCATTAAATGGACTACAACAATTGTCACGGAGTAAAACTAAGTTCGCACTGTGATCCAATGAAGGATATGACCTACATGTACCCTTATTAAAGGGTATCAAATTTAATACTTCTCTGGTCCCTAACAGTACTAATATGAGTAAACTCATGCGCATCACTTGTACTGAAGGTATTTTTCCTTAGTATCCATTATTTCCGAAACATAGCCTGCTCGAGGACTTTATGTTATGCCAGTGATGGAAGTTCCGTATCTATATTCTATATATTCCGTATCTCCATTACTTAATAAGGTCAAATTCTCTTTTATATCTATTCTTTTCATGCACAATTCTCAGTAATGAAATAATAAATACATTTTTCAGTTATGTACATATATATTATAAATGCTAATATGATTAAGAATTAAAATAACTGTCTAACTTGCAAATAATACTATTGTTTTTATTAAACAAATATTTATTTCAGTGAAATTTGGCATTGAGAACATTTTTGAGAAGTACCGTAACTTAATTATTAGCTATACTATACTGAACTCAATTATTAATTTGAAATAGCAAAATCTAATTAGTTAGATATCTGTTTTTTTAATTAGCTATTTTTTCATAATCAACGTCATCAAAACTGTTAAATTGAATACTGATGGGTTTAGAGCCCAATTGGTGTCGTAATTTTTCACATATAGTTGTCGCACCATTTGTTTTGCGCAGAGGAAACAATCATACTAACAAATTAAAATATAACTCTAAAAGGAGACAATCATTTTTGGGCCCACTAGAAATATTAACGTCATTTAATGATATTTACACCAAAAAAAAAGACACCAAATTATAATAGTAAATGGCCTATAGATTTTTCGAAAATATAAACGGACACAAGAAATCTGAAAAAAATTTGTTGTTTTGACATTCGTGTTCTGATCATTGGCTAAGGTAATGTAATATTTAAAAAATTATTGTCTTAGAGATGTGCCGTGATAACTCGGAAAAAATCGACTCGAGTTGAAATTCAGGTAACTCGATTTTGAGCTCGAGTTAAACAATTCAAATTAGATGAACGAAGCTGTGTCAATATTTCACAAATTATTTTTATAATTGTTCTTCCATACAACACAATTATTATTACCACACTTAATAGGTAGTTATATATTATTTTTGGTATGCGTATCGACATCTTCATAAAATAATATCACTCTAATGTTATGACGTAAGTCTTAATGTTATTAATAATTTGACTATCCAAAGTATATATAATCAATTTATATCATATATAACATAAATTGATACAACATTATTATACATATTACCTAATATCAATTTATTTATTACATAATATATCAATAAATTGCTCGAATTAGTAAGTCGATTTCATCACTAAATTGTAGACAAACACTGCATTGGCCGTAAGATAAAGATGCGATTCGAGTAGAGTTTTGTGACTCTAGCCACTCGGGTTAATTTACGAGTATGTATGTATGTCATTCTGGTTGTACACTAGTCTTTGAGTAAATCAACTATTTACAGAAAAGTTTATAACTAGAGTTGAGATCAGCGATTACTTTAGTTAAACCATTTTTAAATATGTACCTTTATAAATAAGTAATATGTGGCAACATGAAATTAAAACTATAAATCAATATCATAAATAAAACTAAGTTCAGGTTTATTTACAACATGCCAGATGCAAGTTTGAATTTGGATGCAACTTGTGATGTCACCCGCAGCGACTTATAATATATACAAGTAAATTAATATCTATATAGCACCCTCTGAATCTATACGATGCGCCGAGTTAACTCGGTAACTCGGTAAAATTTATTTTCTATCGATTATCGAGTTGGACAAATTCACTCGATTCACTCGAGTGAAATAAAACATAGTTGGAGTCGCATCATTATGGTAAGAACAAAATGGAGTTTTTTATTTACAAGCATTATTAACTAATGTTTAAGAAAATATGGATATTATCAGTTATCAGAAAGGTTAGCCAAATATTAATTGACACAAGTACGTATGTTTTTCTGTTTTTAGTTTTTGTGGTAAAATTCGCAAATAGAATATAAGAGTTTATTAATTTAAACCTATTCTAGGTTGTGAAAATCTATTATTAAGTTTGTATATTTTACCTCAAACAAATACAAATAATAAACAGGTCTTAGAACCTTATTAGTTTGTTAAAAGTGACAAAGTATAAGTTTATTTTATTAGTAAAATCTAAATTAAATAATAAATAGAATAAATGCACAAAAGAAGTTATTATAATGTTAAAATAAAATTAGAATCTTTGGATCGGGGGACTTAAAAGAGGGTTTTGAAGAGCAATTCATATAACTGCATTTGTGTACAAATAGGTACCTTATGTATTCAGCAAGTTGCTTAATACTAAATGGCTTTTTTGTTAAGCCAGACACAGATCCTGGATTTATACCAGCCATAGTAGATAGGCAATATAAATGTTACATATATTTATGTGTAAAAATGTAGTAATTATTTGTACTAGAAGCAAATATAAAGTTTAATAATAATAGTTTGCATAAAAAAAGTGTAATGGTTGTTTCTATTATGCTTAGACAGCTGTGTTGTTCACTGTGCAGAAAGGAATATTATTTTGTCATCTAGAAACAGATATATAACAATAATATCTTTGTCTACTATGTAAGTACATGAAACCGGTAAAAATAAAATGTGAGACAACTTTTACATGGTTGAATATCATTCAAGAATCAAGAATCAAGAATCATTTATTTGCATAAAACACGGTAAATAAGTTGTTACATCAAATAAAAGATCAACATGTTTTGTCCTGTTAGGACGTGCAAATATTTAAGTATATGATCAATTGAATTTAAATTAGTTATTATTTAAACAGTATAATTATTATTATTATTATGGGGTATCTATATAGTTTTCTCATCTGGTTGGGTTCTATAAATATATAATTATAGATGAAAATGAAAAAATAAATATACATAAATATCAATAACATAAAATAAATATAAAAGTACATAAATAAATAAAAGCCCAACCAGATGGAGGCCCTCGGCAGGGGAGACCAAACGGCCGAGGGTTAGGGGGAAAGGGAAAGAAACCGGCGGACGATGCGGGCGGTATCGAGGAGCACCGCCTTCTGCATTTGAACCTGGAGCGGTCCGCCACGTAGTCCCAGCCGCCTCAGATGACCCGAGAGGCTGACTGGGATTAGCCCGTTTGCAGAGACGACTACAGGAATAATTTCGGTCGGCAGACCACCCCACATGTCGGTCACCTCGTGAGCCAGGTCCAGATATTTTGTTTGCTTGTCTGTTTCGGCTTTCACGAGGTTCTCGTCATACGGAATGGTAATGTCGACCAAAAATATCCTTGACTGTGCCTGGTCCATCAGCACTATATCAGGCTTATTCGCAAGAATAGTCCTGTCTGTGATGATGGCCCGGTCCCAATAGAGCCTGGCGCGATCATTTTCGAGCACGGCTTCCGGCAAGTACTTGTAGTACGGCAGTTTCCGGTCCACGAGACCGTATTTCAGAGCGAGCTTCTGGTGTAGAATTCTGGCTACTAGGTTGTGCCTGTGCAAGTACTCAGAGTTAGAAAGCGCCGAACAACCGGAGATAACATGCCTAAGTGACTCACCGGGATGGCGACAAGCTCGACAGATGTCGACGGTGCCATCCTTTAGGATGTATCTCCGATAGTTGTTGGTCTTAATAACCTGATCCTGTATTGCACAGACAAAACCCTCGGTTTCCCCGAAGAGATCACCAAAGCGTAGCCAGTGGAGGGAGGCTACTGTGTCTACGAAAGGCTCATGTAGAGCCTTGTAGAACCTCCCGTGGAGCTCCTTCTCCTTCCATACGGTCTCTCGGTCGGAAATGCTCTGCACTGCCGGGTCTTGCCATTGCTCGTTGGCTAAGGATAGAGGGGTAAGTCCTTTATCACAAGAAATGACGTCCATATAGAATGGATCATCCGATCTCGCCAGGAAGTAATCACGGAGGCTGCACACTTCGCGATTATGCATGGTGAGCGCGCTCAAGAAGCCATGACCACCATGCTTCCGCGACAAGTACAACCTCATTACCGACGATCTCGGATGATGCATCCTATGGGACGTCATGGTAGTGCGGACTTTTCTATCCAGGGCGTTAAGTTCAGTCTGAGTCCACCTGAGTATGCCAAATGTATACATGAGGACAGGCATGACCCAGCCGTTATATGCGTGTGCCTTATTCACACCGGACAAAAGGCTGTTAAGCACTTTGGTCAAGCGTGCATAAAACACGTCGCAAACTGACTGTTTCATACCAGTCTCATCGATACCGATGTTTTGTGACATACCCAGGTATCGGTATGTTTCAGCCTCGGAAAGGGTCCTTAAGTTGACGAGCATAGATAAGTCTACGCCCTCAGAGTTAGCAACCCTTCCCCTTTCAACATGGAGGACCGCACACTTATCCGTCCCAAGCTCCATTCCAATGGAATTGCTAAATTCACAAGTGATGTTTAGCAATTCCATAAGATGGGAGCGACTGGAGGCGAATAACTTGAGGTCATCCATATAGAAAAGGTGGGTCACTTTTGTCCCTCCTCTCCGTAGCTGAAATCCCCTCCCGGAGCCCTCCAGTAAGGTACTGAGAGGGTTCAGAGAGAGGCAGAACCAGATTGGACTCAGACAATCGCCCTGGAAGATACCCCTTCTTATCCTTATGTGGTTCTCCGCAGCCATCATCCGCTCGCCCAGATGACAAAGGATCGTACTCCACTGCCCCATACACTGCTCAAGGAAGTCTCTAACTGTACAGTCTATCTTGTACAGCTCGAGGACTCTCTTTAGCCATGTATGGGGCACCGAGTCGAATGCCTTTCTGTAGTCTATCCAGGCGGCGGAGAAGTTCCGACGGTTGCGTTTCACCACTTTGCCAATGACCGCGTCAATGAGGAGTGGTTCCTTGGTTCCACGACCACCGCCCCGACATCCATTTTGAGCGCGCGACATCACCTGATTTGAGTCCAGGTGACAAGTGATTCTCGGGCTCAAAATGGATGTTAGTGTCGTGTATATGGTCGGTAGACACGTGATGGGGCGGTATTTGCTCGGGTCTGTGGTACCCTGGTCTTTAGGACCAAATGAGTGATCCCAGTAGTGAAGAGGCTTGGGAGCGACTTCTGGTTGAGAGCCTCTTGAAACTGTGGGGCAAGCACAGAGTGACACACCATGAACCCCTTCAGCCAGTAGTGATGCAGCCCGTCAAGCCCCGTACTTTTCCAGTTCGGGGCCCTACGGACCGCCTCAGCTACGTCATCCGGCGTTATGATGACGGGGTCCATGGGCGTAATACTCGCACACTGACTCGCCACAACTTCCGTCCAAGGGCCCTCGCTGTGGTTTACGGGCTCTGACCACAGGCCGCGCCAGAATGCTACAGTGTCGGCCTGATTCGGTGCTGGACCCGTTCCACTTACCATTGGTCGCTCCAATGATTCATAGAGCCTCTTCTGATCACTCTGGAAGAGACGATTCTGGTTGAACCGTGTCGACCTCTCGGTATATCGCCGAATCCGTTTTCCCCAAGCAGCGATTCTCTGCTTCAGATCATCTATGCTCTCCGTCAGTTTTTGCGTTATATCCGGCTGGGACAATCTGACATTTGTCCCAGCAAACGCCATCCTGACGGTGCGCACAATTCTTGGCCTGTTGCTGCCTGATCTGAAGCATATCAGTCTGCCGATGAGAGCTCTAGCCTTTGCGATACGTTCCTCAATTCTTCTTCTCCATGCTGGGATAGCGCTTCTATGGCCAGTAGCGCGTCCAGCCGTGGAAACCTTGGCGCCTATGATACGGCAGACTGCCAGCGCGGCGCCAAAAAGAATTGAGTCCGTCTCGCAAAGGTCCCGGTTGGCTTCCAAATAGGTCACCAGCATTGGGTTCAGAGCACTCACGACAGCCCGATTCCGCTTGCTTAGGGCTATGCGGGGAAGTCGCGGTCGATTTTCGAGAGGCGTACTGCGCGTTTCCACAATCGCCTCTTCCAATGTACTCCTCATATGCTCTAATTCCAGTTCCTGGGCGACTGTTCCATCATCGTTTGAATCAACCACAACTGGGGTATTCACGGCGGCATCCACGTTTGCGGGTTGCTCTACTATTTGTGGCGCCGCATCCTCAGCCGTAGCATTCTCATCCGACGAGGGAACAGCCTCACGTCGTAGCCGTTCGAGTTCGGCGACATCAAATATATTTGAGCGCAAGATATACCGAACTCGGTCTGCCAGGTTTTGCTCTGTGACGGTTAAAGATGGCTCCAGCTCAGCAAAAAGACGATGCATCCTAGCCCGATACGCCAAACATCCAGTTTCTCCCCCTTTCGCCCCAAAATACGCCCGCAATGCGTTGCTGTTCATCTGGGTTGTCCAACGCATGCGGCGTACTCCACCAGAGGCGGGTGCCGATTGCTGGGCCCGCGAAGATCCCTGCCGACACCAAGCCAGCTGGTGGGGATGATGGATGCGAGGGGCTGCTGGGTGGTCGTGCAGCACCTCGCGCTCGGCTGGCGGTTCGCATGCTGCCGCGTCCAGCGCCAGCTCCAGACGCGCCCTGGCGACCTCCAGGCAGCGGCCCTTTGCGCGTTCTTCCGTATTCCATCATCCATAGTGGTGGGCGTCATTTAAGCGGGAGACGCCCAGACCCGGCGCCGTTTCATGGTGAGGCCATGTGCACAAGCGGGCCTTTGCATCTTCAATTTTTGCCGAGGCACGGCACTAACACCTCTTGGCAAGGTGCTGACTGACTGCGCTGACGTAGCGGTTTTGTCACATAACCGTTACGTCAGCGGGCGATGGGGTCGTCACTTCCCTACGCCTTATTATTATTATTATTATTATTATAGTATTCATATTTAAAATCATAATTCATTACAAACAGATTGAATGGAATTAAATTGAATTAAAATTAGTTATTATTTAAACAGTACAATTATTTTTATTATTATAGTAGTCATATTTAAAATCAAAATACATTACAAACATTATATTCATGATCAAGTGAATTTATTTGTAATTAAAAAACTCCTTAATATTATAGAAAGCCCTGTCCACCAACCACATAAAATGTTTGCCTTTAAACATACTAAGACTTACTACACAAATACATTGATGTTAATCAATAATTACTGCTTCTGTATTTGATCAGCTGGAGATGATTAATGCTGTATAATTTATAATAATTTCTTTATTATTTAACATATGAAAAGGCAGATATAAGAAAATGCTCACAGAAATATGTAAATACAGTTTATTGACATTGAAGGCATAGTCTTATATCTCTTATTATTAAAAATGTCCTTTTAATTCGTATAGAATATATAATATATAGAAAAAAATAATATATTGATAAGAAATATTATTTAGTTAAGACATCTTTAAAATTGTCATTAACTTCTTTTCAGGTGGATCGCTTAGAACAAATCTGTATGCCGTGCAGGCTGAAAGCTTGCAGAGACAAAAGTGTATGGATATTGAAGACAACAGTCTTATATCATATATCTTATAATTGAAAATTCCTTCTGATTGCTTACTATATCATAAATGTACATGTTACCATGAAGTTATTTTCAAAAAACCTTCAGAAATATATCTAACACTAAAATGTTTCTACCTATGTCCGTTATAGACAAAACATAAGAAACCTACCAACCAATTTAAATGAAAATGTTTGTGTGTGTTTGGATGGATCGTTAGATGGTTTATATTTACATTTGGACTCGGTAGATGGCACTGTTGTCGAGATCCATAAATCACCAGTGCACAGCTGAGGCGCATCGCTAGTAATAAATACATTTAAATTAAGCCTGTGTTTTTGTAATCCTTACACAAACAGTTTAAAACATCTTACTTCCTCACTATTTATAATTGTGTAATAACATAGATAAGGCATGTTAATTCCTAGTCATTTTATTATGATGTATACTACTTACTAATCAACCAAAACATTTTAAAATAATGTCTTGACCCCGCTCCTGTCTATATATATGTCAGTCAATCATCAAAGTTCAAAAAATGTATTAAATTAAGTTTGTATAAAAGGGGTTATTATAATATAAAGGAATTTATGGCTGACAATAACCCGTTGGTAAGGTGATCGCTACCAAGATATTTCTAATTTGTTCTGTGTTGTTAATTATGACATACATGATTGTAAGCTGGCTTTTTTTTTAAAAGACCCACTGGGTATTTTGCTGATTCTCTTCAAGTCAGAGGTTTTTTTGCGAACCAGTGATAAATTAAAAACGTGACTTTCAATAAGTATTATTTATAATCTAAATTTAATAAAAGGTTTCTGTTTCTGTACCTACTACTGTTAATAGAATACTTAAATAAATTATGATTTACAATAATAAATAGAATTACCTACATTATATTTTGTTTTTTGTAATACAGTCAGTTTAAAAGGTATCTTACGGTGTGTTGTTAATATCATAAATATAAATAGACATTATCCCTTAGCCATCTTGGTATTTAGAATTACACTCACAACCAATCAATACATGTCAAAGTTAGAATCCATACGACATTTGTGCATAGACAGGCACTATGTTTTTCCCGAACTAGTGAAAGGTTTTACATCGATTTTAAAATATTTATAAATGCTGAATATACCTACAGCTTAGTTTTATATGTACTATTATTCAAGACATTATCCCTTAGCCATCTTGGTATTTAGAATTACACTCACAACCAATCAATACATGTCAAAGTTAGAATCCATACGACATTTATGCATAGACAGGCACTATGTTTTGCCCGAACTAGTGAAAGGTTTTACATCGATTTTAAAATATTTATAAATGCTGAATATACCTACAGCTTAGTTTTATACGTACTATTATTCAAGTGTGCACTATTTTAACTTAAAATACCGATGAATACTACTAGAAAATCGCTTTCAGTTTGTTTTTAGGTTATTGTTAGATTTGGGGGATAAGTCGCTCGCGTCCGTAGGCTTTGACCACCTAATCCTAGGCCCACCCTACACGTGTCCCCGGGTGGTGCTAAATGAGCGACAAGCCGATAGCACAGACTCGGCTCCTCGCCGTGGTAAAGCGGCGTTAAATATACCATCCCATTCGCACCATGAGGAATCAAATTAAAGAAATGGCCCCGAGTTCCCGGCGCCCCTTTAATGGGGCAGGGGTGCGAAGAATCTCCGGGAGGAAAACCGGCAACGAGGCTCGCCACCCGTCACGTTCTGTCTCCCGGAGGGGCGAAAAGTGGATTGCAGAGGCCCGTCTGGCTACGTTGAATGTATGTGGAGCAATGAATAATAAAATGGATGAAGTATGCGAGGTGATGTATGATAGAGGAATAGATTTGTTATGTGTAAATGAGACGAAACGGAAGGGGAAGGATGTCACTACACATGGCATGTATACCGCATACTAGTCTGGTGTAGACGAGCTCGAGCGGGCATGCCAGGGAGTAGGTATCATCGTATCAGAAAGAATGGTGCAATGTGTGAAAGAGTATGAATGTGTAAGCCCAAGACTGCTATGGATACGATTGAAAGTGGGCTTAAAGAAGTTGTTTGTGCTAGGGGTCTACGCCCCAGACATGTCTAAGCCCACTCATATCC
The DNA here is from genome assembly GCA_907164705.1 of Parnassius apollo. Classification (NCBI taxonomy): domain Eukaryota; kingdom Metazoa; phylum Arthropoda; class Insecta; order Lepidoptera; family Papilionidae; genus Parnassius; species Parnassius apollo. The sequence continues at coordinate 396,246 of CAJQZP010001370.1, read as the reverse complement.
GAGAGCAGTTTTGGGAAATGGTAAGGATGGTATTAATGAAATGTAAGGGAAATGAAAATGTTGTTATGCTAGGAGATTTTAATGGAAGAGTTGGGGTGAGGAGGCTTGGTTATGAAAGGATATTGGGAACGTTTGGTGATGAAAGTATAAATGAGAATGGTGAAAGCCTCCTCACTGTATGTATGGAAAAGAATCTTTTTGTGACGAACACTTTCTTTCGCCACAAGAGGATTCACATGTATACTTGGGAAAGAGGTGATGATAGAAACATGATAGATTTAATAATTGTGGATGAAAGATTGAGGGGCGCCGTGGTGGATACAAGGGTTTACCGGGGGTCAAACGTAGGAGCGGATCATTTTTTGGTTTTATGCCGAATTAATGGTCTATTCAGGCGGTGGCGCCATCGGTCATCTGTGTCTACCACTGCGTTACAGCGTATTAGAACAGAAAGATTACAAGATGAAGGTGAGAAAAACAAGTTTAAATGTAGACTGAAAGAAAACGTAAGTGGTTTGGATGAATTATGTATGAATGAGTTAGACTTGGCGAATGTATGGCAAAATGTTAAGAAAGGTTTAGTAGATGCAGCTACCGAAGTATGTGGTGTTAGTAAAAGAAAGAATGGAAGGAAAAATAATACTTTGTGGTGGGAGGATGAGATACGTACGAAAGTTGAAGCAAAGAAGAGAGCATGGCTAGATTTACTGGCAACTAAGGCTGGTAATTCTAGCGGTACGAATGATGATTTTGAAAGAAAAAAGGTAGTCTTTAGACATCTAAATAAAAGAGTAAAAGAAGTAGTTGAAAGGAAAAAGCAAGAAAGAACGGATAAGAATGATAGAAGAATATCGGATAACTTCCAGGCAAATATTAAAATGTTCTGGAAACTCGTAAGAACTGCCAGGGGACGTTCAAAGCAGCTTATAATGAATGCTATAAGAGATGAGAATGGCTATATTCTGAATGATGAAGTTTTGAGTTTAAAGAGATGGAAGGAATATTTTGAAAGCATGTTTATGAGTGAGGAGACAACGTATGAAATGAATGAAATAGGAACTCCGAAAGAAGAGGAAGGAGGTAGCGAGATAAGTATAGATGAAATAATGAAAGCAATGAAAAGCATGAAAGCAGGTAAGGCTGACGGTTATGATAGAGTTTCACTCGAAATGCTAATGGCTGAAGAGGAAGTGGTGGCAGGCCTGCTGCACACCTTGTTTAATGTATGCTGGGAACTGAAGCGGGTACCGGGAGACTGGTGCAAAGCCGTGATAGTCCCAGTATATAAGGGAAAAGGGTCGCAGCGGGACTGTAAAAACTACCGCGGTATCAGCCTTCTTAGCATCGTGGGAAAATTGTATGCCAAGGTACTAATTGAAAGGGTCATGAAAGAAACCGATGGAAAAATTTGGGATGTGCAAGCGGGATTTAGAAAGGGAATGGGATGTACAGATCAAGTCTTCTCCATGCGCATGATTGCGGAGAAGTTTTAGCCAAAAACCAAAAGGTTTTTTTATGCGTTCATGGACTTGGAGAAGGCCTATGACAGAGTGGATAGGAATTTGCTATGGCAAACACTGAACTCATTTGGGTTGAGCGCTGGCTTGATACAGGCATTGGAATCTCTTTATAGGGACTCTAGTGCTTGTGTTAGGATCAACGGGGTCTACTCCGACTGGTTTGGCATCCATAAAGGTGTCAGATAGGGCTGTGTGGCTTCCCCGTGGTTGTTCAACCTATTTATGGACAGTTGTTTGCAAAATTTGAAAGTTGAAGAATGCGGATTAAGAATGGGTGAGTTAACCATCAAATGCCTTTTGTACGCCGATGATAAAGTTATTCTTAAGTCGTCGGCGGCTGAGTTGCAAACGCAAGTAAGACGATAATTATGGTTTTTGAAAGAGATGAAAGTAAAACGATAGGTGAAATAAGAATAGATGGGGAGTTGATCGAGCAAGTAGATGAGTTTGTATATTTGGGTTGCGTATTTAGCAGGGATGGGAGATATGATAAGGATATAGAACGACGAGTGAACGCAGGAAACAAAGTAAATGGGGCCCTGCACTCTATTGTGAAGAGTCAAAATGTGTCAAAAAAGGCACGTATGGCAATTCACAATGCTGTGTTGGTCCCTGTTTTAACGTATGGAAGTGAAAGTTGGGTGTGGCAGAAGAAGCACGAGAGTAGAATAAATGCAGTAGTAATGCGGTCGTGATGGAGTATGTTAGGGCTGAATCTGAATGACAGGGTGAAGAATTGTGTGATAAGAGAAGAGTGTGGTTTGCAAGATGATGTTGTGACCAGGATTAAGAAAGGAATGCTTCGGTGGTTTGGTCATGTGGAAAGAATGGATGAGGAAAGGGTGACAAAGAAAATTTATGTTGCAGAAGTGAATGGCAGAGTCGGAAAGGGACGTCCTAGGCGAAAATTTATCGACCAAATTGGCGATTTATTGAAAACGGGCCAAATTAGGAGTACCCTTAACCGACGAGCATGCATGCGTAGATGTATGGATGTGAAGGAGGCGAGAGAGGTGTGTCAGGATCGTGCCAAATGGAAGTCTGTAGTCTCTGCCTACCCCTCTGGGTGACAGGCGTGAGTGTTTATGTTATGTTATGTTATGTTAGAATCATATTTTATTTGTTAATTTCTCAGGACTCCGTTTAGATGCAGTAAAACTAATAATTTTATTGTAATCTATGTATTATGAGGAATAAATTGACGTGCATTTCATTGATAATCTTTAAAATTTGTAGTAGGCCAATTCTCCATAGAAAAATTGATTGTCTCCTTTAATGCGTAAAATAAGAAAATATTACTTTTACTTCATTATCGTAAAAAAGTGTATCTATGATGTTGCATAGATTTTGCTATTTTGACAGAGGATTCTACAGAACTCTTTTACACTGATAGCTAAAATGGTGATTAAATATACTCAACGCTTTACATTTCCGTGCTAAATTGTAGTGAAGGGCACATCAATTACATATGCACACAAACTCGAGGTGAAAACACGCAACGTTGGTTACCTCTACTCCAATCGTTTGCAAATTCAAGCAAAACTAGTTGGAGAGAGATATAGCATTCGAGAATAGATTTAAGCGTAGTAGTGATATTAAGATTTAACTTACTTCTTGATTTAAATTCGAATAATTATACACTTTTTATGTAATATTTAGGTTTTATTGTATAACTATAATTTCTTACATAACATATACAATTACACAAAACTATAATTAAATACTAAAACTAAAAACTTAAACTATCATATAGTCCTACTCTTCGTAGTATCGTGCCAGGAGCTAGGTGCATTTCTTCGCTGAATGGCTATACTAAGCCTTTGAGTGAGAAAATAATCAACCCACTTATCATCAGCTGCGATGCCCAATTGCAGATACAGTTCTTTTAGTAACTTCAAAGCACGTGGACCCCACGGACAAATAGTATCTACAGCAAATGGCACAAGTATATAGTCGTCTCTGAGAGATTTGCGCCTCTTATTTAGTTCAGCTGTAGTGTGTGCTTACATATATGTAGGATAGAATAAGAGAGAGAGAGAGAGAGAGAGAGAGAGAGGAGAGAAAGAGAGTTAGTAATAAATCTACATTCAAGACCACTAGACGTATCATTTATTCACCGAACCTCCCAACATTACATGGCGACGCTGCCAGGCGATGCGCTGCTACAACGCAAGCGCACCGCCTTGACCTGCATAAGAAGTAAAGTAATTTATTGAATAAAATAAATTAATCAAAATAATTATACGAAAATATAATAATAAAATAAACATAATACCGGACGTGTCAAATAATTTTTTTAAATACTAATACAAGAAGATAATATAGAATATATACAAGAAGCTCCAGTAACATCGTTTTAACAGCAAAATCAAGATTGACAAGTTTCAAAAAAGAAAATTCCAAGATACAGAAAACTTCTTAATCAAAATTCCTTCAAGAGGCGAGTACCAATTTTAACAAAAATAAAAATGCAAGAAAAAAGAAGAGTACGAGAAAGTCCAGGCCCAACCACATCGTTGAGCTAACAACAGAAGTCAGGAGTACAACGAGCGACCAGCCAAGTTCTGTAGCAAGTACAAGACATCTCGAAAGCATCGAATGTAAGTTTAATTATATAATAGTGTCGATGTCTATGGTCAAATTATATTATTACTTACCATATATAATGTTATACACAGAACTGGGAAAAGAATATTTTTAAATCATTCATTAAAAAATAGGAAAAACATTAGTATAGTATTATAGTAGTAGTACTATACCGCAATAATTAATCGATAAATAACTACTTAATAATGATAATAATAATATGGTGTAGTGCGACGACGCATGCGCTGGACTAAAGAATTAAATATAAGTGTTATGCCCGCGTACTATAAGGCTACTAAAGGAGGAACCAATCTTACAACTTATCGCCCTAAAATGCTGTCTGAATTCCAACAGCTACAAGCCAACCTAACAAACTTAACTGCCCAAAGACTTTCAGATCAAGTACGTGTAATTCTCAGTCGTAAGATTTTGGACGACAGATTAATTGAACAACTTTGCAGTGAGTACTCAACATCTACTATCAATTCAATTCCTAATTCCTAACGAACACTTCCATGTGAGACTGATGACTTAAATGTAAATAACAGTAACCATAATACAAATATTACTAACTTAAATAACGAAAAAGTAGAGCAAAATTGTTTTGATATAGATGTGAGTTCCCAAGACAGCGAATATATGAAAAGGACTTTCAAATGTTCCCTTCTGGAATATAAAAATACACCAATAGAAAATAGACCGAAACTACCTAAACTTCCTAACAACAAAAAAACTATTCTAACAGTAGCATCAATGAATATTCTATGTAAAGATTATTTTGAAAAAAGTAACTCTATTTTGGAAACTATGTCTCTTCTATACTGTTGTGCCCATGCTATATGTATAATAATATGTATAATAATAAATGGAAACAAAGAATTCAAAAACGAATTGACAATACTCGCAAAATTATAGGAAAATTAATAAGCTACCAAACAGGTAACAGACGTAAAAAAATAATTACTTTAGTAAATCAAATCGCTAATGAAAATGATATTAGTCAATCAGATCCCCATTTTCCGGATAAAATTACTGAATTCACACACAAAAACAAAAGTTAAAAGCATGGGCCAACCGTATTAGACGATATTCAGAAAGATCTAAATGGTAATTCCAGAATCGCACATTCGAAAGTAACCAAAAGTGGGTGTATCGGTCTTGGGAGAACACTACAACTAATAGTTGTACTCATGGCAGCCCAAGCTTAAATGAATGTCTAAATTTTTGGAAAAGTATACGGTCTAACGAAGTTTCTCATAATGAAGGCGAATGGATTCGTGCAACCGAACGTATGTTTTCTAATTTGGCTAACATGGGTTCTATTTCAATTACTGCTGAAGATGTACACTCAATTACTCGTAGATTACACAACTGGAAATCACCTGGACCAGATGGTATACACAACTTTTGGCTGAAATGGATAACAAGTAGCCGTGTGCGTTTGGCTGCACAGATTCAAGAAGCCATTGAGTGCTGTGAGCTCCCGAGACTTCTTACAACTTGTATTACCCACTTACTATATAAAAATGGAAACACCACGGAACCTAAAAATTACCGACCAATAACATGCCTTTCAACTGTATACAAGTTAATAACTGCAATTTTGAATAAGAAGATCTATAAACATTTGGAAAATAATAACATTCTTTCAACTGCACAGAACGGATGTCGGAAAGGGTCACGTGGTTGTAAAGAACTTCTTCTCATTGACACAGCTATTTGCCGACAAGTCTTTCGTAATCGCAAAAATATGTCCGCTGCTTGGGTGGATTACAAAAAGGCATATGACTATGTTCCACATTCATGGCTAAAGAGAGTTTTAGAAATATATAAAATAGATGACAAAATTTGTAAGTTTTTCAGTAAAGTAATGGGTCAGTGGAACACTGTCCTAAATCTACCAGGTGAGTGGCAAAGTAGTTCGATAGTCTCTATAAATATTAAACGGGGTATATTCCAGGGCGATAGTTTGAGCCCAACTTTGTTTTGTTTAGCCCTGAATCCTTTAAGCACTGCTATTGAGGAATCCAGATTAGGGTTTCGGTTTCGAAAAGAAAACTCACCGATCTCACATCTACTTTATATGGATGATCTCAAACTATTCACATCATAACAGAGTAATCTACTATTATTGTTGAAATTAACACATAGTTTCAACAATGATATTAGAATGGAATTTGGAATAGATAAATGTGCTGTCATCAACGTAAATAGGGGCAAAATTAAAGTTTGTAATGATTTTGCAATTACAAATGACTTACATTTCAGTTCTCTTTCTGAAACAGAAACATATAAATACTTAGGCATGGCAGAAGCGCTAGGAATTAATGACAAAAATATTAAAGAAAATTCAAAAGTAAAATTTATGTCAAGATTAAAAAAGGTTATCAAAAGTCATTTATCCGGCGGAAACAAAATTAGAGCATATAACTCCTGGGTAATACCTAGCCTTCTATATACTTTTGGCGTTACAAGATGGTCTCAAACGGAATTGGATGACTTAGACAGACGAGTCCGTACATTAATGACTACGCACAGAATGCACCACCCACGATCATCTGTCATGAGGTTGTATCTTCCAAGAAAAGATGGTGGACGGGGCTTATTAAACATTAAAAACCTACACAACCGTGAAGTATACAAACTCAGAGACTATTTTATTAAAAAAAGACACATCACACATTCATAATGACGTAGTGATTAATGACAAATCATTAACCCCGCTTAATATGTCGGAAAAGGACTGGCAGAGGCCTCACTATGACTATAGATGAACGCAAAAAGGTTTGGAATGACAAACAACTGCATGGTCGATTTTTTAAAGCATTGACTAGTCCTTATGTAGACATGGTTGCATCAGTACATTGGTTACAATTTGGTGACCTTTTTGCAGAAACTGAAGGTTTTATATGTGCAATACAAGATAAAGTAATTAAAACGAACAATTACCAGAAATACATTTTGAGGGACGGCACAGTTGACGTATGTCGCGCATATCACCACCCTGGAGAGTCCCTCAGACATGTTATTTCCGGTTGTTCACAACTATCAAATGGTGAATATTTGCACAGACATAACCAAGTAGCTAGAATAATACACCAACAGCTTGCCATTAAATTTGGCTTTACTCAACAGGATGTTCCATATTATAAGTATGAACCAAAGCCAGTCCTTGAAAATAGAAGTGTCACGCTGTACTGGGATCGGTCAATTATCACAGACAGGTTTATAGTGGCAAATAAACCTGACATTGTGGTGATAGACCGAACTACACGCAAGGCAATAATAGTGGATATCAGTGTTCCCTATGACGAGAATCTCGTAAAAGCAGAGAATGATAAAAAAATAAAATATATCGACTTGGCTCATGATATTGTAGCTATGTAGGACGTTGATTCTACTATTATTGTACCAATAGTTGTATCAGTCAATGGACTTATTGGTAAAAATATGGACGATTATCTGTCCAAGTTAGGTTTGGGCAAATGGCTGAAAGCATTAATTCAAAAATCGGCCTTATTAAAATACGGCTCGAATAGTAAGAAGGTTCCTATCTTTGGATGCCTAACTTCACCAATGGTTTAGAATTCCTCGCCGCGGTGGATAATAGCCGAAATAATAATATTATTTATAAAGATTGTATTTATATTTATAATATTATAGTTTTGTGATAATATAAGTGATCATATAATAATAATAATATTAGTTTTGCAACAATATGGTTGTGCAATGTTGTTTAAGTATAATTTAGTTCTACATATTTTACCATAGTAATGTGTAAATTTTAATGGACAACTAACTTTAACAATATTTATCGAAATTTTAACAACATATAAATTATTCAATATTTTAATTTGATATAGTAACTTTCTAATTAATTATGTAACAGCGACAGAGGAAATACCAACATAAGAATATTATTATATCTCAATGTCATTATAATTGTTATAATAATTAATTTGTCAATCATTATATATTAGAAATTGCAAATGTTACATCCAATTATCGTTAATTTTTTCTGTAATTTTATATGAAGTAATATTTAAAAAAAAACATTTGACGTGAGTTAGGTTGTAAGCGAGGGCAAAAGGCTTTTTAAAAAGCAAGAGGAGCACAAGTGCTCACTCTGAAGTTCAGGTTAAGACTAACTTTATTCAGGTTTTAAGATACAATATATATGATGTGAGAACAATGGTCAATAGTAATCTTAATGCTTACTGTTATCGCAGATAACAGGAAACTATTCTAACTGAATACTTATTATCTAATTATAAGTGTAGTTCCGGGAAGCTATTCTAAATGGATACTTGTTATATAATTACAATGAAGGGCATTATCTAATGTCCGTCTTATAGCTATATAACTAGTTCCAGGAAGCTATTCTAAATGGATACTTATTATCTAATTACAATGAAGGGCATTGTTTAATGTCCGTCTTATAGTTATATATCTCCTCCCACCTTTAGATGAAGGCGCGCCGAAGGCAGCGACTGGAGCTGGATGCCTTCAGCTTCCGGTTCTTGCTGGACTGAAGTGAGTGCCGACCTAGGTGTCCACCAGAGTTTGTAGATTGCTACCAGCACTCCTGTTAGTAGTACCATGATGTATAATGTGAACGACGACCCGCTAGATGTGCTAGAGATGATTGCCGGTTTTTCTATCGTAGACTTGACCTCTTCTGACTGCTGTATTGCTTTCTTTAGGTTGTCTAGTTCGATGTTTTCCAATTTGATTTTAATTGGTAATAGTTTCGGTGTTTGATGTATTCGGGGTAGCGGGATAGTTTCTCTGATGTTAATGTATTTTTGGTGTGTTGCTAAAGTTCTACCCATTACTAGAATCTTGCAGTTGTTGTCTGTTGTTACTAAGAAAACGTCTTGGTATTGAACGTCGTTACCATATGTGGTTTTTATGACTTCTTCTTGTTTCATTATTACTATCCAGCTGTTATCCCTGATTTGTTGTATGATGTTTTCGAAGGTTGCTGTTGCATAGGTGCATTTGTGTGGTTCTTGATGCTGAATCAGTTGAGCTATACAGTCATTGGAGTGCAGTAATGTGTTCCACTCTAGGTGTTTGCAGATGACCTACCTCGTCTTCTATTATTTTGGTGCATGGCTCATGAGGATAGGCGAACTCATTATTACCCAAGACTAGGAAAGGATTTTTGGGAACTAGGATGGTGTTATTGTCATTAGGAATGGAATATAGGTGTAGGAGGTTATATGGTTGTTCTGCAACTAATGGTATTTCTAGTATGAAGTTAATACTTTAGTTAGTGCTATATGCTTTTACTATAATGCTTTTTTCCCATAGTTGTATGTTGTTTAGATTTGGGGCAAACGGTAAGTTTCCACTGATTTCACTTTGAATATTATTTAATTCTTCTATTAGATAGGAGGGGTCGATAATGCTCGGGTGCATCTTTTCGAGTTGTGCAAATGTAAGTGCGTTTTCTAAAGTAGCTAGTCTATCATAGAGTTGTTGGAGTGAGCTTTCTATATCGTTAAAGATGTTAATTAATACCATATTATTTTCTTCCGTTGAATATCTGTCTATTGCTCTGTATATTTTTATTTGATTGTTTTTATGGTTTTTAAATTGTTTTCGTAACCTTTCATGAATTCATGCATTATACTTATCGTTTTTCTTTGATTTGATTTATTGTTGTTAATTGATGTTTGTATTGCTTTGATTTCGTTATCAAATTATTTGCGTCGTCTTGGGCTAGGTTTCCTGTAATGGTTTTTATTATCGTTCCTAGGCCATTTATTAGGCCACGTTTATATCTATATCCTAATATATAGCCTACTGTTTCGAAGCCTAAGTAAATTAACTTTCTTTCTACTGTGTCGATGCGATAATCTATTCTTTTGGTTATCGCATCGTTATCTGCTGATGTATTTTGTTTTAATTTTATTGTATAATAATTGCTGCAAATATCTAAATAAATTTCTCTTAACTTTGTAGTGTTGTAAACTACTGCTAAGTGTTATGTATCTAGTTGATAATGGGCCTTGGCTTCTGTTAGCACCAATATCCCATTGTGGCTGTCTATTGGCTGTATGATTGCCGTTGCTGCGACGAGCCGGAGCACTGCGATGCAGGCGATGGCGTTCCTGAAACATGTTCAGGGCGCCTTAGTAAGCGAAAATGAACTCTTATTGTTTTGGCGTTCACGTGTTTGCCTACGATTTCCGCTATTTGCTCAGGGTGTATGCGTACTATTGTATACGGCCCAAGGTACTTTGGGTCAAGTTTGTTACTTCTTGCTGTTTTTGCTACTTGCTTGTATACTATATCGCCTACTTTAAATTGCGCTGTTTCTTTGTCTTTATTTGCTTTTTCTATTATTTGTTGCTTTTCGCTTGACAATTTGCTATTAATTAATTTTTGTGTATTTTCCATGATCTGTTTGTGTTTAGTAACGTATTCCTGATAAAATTCTTTAAGACAATGTAATTCTAATGGGTTTCTACTGTTTGTGTGTCCGTACAGTAGTTCGAAGGGTGTGAAGCCTGTTGAGGAATGAATTGTGTTATTGTATGCTATCATGACATATTTCATAAAGTTTGTTGGTTCATCCTTATCTGTTATTCTCTGTATTCTTATTATTTCAGCTAATGTGGAGTGTAGTCTTTCAATTGGTGAGTTTGAGTTAGGGTTATAAGGTGTTGTAAAGTGTATGTGTATGTTATGCATAGCACATATCTCTGTGATGACTTCATTGTCAAACTTTGAATCAGAGTCCGTTGTGATTTTCTTAGGTACCCCTATTACTGAAAATAATCCAAGTAGTGCTTCTGCGATGTGAATGCTAGTTGAGGCTGTGAGTGGTATTGCCTGTGCGTATTTTGTAAAATTATCTATTATAGTGAGGAAAGTTGTGCCTCCACTGCTGTACAGGTCCATGAACATATGTTCCATCGGTCTATGTGGTGTATCTGTTAGTGATAGTGGTAGTTTTAGAGGATTACGTTCGTATTTACTTTTAAGACAGCTATCGCATTTATTTACGAATTTTTGTATCGAGGGTAACATATTTGGCCAGTGATAGTTCCTGTGTAGATGTTTGTATGTTTCCTGTATTCCTCTATGTATTGTTTTTCCTTCATGGTATTTCCTTATTAGATCAATTTGTTCGGAAATATTTTCTATTAATGTGACTCTACTTTTGCATCTAATTAATTTTGGTCCACGATTGCTAAATACTGATTTATATACTTCACAGAATAGTTTATAGTATTCTTCGTGATGGTAGAAATAATGAAAAATTCTGTCTGGGATTGTGTGTTCTTTTAGGAATAATATTACCTGGTCTTTTGTATTGTTGATTGGAATCCAAACGTCTTTGATAATAGTTTTTCCTTTTGATCTATCGTCGACTCTGTATGTGTCTCCTGGTGTTTTTCGTATGTGTAGTTGTTTTAGTTGTCTATCAATTGCGTCATCTATTTCTAGTATTTTGTCAATCACTGTCGTTTCCTGATTATTATCTGTGATTTGAGGTGTTACTAACGTTAGTGTTTGGTTTTCCTGTGATTGGTTTTTTATATCGGGAGTGATAGGCATATATAATAACGTTCTGATAGTGTGCATGATGCGTACGCTACTGGTTTGTCTGACCCTAATTGTCCTTGAGATAATACTGCGCCTATTGCTACGTCTGATGCGTGTGTAGTGAGAATAAAAGGTTTTTCGAAATCTGGATATTGTAGTATTGGTGCGTTAATGAGTACTTGTTTGCATTTCTCGAATGCTTGTGTGTATTCTTTTGTTAATTCAATCTTGCTACCTTTTTTTAGACACTTTGTTAATGGTTTAGTTAGCCTTGCAAAATCCTGGATGAACTTTCTGTAGTATCCCACTAGCCCGAGGAATGATTTGATTTCCTTCTGTGTTTTGGGGTATCGGGAAGTTTTAAATCGCTGTGCTGCCATGTTCTCTCCACACATTCTTTCCTGCCATCGATGGTGTCAAGCTTTTCGGCTACCCTCGTGTGATATTTGTCCCTAGTATCCGCTTCCTGAAGCTTCCAGCTTCGGATGCGACAGTTTCCCAATTATATTTTAAGTTATATAAAAAAATTAAATTCTTCAGAAATTGAGACCGTTTATGATACTTTTCACTACCATGACCACAATTTTTTTAATATTTGTTTCTTTTTTTATAGGCAACCTGAATAGCACTGCTATCTACCACATCTTCGTTTGGCTGAAGGCCCTTATCTGTTAGTGTATGACCTCGGAATTTAACTTGTATATGTAGGAATTCTGATTTGTTTAATTGTATTTTGAGATTATGTGTTCTGAATCTGTCGAAAATTTGTTTGAATTTTTCAAGATGTTCCTGTAGGGGTGTGGAATATATAATTACGTCATCTAGGTACGTTAATACGTTATCTAGTCCTCGCAATACTGAATCCATCAATTTCTGGAAAGTATTTGGTGCGTTTTTTAAGTCGAATGGCATCCTGAGAAACTTATAATGTTCACGATTGATAGTGAATGCTGTTTTTTCGACGTCTTCTGGGTGCATTTCTACTTGATGATAGCCAGAGGCTAAATCTAATGTAGTAAAATACTGTGCTCGACCTAGTTTATCTAATATGTCATCTATGTTGGGTAAAGGGTATTTATCTTCTATTGTTTTGTCGCTTAGTTTTCTGTAATCAATCACTTATCTATGCTTCTGTTCTCCTGAAGCATCGACTTTTTTTGGTACTATGTGTACTGGGCAAGACCAAGGGGAGTTGCTTTCATGTATAATATTGTTTTCTAAGAGCTGATTAATTTGTTTTTTTATCTCCTCTTTTTGTTTCGGTGCCTGTCTATAGTTACGCACATAGATGGGTTTATTATCCGTGAGTCTTAGTTGGTATTTTATTTTGTGAGTGAAAGTTAATGGTGTTTCCGAGGACGCAATGGAAAATGTCGCGGTAGTTGTAACAGAGTTTCCTAATTTCACGCTCTTCCTCCGGGTTCATATGACTTGTTCTTAATCTGTCTAGATTTTGTTTTAGTATTTTGTCTTTTTTATTTTCTATTTTCGCGATCTTGTTATCCGTGTCTTTTTGGATTTTATTTTTTATTTTTAAAGGTTGGAAATATAGTGGGCTACTGTTTTTAAAATTTATTTCTTTATCGAATGTGTTTATCACTGTCATTAATGTGTTTCCTTCTTTTACTGATATTAGTGCTGGTGGGAATATTAGTCCGTTTGTTTGTTGTTTTTTTATCGGAAAAATATTCTCCTTCTTTATAGTTACATAGTAAATTGATTACTTGTTCATATCTGGGTGCTATTTTGCTGTATGATTTTATGTCGTCCCTTATTGGTATATTGGCTTTATTTGTCCGAAGTACCATATTTTTTTATGTCTATTTTGCAATTAAGTGGAACTAGTAAATCTAATCCTAGTAGTCCTACAAAATCCGAATCAAAGTTAAAAACTAAAAACTTGTGTGTGATATCATCATTAAATAATTTTTCTGGAAATTTTATGTATGCTACTTGTTTATGTTTCGATGTTGCGTGGGCTGTTTTTATGAAATTTGTTTCGTTTTTTTATTTTAAAGTTAAGGTTTTTCTTTTCCTTCAGAATTCGCGGATGTATTAATGATTGTGAAGCTCCTGTATCTAAAAGAAATCTGCCGCCTAACTCTTCTATGAATATGTAGGGAAGTCGGTTATAATTTTGTATGTTATTCATAAAGACTATATTTTTAGTTGATTTTCCAAATCTAGGAGAAAATTTTCATCTTGGACCTCCTCGGAGACATTTTTCTCGGTGTCCTGCTCTGATGATGACTGATTGTCTTCATCGCCGATGGTTTCGCATTGAGAGTGTAATACTTTACTGATTCTGTATTGTTTTGCAAGCTTTTATTTTTATTGAATTCGTCTATCTTTTGGACAGTACCTGCTTTTGTTGTTTTATTGTTTGTGGAGGTTTTGTATGTGCTTGATTTGGTTTTTTGTGCACGCCTAGTTCTGACTTTTACCTCCTCCTGTTTTGCTACCGTTATGGCTTGATCTAAATTTTCCACACTATTTAACTTTATAAGTATCGCGGTTATTGGGTTAAGTTTATCTAGAAAAGTTTCTAAAGCCATCTGCTCATAGTAAACTCTTTTGCTTGGGTCAGTTGATATTAATGTGTTCATTAAGAGTCTGATTCTATCACCGAACGCATCTATTGAACTGTTATTTTTAGTGATGTTCATTAATTATTGCACTAATTGAATTTCTGTGCGAAATTCGCCAAATTTCTTTTGCAGAACCGATTTTATGTTTGGCCATGTTTTAGTGCCAGGGTTCTCGGACAAAGCTTCGATAGCTTTTCCTGTTAATTTGTTTCCTATGAGACATGCAATGCATTCGTCGTTTCTATTAGTAATTAGCTCAATAGCGTTTTCTACACCTTCGATGTAAAATGCTAACGTCCTCTTGTTCCCATCGTAACTGGGCAATAGTCTTGAGAACGTTGAATAGTCGGTAGGTACCGGCTTTTCATCAATAATAGGTTTTTCTTCATGTACTTTCTTATCGTTTGCCATTTTTATCAAAAAACAAGAAGGGAACAATGGGTAGAAGCACCTAGCGAGGGTTTTAAGTATTTATACTACTATTGGTCCCTATAAACTAATAAACACCACAAAAGTTGTGTCACTGTTAGTATGTCCGGGATAGTGAAAGGAGTCTCGGGAATAATCAGAATAAATGCTTCCCCACGAGCATAGCCGATGAGAGGCTGTTGGTTTTTGGTGAATCTTCCTGACTTCTGCTGGATTCTGCTGCCTGCCGCCGATGCCTGCTGCTGCTCACGGTAGGTTCTTGATGCACGTCACGGAACAAGTTATTAAGGAATTCTCCACTTGAACCGATGAAAGCGACGTACCGACTGCGCCAGTTAGGTTGTGAGCGACGGCGAAAGGCTTTTTAAAAAGCAAGAGGAGCACAAGTGCTCACTCTGAAGTTCAGGTTAAGACTAACTTTATTCAGGTTTTAAGATACAATATATATAATGATGTGATAACAATGGTCAATAGTAATCTTAATGCTTACTGTTATCGCAGATAACAGGAAACTATTCTAACTGAATACTTATTATCTAATTATAGCTGTAGTTCCGGGAAGCTATTTTAAATGGATACTTGTTATCTAATTACAATGAACGGAATTATCTAATGTCCGTCTTATAGCTATATAACTAGTTCCAGGAAGCTATTCTAAATGGATACTTATTATCTAATTACAATGAAGGGCATTGTTTAATGTCCGTCTTATAGTTATATAACTCGTTTAATTCCAAAAATATTATAAATTACTAAGTAGGTCGTTATAGTAATTACAATATTATATATATATATATATATATATATATATATATATATATATATATATATATATATATATATATATATATATATATTAGATACCGGGAATCGGAGTGTTAATTCATTTCATTTATATTTTGTTTCGTGATATTTATCACGTGATATTTATAAATAGGTAATGGTACTTTATACGTAGTACCATTCATTTCATTTTATTAGTACATAAACTTTAAACTTTTTATCGTAATTATATCAAGGTAAAAGTGTACCTTGGGCTGTGCGCACAACGTTGAGGTCTACGTTTAAGTCATTAAATGTACTACAACAAATGTCACCGAGGAAAACTAAGTTCACACTGTGTAATAATATAATTTGACAATAGACATCGACCCTATTATATAATTAAACTTAAACAGGCATACTAACAATTTAAAATATAACGCATAAACTAAAATAAAGGGAAACATCTTCCACTTGATCCCTTTGAAATTTGTGTAAATTTACCTATAGTAGAGGCAGAAAATCTCAGAAAGACTTACTGGGGCCTGCCAACTGTCTCCTTGCTTCCTTTTTGATAATATATCGCACTCCGCGCGTTTATAAAATTTTCAGCTATGTACATATATATTATAAATGCTAATATGATTAAGGTTTCAAATAAGTGTCAAAGTTGCAAATGCTACTATTGTTTTTATTAACCAAATATTTATTTTAGTGAAATTTGGCATTGAGAATATTTTTGAGATGTACCATAACTTAATTATTAGCTATACTATACTGAACTTAATTATTGATTTGAGATGGCAAAATCTAATTAGTTAGATATCTGTTTTTTTATTTAATTAGCTATTTTTTCATAATCAACGTCATCAAAACTTTTAAATTGAATACTGATGGGTTTAGAATCCAATGGGTGTCGTAATTTTTCGCATATACTTGTCGCACCATTTGTTTTGCGCAGGGGAAACAATTATACTAACAATTTAAAATATAATTCTAAAATATAATGCTTAAAATAAAAGAACATTATTTTTAATTCGTTATCGTAAAAAAGTGTATCTATGAAGTTGCATAGATTTTTTATGCAAACGAACATTTTACTTTATTATTTATGTTAAAATTACATATGTACATAAACTCGAGGTGAAAACACACAACGTTGGTTACCTCTACTCCAATCCTTTGCAAATTCAAGCAAAACTGGTTGGAGAGAGATATAGCATTCGAGAATAGATTTAAGCGTAGTAGTGATATTAAGATTTAACTTATTGCTTGATTTACATTCAAATAATTATACACTTTTTATGTAACATTTAAGTTTTAATGTATAACTATAATTTCTTACATAACATATACAATATCACAAAACTATAGTTAAATACTAAAACGAAAAACATAAACTATCCTATAGTCCTACTCCTCGTAGTATCATGCCAGGAGCTAGGTGTATTTCTTCGCTGAATGGCTATACTAAGCCTTTTAGCGAGAAAATAATCGACCCACTTATCATCAGCTGCGATGCCCAATTGCGGATACAGTTCTTTTAGGAACTTCAAAGCACGTGGACCCCACGAACCAATAGTATCTACAGCAAATGGCACAAGTGTGTAGTCGTCTCTGAGAGATTTGCGCCTCTTACTTAGTTCAGCTGTAGTGTGTGCTTATATATATATGAAGGATAGAATAAGAGAGAGAGAGAGAGACAGAGAGAGAGAGAGAGAGTTAGTAATAAATCTGCATTCAAGTCCATTAGACGTATCATTTATTCACTGAACCTCCCAACATTACATAGTGACCCTGTCAGGCGATGCGCTGCTACAATGCAAGCGCATCGCCGGGACCTGCATAAGAAATAATGTAATTTATTGAAGAAAATTAATTAATCAAAGTAAATATATGAAAATATCAATAAAATAAACATAATACTGGACGTGACAAATAATTTTTTAAACACAAATACAAGAAGAGACAACAATTTTTTTGAGAAATCGAAGTCGATTATATACTTTAAAAAAAATGTTAAAGAAAAAATGAAGAAAAGACCTGAAAAACAAACTATACAAAAAACTCCAGTAACATTGTTTTAACAGCAAAATCAAGATTGACAAGTTTAAAAAAAGAATATTCCAAGATACAGAAAACTTCTTAATCAAAATTTCTTCAAGAGGCGAGTACCAATTTTATCCAAAATAAAAAAAGCAAGAAAAAATATTATATATATATATATATATATATATATATATATATATATATATATATATCGGGTATATTTTGTTTCGATATTTATAAATAGGTAGTATAGTAGTCTTTTTCATTTTATTGGTAATACATAATTACATCAAGGTAAGTGTACTTGGGCTGTGCGCACAACGTTGTTGTCTACGTTTAAGTCATTAAATGGACTATAACAATTTTCACGGAGGAAAACTAAGTTCACACTGTGTAATAATATAATTTGACAATATACATCGACACTATTATATAATTAAACTTATATTCGATGCTTTCGAGATGTCTTGTACCTGCTACAGAACTTGGCTAGTCGCTCGTTGTACCCCTGACTTCTTTCTGCTGTTCTGGCACTCAAAGATACTGTTAGCTCACCGATGTGGTTGGGCTTGGACTTTATCGTACTCTTCTTTTTTCTTGGATAAAATTGGTGCTCGCCTCTTGAAGGAATTTTGATTAACCCTAGGTCGGTTGCATGGGGTCTTTGAAATCACGGGGTTTGGAAAAACTGGCATTTTTTTGTTAATAGTTAAGGTATAAACTTATGCTTTATAGTAGCTTCCACGATCCGTCGCGTGATGGAAGACACATATATATGTTATATATAGCCGAAAATGGAACATTTTTAAGAACAACAGATAGTCCGATGGCTAGAAGAAGAGTCCGAAGATAGTGTGGATGTTCCGATCGATGAAACATCAGATGGTGAGAATTCTGATTATGGACCTGATGTTATTGAAGAAAGTTCCCATGAAACCGACTCTGAGGAAGACGGTATATCGGATCCTGAACTGCCCGAAGAACTAGATTCTGACGACGATGATGAAGATAATATTCCACTCGCCCAACTAAGAACATCGAACCTTTATGTTGTTCGTCGGAAACTACGCAATGGAAATACTGAAACGATATATCGCTGGAAGAAAACTGCTCCCAATCCCTCAGTTAGAACCCGACAGCATAATATAATATCGCATTTGCCGGGACCACGATATATAGGTCGGGATTGCAACACCCCTTTGGAGGCATGGAGTTTATTTTTTCCCATAGATGTACTGAATAATATTGTTCAATATACTAATGAAAAAATTCAGACTCTTCAGGATAAATATGAAAGGTCACGAGATGCGCAACCGACAAATATATCGGAGATAAGAGCATTACTAGGGTTATTATACCTTAATAGTACACAGAAGTCCTGCCATGTAAAAATCGAAGAGGTTTTCTCAGCGGATGGGACAGGTATAGACATTGCGAGCGCGGTAATATCACTACAGAGATTTAGATTTCTCTTGCGCTGTTTAAGGTTTGACAGCATTGTAACACGGCAAGAAAGACTGCAAATTGATAAGTTGGCACCAATCAGGTTTGTCTTTGAAAAATTTGTTCAGAAATGCAAAGAAAGTTTCAGCACTGGTGAATATGTCACAATTGACGAAATGCTGGAGTCTTTTCGAGGAAGATTTTCATTTAGGCAGTATTTGCCTAATAAGCCTGACAAATATGGAATAAAAATATTTGCTATGGTAGATGCCCGGAATTATTACACATCCAACATGGAGATTTATGTTGGAAAGCAACCTGAAGGACCAATGTTTGTAAACACTTCAACAAATGCTCTGGTGAAGAGACTAATAGAACCAATTTCAGGAACGAACCGCAACGTCACCTTGGATAATTGGTTCACTAGTGTCTCTTTAGCCAGAGAATTACTAAAAGATCATAAACTTACTATTTTCGGAACCATTAGAAAAAATAAACCTGAAATTCCTGATCAGTTGAAAACCAAAAATAGGGAAGTGTCTTCGTCATTTTTTGCATTTGGTAAAGATCAAAACACTTTAGTGTCTTACTGTACAAAAAAAAAAATAAAATCGTTCTACTGTTGTAAACGATGCACCATGACAGTGTCGTAAACTCTAACTCAGCTCGGAAAAAGCCTGAAATTATTGAGTTTTACAACATCACAAAAGGAGGTGTAGATGTTGTGGACAGACTGAAAAAAAAACTATTCAGTTGCAAGAATGTGCTGCAGATGGCCTCTGAGAATTTTTTTACGCTAATGGATATTGCTGGAATGAATTCACAGATAATATTAGCATGTAATCAGCACAGTAGGACCACGCCCAGAAAATAATACCTCAAAACATTAGCATTTCAACTTTTTGATGAAATGCTAATGTTTTGAGGTGAACACAGAACAGAAGCACACTAAACACCCTCCCCAGAATGCTCCGGTAGCACATAAAGCGTTTCGTTGGTACGGATATCCTGCAAATTCAATCTGAAAATCAGCCTCAAATGACCAGAAAGAGATGTGCATATTGTACGCGACACATTGATAGGAAATATTCTACAGTATGCTATTCATGTTGCCAGAACATTTATGTCCGAGACATGCAGCCTCAGTTTGCTCAAGCGGAAGAGCGAAATGAGGTGTAAAAATTCTCTAATATATTATTATATTTTTATATTTTTTTTGTGATCTCATTAACATAAATCTTTGTTTTGATAGCTTGTGTTGATTCAAAAATAAAAGATAATAATTATAGATTTTGTATCAGTTTAAGCTAACGTTGCCAAAAATGACCCAAAAATGTCTTTCTTTAGCGTAATTAAGACTGTTGTAAAGTAATAAATATTAAAAGGATTATCATGCTTTTATTTCAAAAAACATCTTAATACCTTGTTAATATATAAATAAAAATTGAGAATATACGAAGTAATTACATTAAAAACATAAAAATAAAACAGGGCTTTCCAAGACCCCATGCGACCGACGAAGTTACAAAAACTAGCGCGACCGACCTAGGGTTAAGAAGTTTTCTGTATCTTGGAATATTTTTTTTGAAACTTGTCAATCCTGATTTTGTTGTTAAAACAATGTTACTGGAGTTTTTTGTATAGTTTGTTTTTCAGGTCTTTTCTTAATTTTTTCTTTAACATTTTTTTTAAAGTATATAATTGACGTCGATTTCTCAAAAAATTGTTATCTCTTCTTGTATTTGTATTTAAAAAATTATTTGTCACGTCCAGTATTATGTTTATTTTATTATTATATTTTCATATATTTACTTTGATTAATTTATTTTCTTCAATAAATTACTTTATTTCTTATGCAGTCCCGGCAATGCGCTTGCATTGTAGCAGCGCATCGCCTGGCAGGGTCACCATGTAATGTTGGGAGATTCAGTGAATAAATGATACGTCTAGTGGTCTTGAATGTAGATTTATTACTAACTCTCTCTCTCTCTCTCTCTCTCTCTCTCTCTTTTCTCTCTCTCTCTTATTCTATCCTACATATATATAAGCACACACTACAGCTAAACTAATGAAGAGGCGCAAATCTTTCAGAGACGACTACACACTTGTGCCATTTGCTGTAGATACTGAATGAATGAATGAATGAATGAATGAATATACTTTATTGCACACCACAAACAAATTTACAAAGAACATAACAGAGAGCAGATTACATGTACAATTTGGCGGCCTTATCGCTACATAGCGATCTCTTCCAGGCAACCAAAGGTGTAAAGGAATAAAACAGTGAGTACTAGGTAGGTGGTGCAATATAAATATACCTAATATAATATCAATACATGCAATAAAATAACATATAAGTAAATAACTAACACATTAAAAAATATGATACACATATACATAGGTATATACATAAAGATACACACACACATATATACATATATATATACATATACATACAAACATATACACACATACACATATATACATACATATATCCTCAAATATATACCACTAACAATAACATAAACAAATAAATACAAAACTACTACATAATTTATCCTAATGATTTTCGAACGATTGAGACAAGTAATGCTCTTTAAGAAGTCGCTTAAAGACTACAATAGTCTGAGCTTCGCGTAAATACAAAGGTAGGGCATTCCAGAGCTTAATAGACTGTACAGTAAAAGATTTATTAAAGAAAGATGTATTGTGAGTTGGTACCCTTAAAATGAGTTTTCTTGAAGAGCGTAAAGGTTCCCCTGGAAGTCCAACAAAACTAAATTTCTCCTTAAGATAAGGAGGAGTAGAAGGGTGAAATAACTACTACTATATATACTATTGGTCCGTGGGGTCCACGTGCTTTGAAGTTCCTAAAAGAACTGTATCTGCAATTGGGTCAATTATTTTCTCGCTCAAAGGCTTAGTATAGCCATTCAGCGAAGAAATACACCTAGCTCCTGGCATGATACTACGAGGAGTAGGACTATAGGATAGTTTAAGTTTTTAGTTTTAGTATTTAATTATAGTTTTGTGATATTGTATATGTTATGTAAGAAATTATAGTTATACAATAAAACTTAAATGTTACATAAAAAGTGTATAATTATTCGAATTTAAATCAAGCAATAAGTTAAATCTTAATATCACTACTACGCTTAAATCTATTCTCGAATGCTATATCTCTCTCCAACCAATCCTTTGCAAATTCAACAAAGTTTTGCTTGAATTTGCAAAGGATTGGAGTAGAGGTAACCAACGTTGCGTGTTTTCACCTCGAGTTTGTGTGCATATGTAATTTTAACATAAATAATAATGTAAAATGTTTGTGTGCATAAAAAATCTATGCAAATTCATAGATACACTTTTTTACTAAATTAATTAAAAATAATATTTTCTTATATTTATTATTATATTTTAAATTGTTAGTATAATTGTTTCCCCTGCGCAAAACAAATGTTGCGACAAGTATATGCGAAAAATTACGACACCCATTGGATTCTAAACCCATCAGTATTCAATTTAAAAGTTTTGATGACATTGATTACGAAAAAATAGTTAATTAAATAAAAAACAGATATCTAACTAATTAGATTTTGCCATCTCAAATCAATAATTAAGTGCAGTATAGTATAGCTAGTAATTTAGTTATGGTACTTCTCAAAAATGTTCTCAATGCCAAATTTCACTGAAATAAATATTTAATTAATAAAAACAATAGTAGCATTTGCAACTTTGACACTTATTTGAAACCTTAATCATATTAGCATTTATAATATATATGTACATAGCTGAAAATTTTATAAACGCGCGAAGTGCGATATATTATCAAAAAGGAAGCCAGAAGACAGATGGAAGGCCCCTGTAAGTCTTTGTGAGATTTTCTGTCTCTACTATAGGTAAATTTACACAAATTTCAAAGGGATCAAGTGGAAGATGTTTCCCTTTATTTTAGTTTATGCGTTATATTTTTAATTGTTAGTATGCCTGTTTCCACTGCGACGAACTCATGGTGCGGCAAGTATCTGTAAAAATTACGACACCCATTGTGTTCTAAACCCATTAATTATCAATTTAACAGTTTTTGATGACGACGATTATGAAAAAATAGCTAATAAATAAATAGATATTTAAAGATTTACTATATTTACGCGAACACTTTACATTGATTAAAACTACTTTTACAGATTTTATCGCGTTTTATTTATTCTATTTTTAATCTTACCCGACGTTTCGTGCTTTACACCCATGGTCATTTGGGTGCTGCGTATATAAAATAAATAAAACGCGATAAAATCCGTAAAAGTAGTTTTAATCAATAGATATTTAACTAATTAAATTTTGCCATCTCAAATCAATTTATTTCGGTACATCTATAAAAGTTATGGTACTTTACAAAAATGATCTCAATGTCAAATTTCACCGAAATAAATAGTTGGATAATCAAAACAATAGTATTCCTTGCAAGTTAGACACTTATTTCAATTCTCAATCATAATATAATATATAATATGTTTATATAATGTACATAACTGGAAAATTTATAAACGTGCGGAGTGCGATATATTATTAAAAAGAAAGCGAGAAGACAGACGGAAGGTTTCTCTCAGTATTTCTGAGATTTTCGATTTTCCAAACTATAGGTAAATTAACATACATTTCAAAAGGGATCAACTGGAAGATTTACGCAAACCCATAGTATGGTATTTCAATAAGAATTTTCAGTTTTAAATCAATCACGGGTTTCGTGACATCATATTTCGTGTAGCCTTACTGATGGATGTGCAGAATTTAACGTGTACCAACAGTGTGAGATAATCCAGTACCTCATTTTCTCTCATTGTATCTTAAAGGGCAATATGGGAGAAGCTAGAAAAACTTTATGGCTTACGGTGATACAACTAAATAGTTAACAACAAACGTAAAACACCCAAACCGTCAAAGGAAAAGTACCATAATAGAAATGACGCCAGGTATCGATGATTGCAGATCCATATATATCTAAGAGATACATATTATTACATATTACATATGTTTTTAAAAACTCCCCACCGAGCTAAAGGAACTTCTATATTATTTTCACTTTGGTTTCGTGATTTGACTTTGTCGAAAGTCCAAAACCTATAACCTATATTCTGGCTATAAAAGTTGCAAATTGGAAAATAAATCGGTTATTCCTAGAGCAACAGTCGTGATGTTTAGATAGGAAGCCTTGAATTGATGTAATTGCTACGTAAGTACGTGTAAGGACTAGAATACTGAAGTGTTCATTGCAATCGTGATAAAATGTCTCAGTGTATGATGAGTGATTATAATATGTCGTGAAGACTAACGCCATATAAAATTTACGGGTGAACAAGAATAGGTGTTTAGTTTTATGTACTTTAATAGTATTCCTGACAGATAGTTCGTCTAATATTTACATCTCAGAAGTGCAAGATATTGTGTTCGGGCTTACCTACTTTGCTTTTAACCTGGTCTGAATCAACAAATACGAAATGCAAGGGTTTACATTGGAGCAACCAACAACATTTTAGTTATAATCTTGAAATTGCTATAATCGTTAGTCCATTAAAAAGAGTCAAAATTTACTACATTATTTTAGTACTAGCACTAACATAAATTCAATGCTACACGTTTAAACGTCACTAAGAATGACTGTGTCATTATTCGATCTACAAAATTAGTAACCAGAATAAAATAGAGTTTGGATTTGACTTTTGAGGAAGTTAGCCACAAAAAATACGTACCATCTAGGTGTTATCGAAAAATGTACAAAATGGTAGCAACTCGGCCATCCGTATATCATTAAATCCCTCGTTGCGATTTTATGCCAAATTTGAACAATTAAGTAATTCAATTTGTACATAAATTTAAATATAATACAATTATTTGTTTATTAGTATTAATACACATTGATAAAAAAAAACTAAATAATAAGTAGTTAAAAAATTAAAAACCCGTCTGCAAAAAAGACCATTTAAAATAATGTATTAAAAAGACCGAAGCAAGTTTAGGAATAGAAAACAAAATTAAAATAAACTATAAACAAATTAAATTCTAATTCAGTTTAACAGACTATATTATGTGATGAAAGCCTAAGTTGAATACCCGCATTAAATTAAAAACCGCAAGCGAAACCCGTTAATTTTCTCTCGGTTTATAATTTGCAATTGAGTCAAAACGAAGAAAAAAAGAATACAAAAAGATCATAGACTATTTTTTTTCCTATTTTATCAAAGAATATAAAAAAAACAATTGTCCAATTTAGAAATAACAATTCAGTAAAAAATAAATGGAAAAATATTTAGTTTTGACTAGCAGTTACAGAGACTCCGTGTAAGCAAACAAAAAAGAACTCTTCCGCTTTATTATATTAATGTACAGATAATTTAATGCCAGTAAATCTAAGCTCTGGACTCTTCTTATGGCACTCAGATGTTATATTTAACTCTAAGTTTATTACTATATTGACTGTAATTATTACTTAACGATAAGCTAAGTTTCAGATTAGGTTGCGTATTGTTAGGTATCATTGTGTATGGTGGACTTTCCCTGTCCTTCTATAATAATTTATTATTACTTTGATATACTTAAATAGCAGTATATGTATAGGTATGTATATGTAGACTTAAAAAAATTAAAACTTCGTTTCGTTTCGTTCGTTCAATTCCAACATGATGATGATGATGTCCAAATTCTACATCATGTGCCCCAGTTTGATACCCTATCTTAAATGCTAGCAATTAGACAGTCAACGGCCCTTTTTTACAAATATCTAACAATGTCTCGTAGCCAAAGGCCTGTGTCTAACAGTGGGACGAATATAGGTTATAGCTTTACCTCACAACGGTTGAGTAAGCCCATTTTTAATAATAATAATAAAGTTCTAGGTAATCACGAAAAGCAAATCTCTTATTGAGCGTATTAATAATTCTACGTTGATATCTCGTGAAGAGAAAGACTTTATTTGACTTCTCTTAGTAGTTGTTTGACACAATCCTCTTCTCTTCCGTTATTTCCCGCACGGGCCTGCCTAGTAGAGATAAACTAGATACTGGTGGACGCCTCTTTGATCCTCCAATGAGAGGCGCGCCGTTAAGTAAAAAGGGGGACATGGCGAAAGCTATATAAAGATGCGCGCCGCCATCATCGTCGCAATGCAATTTTCTTTTTCTTGTCACAAAGTCGCTGTCTGCTACTGGACGGTGCTGTTAGCCGCACTAACCTCTCGAGATTGATCACCTTTATTTTTACAGTTCGCTTAGGGCAGCTGGATCGAAGATGGACCCTTTACCCACAGCCATAGCACCTAGGGCTGTATTCCTTATTGCGGTCGCGAACTGTAACTGCTGTAACCTCCCTGATGCGGCGGTAACGGTGATCCTGCCGCATTGCTTTCACCTCCAGTGCATGAGCCAAGGCATCCGTAAGTGTCTCGTGGTGCCCGAGCCTCACAGCAGCTCTGATTTCCAGGTTACGGATGCCGTCGATGAATGTCTGCACCAGGTTCCCTTCAACGAACGCAGGTACAGATCGGTATGTTTTTCTAACCAGCTTCTCTACTTTAAGCCCCACTGCTCAGGATTTCGTTGATGCTATGGCGGTGCTGTCGTCGCGCCGCAAGCGAAATATACCGAAGCACGTCAGGGTCACTACTGTAGCCGTCGTAGGTAAAGGGGAGATCTCCAGCTGGGCAAGGTGTTCTGCCCGGGGAGCGCTCAACGCTCCGTGTGATAGTTCGGAGATGTTCTATATATACTGTTTATGATTTGGAATTTTGATAGCGTGATTTAGGCTTAGGTGTGTTTCGCTTGCGGCGCCACAATGCGTTAAACGCATATATAAGATGCGCGGGAAAGATGTGTTCCAGGTGAGCGTTGACATATCTCGCTTCCAATGCCTCAAGGAGCTGCTCTTAAGTCACTTCCTTACCGAGAGCTTCCAGAACAGTTAACGCCTTGTCGCGCAGGCCTTATTTAAAAGCAGTCATGGCCTGATTTTTATTCCAGCCGTTCGTGTTCATAACAGATTCAAACTTGATTTTGAAGGCCGAACAGGACGAAGTCCCGTCGAACGACGGCGCTTTGAACCCACGTAGCGAAGGTGTTGTAGCTACTACGAGAGCTGTAGTTCCATCTCAAAATTGGAGGTTGTCTAGCGTTTTATTAATATCAGCCATCACGTTGTCAACCCGATTATTTACTTGGTCGATTCGGGTTTCAGCTACCGACAGGCGGTTGTCATATTTAGCAACGCTATCCTTCACTTCCCTTATCTCTTTCCCGAAGGTAGCATGAAGTTCCTTCATGAGGACTATCTGATCTTCCTTATCACGTTTGAGCCGCTCTTCCAAACGATGGGCCTGTTCCTCCTGTCGGCGGGCCTGTTCCTCCTGTCGGCGGGCCTGTTCCTCCTGTCGCCGGGCCTGTTCCTCCCGTTAGCGGGCTTGTCTCGCCTGCTGATCTTATATACTGTTCCTCCTGTCCGCGTTGCAGCTGCTCTTCTAATCGACGGGTCTGTTACTTCTGTCAGCGGGCCTGTTCCTCCTGTCAGCGGGCCCGTTTTTGCAGATTCCTCATTAGAGCACCTAAGTCAGATGCTGCAGATGTAGGAGCTGCCGACGAGCCGACCTCCGCAGCCAGCAGTGGTACTCTGCGGCGTTGCACCATAAAATCGTCTCTGGTTCATCTCCTGCTGGCGTTGACTTCGAGCACACCCTACGTGTCGTCCTTAGGTACAATCGGCATGATTTGATCCCACTTCTGACACCAATTGTTCGGAGCTTGAGGTTCGTGACAATTAAAATTGCCGATCGGATTACAAAAATTGATACTTACCATTATCATCAGGATATTATACACATTAATTACCGAACACCAATTAAGACTTAAAACACACTAGTCAGAATTGACACTTTATTTCGCATTTATATCAATTGGAAGTATTTGATTGAATCACCAATTCAATACTGACCCGGTCGCGGTCAATACCAGTCTCATATAGGACCTTTTCTACTGAAACGTCTAGAATGTTCTAGTACATTCCGGTCCCGACCGACTAGGTGTTAAAAGCTCTCCTAGTTCATCTTTTCGATACTATATGGCGCTATTGGCATTAATCATGGCTTGCTACAATATAGGCGATGATAAATTCCACATTCTTTCACGTCACACCATATTGCACAAGCTTGGATTGATTGAACCCCCCTCCCGCGTGAAGGGTTTCCCCTTCAAGCCAGGGGGGGGGGGTTGCGCCAACTCACACCCTCTTATTTCGTATTCGTTGATGTATTTGTTAGTCGAGTTGGCTGACATAATCCTTCTCTGTTCCACTCCTTCTCCGCACGGGCTTGCCTAGTATGGGGTAGTTAGATACTTGTGGATGCCTCTTTGGTCCTCTAATGAGTGGCGCTTTCTGCTGTGTAGAAAGGGGAGATGGCAGAAGTTATAATAAGACGCGCGCCGCCATCGTCATCGCAATGCAATTTTCATTCTGCCAGAAATAACCGTCAAGAAATAGATTACTCGCCGCATCCCCAGGTAAGTGTCCATCTTTATTATGAGCAGTTTTATTTCTTGTTGCTTTATCCGCACCAGCTCATCTCCCGTTGTGCCATCTAACGCCTCAAAATATTTTCAAAACAAGTATATTGTCCTCTAGGTAAAATTTCGCCCACGGCGACCTGCCTCAACGGAGGCTAGCCATCGGCGCAGGACAGGATTATAGTGCCCAAGTGTATGCGCACGCACAGGTGCAATCTCTATTCCCAAACTCTCATAATCCGATAGGACGGTAAACCGACACGACCGGAGAGAGATCAGGCGCCGAACCAACGGTTTTACGTGCTTTCTGAGGCACGGGTGTCTTTGAATTTCTTGTCAGAAAAAATCAATAATTGATTTTTTGGCCCGATCCGGGATTCGAACCCAGGACCTCATGATCAGTAGTCGTACTACTAAAACCACTAGACCAACGAGGCAAACAAAATATTAAAACGAACAGAACAGAACGGCAGTAAAAGTATATTGTACAATACCGTCATGTGCCACGTCTGATATTTTTTTCGGTTCCATTTGAAACACGCCAATACAGTCCACTTTAATCGTTCACCTCGCCATACCCTTGATCACTTTTCGCGCACACAGTTTTCTTTACAGAAAACTTCATTCTGTAATTTGGCATCTTTAGGGGTAACCTATAAAAATTAATGAAAAAATTAATTCAAATTGAAAAAGATATCGCGTAACATAATACATATAAAAACATATCAGTTTTAAAAATCGGCTTCAAAAAGAGATGATTACTTCCGATCAGAACTTCAATAATATTGATTTAAATACGAACATAACCAAACAAAATACTAAAATCTACAATTTTCTATTTTTCATGGGTGGAGATGCTGTTTCTCATTCGAACCCAGCATATGCGGCGGAACTCTTAGCATTAAGCTGCGTGGATGTGAAAAGTTAACATTAAATTGTTATCGTACATATTATCACCGTTACAGTCTAATAACTACCCATTAGCCCAGACGCTAATCGTCTGACGGCTACACCGAACCGCTGTTTTGAATTACGAACAAAAGATATTTTGTTTTGTCTACAAAAAATTGTTCCGATTCCTTGTAGCAATGTATATAGAAAACCTACACGAAATAGGAAAAAATCCCGGTATGGGGGAAACGTTCATAAATAAAAATAAGAGCTCGTTTTGCTTTATACGTTTAATGAGAGTTAGTCTCTTCTTTTACCAATTTTATTTTTAAAGAAAAAATTTCGATTTTAATATTGAATTTAAAATTCCTATCCTTGCATCAAAATTTAAAACTGCTGCTTAATTTCAATGAAAACAAAACAAATTCCTGTGAGATTCATTTGAGCAATTGATACGTACGCCACGTCAATTTAAAAACGGAGCATTACGAAACCGTTTACCCTGCAATTTTTATCAGAAGAAAAATTTTGGTAGTTGGCGGATAGCTGTTGTTACGAGGTATTACAAAAGAACAGGCATTGAATTAAAAACTGGAACAGGGTAGAGGATAATTTTTTGCTTTATTATAGTTCTTTGAACATGACTTTATCTTTTTTATTGTTTTGTGTAGCCAAGTAAATTTAAACTGTATATTGCTTACTATGTATTACGTAAATTTTTGTAGGGTAAGAGTGACAAACGAGCACATAGCTCATCTGATAATAAGTGTTTACCGC
This sequence comes from Parnassius apollo, assembly GCA_907164705.1. Lineage (NCBI taxonomy): Eukaryota > Metazoa > Arthropoda > Insecta > Lepidoptera > Papilionidae > Parnassius > Parnassius apollo. The sequence goes on along the minus strand of CAJQZP010001370.1, from coordinate 366,096 downwards.
GGCCCATAGATATCTACATCTATTTTTGATTATGAATAAAAAATTAGAGGCGCAATAAAGAGCGCAGGTATCTTTAGCAGGATATGTAGCTTATTTTAAGTATTATCATATTGCATTTCGATACGGGATTTTGCATCACATTGATTGATGGTGATTTTTTAAGTATCAGTTCGTTTATTATATAATTAATTCGTTCCAATCACCGACATAACAGCAGAAACAGTACCAAACGCATTGATGTTATGTTATTAAATAATTTAAGTGAAAAGGCTAAGTCCATTGCAGCAGAATTTGTGCCAGCTGGAAAAATTATAAACCAGTATGGGTTGCACTTATCTCAAAATACCACGATAAACGCACTTAAGCTGTAAGCTATTTAAAAGAGCTATTATTCCTGAAGCTCATAGCAGGCCTTAAAGATATTAAGATCGAAGACTCAGTTGATTTTAGTTTTGTTCATATTGGCCTTAAATAATTAGATTCGGATACCGCAAATATAATGGAATATCTTTTCGCGATTCAAATTAAATTCCAATGAATTTATTTAATTTTTCCGATAACAAATATAAATTTTACATTGCCTCTAGCATAGGTCTGAAAACCTTGCCACCTTGTTACGCAAGGAGCACCGCCTTGAACCCACGTACCGCGAGCGACTATCACAACCGCTTCCAACTGCGCATTATACACATACGCATTTTTATTATTGTAACAAGTTTTATGTATGTCTAGGACGGGTAGATTTAATAATACAGAAAAAAAGAGAATTTGTGGTAATTGTTAATAGATAACATGATATTTTAAATGGTAAGTCTAAGTCAACTGGTCGTACTTGCGACCTGCGACATCATACCTTGCTTCATTTCGAGCAATTTACGAATTGCAAATCTTAATTTATTGGCTCTCCGCCTAAGCCTAGTGTTAATATACTTTCAATTACTTACAAGTCTTCTGATTAAGATCATCCAAAGGATTGTCTGGTTGACACCTCGGAATCCTACAGGAGCTTCTTTAAAATCCTAGATTTTGCCTGCTACTAAAGTATTGGCACCGGACCGCGGTGGAAAAGACGTGATAATGCGACGTTTTTACCAGCTCCTCCCATTTGATCGCATCCAGTGCAGAGCAGTTCAAATCGTTGGCGATCGAGTTCTTTCCGATCGGCTTGACTCACTGGCACTGTAAAGAGATGTTGCATCTCTTTGTGTATTTTATCATATCTACCACGGGAGTGCTCTGAGGAATTGTTCGGACTAATTCCAGCCGCACAATTTCACCATCGCATATCGCGACAAAACTCACAACACTATTCATTCCATCTGAATGACGAGTGGTCAACCACTGTGTGATTTAAGTGAATTTTTCTTCCTCGCACTACTTTCTTGTAGAATCAACTACCACCAGAGATTTTTCCGGACCAACACAACTTCGGGACCTTCAATAAAAAAGCCTATTCCTTTTAACAAGGTCGGTAACACATATGTGATTCCCCTGGTGTTGCAGTTGTTCGTGGGCGGCGGTAATCGCTTACAATCAGGTGAGCTATATGCTCGATTGCCCCCTCTGCTATAAAAAAAAAAACATTTTGTGAACACACATTGTTGTCGCAAGGTAGGAAAACGCATAAATAATAATTCTATTTAGACCGCGGCCTAAGTACAAAATAGAATCCTTAGTTTTGGAACAGCTAACTGGTACAACTCGCTGTACCAGGTGTCGTTGACATACTCTTGGCCGTTAATTTGTTTGCGCTTATTTTATTACCAGTCAAAATTTTCTCATGGCCAGGAAATCCTGAAAAAATTGAAACAGTTTTGGGATATATCGTATTAAGAGATGCACCAGTGGATAAACGGGACTCTACCTGCTGGTCCTTTTGTACCACTTTTTGTCAAGAATGTCTGGATCTTCGCAAGTTTTGGGAGATGGATGAAGTAGAAGTCGCACCTATAAGTAGTGTAGACTCATCAGGCAGGTACCTAGTGGCCTTGCATTGCAAAATTGAGGCCTTCATTTTTGGAGATTCACTTGATTCGCAAGACGCCATTTATTAGAAGTTTGCGAAGAGGAATGCACTCTTCAATTTGTATAGGTTTTGGTTAGGAACTGATACAATTTCATTTTGACCGCCTGGCCTTTGTCCTTAAAAATAGTCCACTTATGGCAATTCGCACCGTCCAAATATTATGTATAGATTTCATCGCTGGTCTTATTGCCAAAACAAAACTATGTAGTCGATTTAATTATTAAATATTATCATGAGAAAAATTTTCATACAGGTTTATTTTACTCATAGCTCTTCTGGTAAAAAGTCTGGATCTTAACATTCGACAAATAATTTTTCGGTGCAACCATTTGTTAAGAGCTAAACCACGTCCAGTGTAGCCTATATTGGCTACCCTTCCAGGTTCTCGAGTATGCCAGCGACGTTAAGCTTTTTCGCATACAGCCTGTGGTTACTAGTAACCTATAATGTTTTCCCCTATGCGCAGCCGGGAGTAAGAACGCACAAAATTTATATTTTACTTTTTACTTATCTGAAAAACCGCGCAGTTTATATATAACTTGCTACAGTCTTGAGCATCGCAAGCTTCTTCGCTGAACTTATCTTGAAAATTTTGAATAAGGTTATTGGTCACCCAAATTGAGGCATCAATTTATTCGCGGTCGTTATACGCTTTTAGTTCAGAGCCTTCTGATCGGCTGACGTATTATTATTAAATACATTACCGCTTAAATATAAACCGGCTCCAGACACACCTAAAAATTAGTTTGCTCTTCCGTTATGAACCTTTGGAAAATTTGGTCCAGCCGATCTGAAAGTGGTGGCGCAATGAATACTTGCACACTCTCCAGCAAAGGCAAAAATTGAATACGCCAGACAATCTTGCCAAGGAAGGAATGGTTGTCGTTTGTCTACAGGACAATGTAACGCCCTCACATTGGCATTTAAGCGTCATTGCAAAATTACAACCCGAAAAGGATGGCATCATACGCGTTGCCTCCGCCAAAACTAAGCAAGGTGTATTTCAACGGTCGCCAAAAGCTGTTTCAGCTTCGTACACAGTAACCTTAATTAGTAATAAGATTTATTAGTTTAGTTCTCTCACGTTATTTTATTGTTAGTATTTAGAATAAGCTAGGTTATTTATGTGTTCTTATAATACTAATCGTATTAATATTACCGACCACAAACGTTAATATTACCATATTATATTTATAAGTTTTAAAAAACAAATACAACGCATCGCTTAGACTTTATAAAGTCTTCCTTTTTCTTTTATTTGGACGCATATTTACTACTCATAATATTTTTTTTATGTGTAGCATGTCTACTTTATTACAGTCTAAAGGACTATTTATTCACATAAAGATATGGCCCCGCACTATACTTCCTTTATCGTTTTACGGTTTATTCTCTATCTCAATATTACGCTGTTTTCACTTATGTCTAAAGTGGAACCTTTCAAGGCTGGGGGAAATGGATACGCCAGGGGTGCTTAGTACACTTTTCTTACATATTTTTTTAACTTAGGAATTGCTTGTCACGAACATATATGAAAAATTCTGTCGACGTCATCCTGTCGTCGACTGGGCTTTCGTTCACGCATTCTTCGCGTAACGCCAGTCACGTGCATACGTGTTTATTGTTGCAAATCACTTGCTAAAAGCGCAAGCGCCGCGCACATGTCGCGGATCAGGAACTCTCCGGAACTGTCGCCAGCAAGATTGTGTGATACCGCAGAACTATTTGCATTAATCATTCAATCGTACTAAAGAAGATCCCTGCATATCGTAAGTGAGCACATAGGGTTTTCAGACTTGCAATTACCCGCTGGTTTTATGTTTATGTATCCATTGAATGAAACTATTATTTACTTGTAGTATCTATTTAACTTGAACCATTTTGTACCAGGAGTCTTAGCTGTCGTAGGAAATCATCTAACACGCCCCACCCCCTACCGCGTGGGCGAATCATGGGTTACACCGCAAATAGGAGGTTCTTCTGGTCACCCACGTATACCATTTCTGGTTTTTATCTCGAGATTCTGATGCTTATAAAATTTGTGGCTTCGAGTTCCGCTTTTAATTAATTTTTTTATGGGCCATTTAGAGTAAAGTAGAACTCAAATCGTTCACTGATTAACATCCTATATTTGCATCACAGCGTTTTTATGGTTAATTATTTTAAGTAATACATATTAAAATTTACATTGGTATATTAGAGATGCCACAAATACTCGCGATTTTTCAGTATTCGGCATAAAACAACTTTTTTTGTTACTCGGTGAATAAATATATGTTATAGTAGTATTATTCGACATTCGGCAAATAATTCTCCAAAATAAAATCTTAGTGAATTAAAACCTATAGATTAAAAATAATCAAACTTTAATTTTTAATAAAACTAGACACACTTGATATTAATTAGTATCATTAATATAAAAAGCTAGCCCAAAATCAGTTATGTAATATGAATTTGATTAGTGAGGCTTTGTAATTAATATTTAAAGTCCAAGAGTGGCAGATTGTTGTGCCAAAACTATTTTTTGGTATGATTGAGATCAAGTAAGTTGCGCTTTTTTCAAAAAAAATTTACACAACTGAAAATGCATTTTACACTGTCCTCCTCGAAATAACGCCAAACATGAAATTTTTCCCATGGATTCATGATCGTTTTACGAGACTGATTTTTTAACTTTATTGTTTTATTTTCTCATAACCTTAGAAAAAATATAGATTACTGTAACAAACAAATGATTGGTAAATTTAAGATGACTACAAAAGTGATATTATTATTTGGTAACAAATAAATTATTTTTATCCAACATTATATGGTGACCCTGCCAGACGGTGCACTGTGACATATAAATAACTTAATGTATGTAAATGTATTGTAATGCAATGTAACGGTCAGAAATACATACAATAATAAGTGTTCAAAATTATAATTTTCAGGAACATTTCACTTGTATTTTAATATAACATTTTGTAAGTTGTGCTAAATTAGATATGTATGTGTCCATACGATGTGATTGCAAACCTTTCCTTATACTTACTTAGAAATTAAAAACAAAGGTGTCAAAATCCGCTCACGCGGCTGAGATTGCAAGTTTTATCTTGATTCATGTTCTTATATTAACGGCCATATTTATGTTGCATTACATCATGTACTTTGTTCTTTAATTATTAAATTAAATGTATAATTATTGGTGTTATATTTATTGAACCTTCAAATCATAAGCTTTTAACTTTTATAAGTAGTTATTTTCTGAAAATTTAGTATATATATATGTATATATATATATATATATATATATATATATATATATATATATATATAGTATATATATTGTTTTCTGGGAAAATAGTACTTATTTGAAAGGATTATGAAAATATTTATTTCATTTAATACGATTTTGTAAACTCATTATGTTATATATAATACAATTAATTAATTTAAGTAGTTAAATGCAATAGTTAATCGTTATTATCGTCCACCTACTTTATCATGTTATAAACTTATAAACTAATAAATATTTAAGCTAATAAAATATAATAGTAATAAAAGGGTTATGTATAAAAGGTTATACAAGATTTAAAGAAACATTTTTAAAATGTGGGAATGATCTAATTGCTACTTATATAAAAATTAAATAAATAAATATGAACGTGAAAATATAGAACAGGGGTTAAAACAAGGGTAGTATGTTTACATTTGAAAGAGAAACTATAGTTCATGTAATAAATATCAAGTGAAAATAAATGTAAAAAATTATTAATATATGGTATGCTAAGTGATATGTCCATATTAACGTGTAGTTGTAAAATTGATTAATATCAAAATTGCGGCCGGATTAATGAAATATGGATCTTTCGTTAATATATTAAAAGAAAGTAATAACAGCTATGTGAAAAATTAGCATTATTATGAGGTATTACTTGGGTAAGTGTATATTCAAATATTATGCACCTTATTTGAAGTTAATAGGTCGTATAAACAACAATTAAGACATTCTTACTTAGTAACAAAAGAAGTTTTTAAATAAACGTACGTAACTTCAAATTATGTACATAATAATTGTAATAACATAATAAAATAGTGTTATGTTGACTTCTTGTTCAGTAATATAAAAATATTCAACCAGTAAATTACGTAAAATATATATGGCTAATTTAATTAAAAATATAACTCACAATGTTCTTATTTTTATATTAGTAGATAGATGACATTACACTCTAAAATTTCCATTAAACAAGTTTTTAGCTACCACCACTGGTGGAGCGACGAGCTTAAGGTTACCGAAGTCCAATTCCCCGGTCGAGCCTTAAGCCTACTACGCGAGATGTTAAACCCAAATGGACTGTATATGCGAAATGCTTCTTCGTTTACACAAAATGGCGACTATAGCACGCGGTTTCCTATACAATGCACTTGCTCTTCCCTAAAACGAACTATTGTTTGCCAAAATCTATGTAAGGAATCCTGCTTGATTAGGAGAAAATGAAATTGGAGCGGATTAACTATTAAACACAATTATATCAAGCAGGAACTAGTAAGGAATGCTCACTCACCGGGGTGTTGCTTCTATGTGGCTTGGGCGCTATGTTGCTGCGGTGCGACCTCTGCTGGACTCTGCTGGGGCCCCAGAGATGCTTTCTTGTCCGGTGATGCGTCGGGAGAGAGTGCGGTGCGCGACTATTTCTCACACGAGGTGAGGCGGGTTTCCTGGAGCTCGACTGCTTCCAGGCTAAAGCGTTATACTAGCGGTGCGCGTGGGCAATAGCCCTTCTATGACACTATTGTCTTAAGTGGTGTGGTTCCAATGACGAGCGTGACGGGAAGAGAGACTGCGCGTCGGTCGAGCGTGCCCTTTTATTCCTTCGGTTGCGATGATCGCGTGATATTCTATAATCATCTTCTCTCCCCTCCCACCCCACCACCCCGATGTGTCGATAGGAGGGATATGAATGTTATCGTTTGGAAAGGGATAAACTATTTGGCAAGCCTAACGTCAAATATAATAAAAATACGAATGGTTTTCCGCGCAACCATCTCCCCCCGCCCTTGAAGGATTTCCTTCAAAATAACTAAAACAACTAGAGCTAAGATCAAACTGACAAATAACTAACTAACGCTAAATTACCTAAATTCAACCACAATATCTAATCAAGAAAGCTAATTTAAATTATGGAAGAGGCAAGGGGCACAAACGGACAATAGGACGCATGTAAGACCCAACCGTGGTCTTAACGCGAGCTACCCTAATTACTCCGTCGGAATCGGGAAAGACCTCTTCGACAATTCCTAATGGCCAATGGAGAGGCGGCGTATTCTCTTTGGTGAGCACAACCACAGTTCCTACAGTTGAAGGCTCAGTTGCTGCGTTCCATTTTTGCGTAAGTATTCCATCCTCCATCGTTTCCAAAACGATTGCACTAACCGGTCTAATAATTTGTGGGGTGCGGAAATGCTAAGTCTGTTCTAATCCATATCTACGGCGGGTAAATACTTTAAAAGCGTTAAATTCAAAAAATGTGCTGGAGATAGAGCCAGCGGCTCCGAGGGGTCACTAGACAACGTACGACAAAGTGGGCGACTATTCATTACGCACTCAATTTGAGCGAGCACAGTACTTAGCTCTTCTAAGGACTAAATTTGATCTCCTATTACTCGGTATAAGTGACTCTTTAGACTCAATATTAGTCTCCCAATTTCCCCCAAAATGACTCGCGGCTGGGACGTTCAGAGACCACTCGATGCGGTTCTCGGCTAGAATGTGAGCGAACTCCGAATTATAATACTTGCTAGCTAAGAGCTCATGTAGTTCTGATAAAATACATTTTGCACCGACGTAGTTCGTACCGTTATCCGAATACAATTTACTTACAGGGCCACGGCGGGAAAGAAATCTTTTAAATGCACCCATAAAGCCTGCTGTGCTTAGATCACTAACGAGTTCTATATGCACCGCCCTTGTAGTTAGACATACGAAAATGCAGACGTAAGCCTTTGTGGATCTTATACCACGCCCGCGAGTGAGCGTGACCTTAAACGGACCAGCGAAATCAGACCCGGTGTGCGTAAAGGGCTTTACTGAATGTGTTACTCGACAAGATCTAAATTCCGCCGCTTCCAAAAATGAAGGCTTGGGGCGTGTCCGAAAGCAAGCTATACATCTATGCACCCGATTGCGGATTAAATTACGTGCAGAAAGAATCCAATAATTCTGACGCAAGATCGACATCAGCAAGTCGGGGCCAGCGTGCGAATTCAATTTATGATGGAAATCGTCTAATAAATTCATGATATGGTCTTTACGCGGTAAAACTATAGGGTGCCGTTGGTCGAAACTCAACTGCGAGTTGGACAAGCGTCCACCTACCCTTACAATCCCATCCTGTAAAAATGGCTTAAGGCGTTGAAAGGCGCGACTACAAGCTCGATTCGATTTTAATCTTGTAATTTCTTCCGAGAAATGCGCACGTTGAAGTTCACGCAATACTAGCAACTCGGCATACTCGTAATCGGACGCTAAGACATATGAATGTCGCGGTAAAAGCTTCGCGAATCGACAAACGTAAATTACGCTACGCAATAATTTCGACCAAGAGGACAAGCGGTTCGCCAAAGCAATGATTGAAGAAACCTCGCTCGAAACGTTCGCCACTAGAGCGTGTCTCTTCTGTTCCGGCGGTTGTGACACTGACGAAGGTTCGAAATCGGTTATTGGCCATTGCGAGGGATCCAAGTGAACCCAAGAAGGTCCGTGGAACCAAAGCGGGTGGTCCATTATTTGCATCGGGGTGAGTCCACGGGATAGACAATCGGCAGGGTTTTCCGTACCGGACACGTGATAAAAGTTCTGCGTTTCTAACTCGTCTTGGATCTTGGCCACTCGGTTCGCGACAAACGTATCCCAACGGTGGGGTGAAGAATGAACCCAGCATAAGGCGACGGTGGAGTCGGAAAAGGCAAATATCTTTTCTATGTGAACTCTATCCCTACATGCTCTGATAACTGCGGTAATAAGCTTGGTGAGTACCAATATTGCGCAAAGCTCCAAGCGCGCCAGAGAGACAACCTTACGGGGGGAGACTCTCGACTTAGAACTAATGAGGCTAATCGAATTTCTACCATCATTCTGGACGTGGAAATATACAACGCCCCCGTAAGCCTTCTCGCTGTCGTCTGCAAACCCAACGACCGTGATGACGCTATTTCTATCGACGTTTATATGACGTGGTATTTTAATTTCTCTTAGTAAAGGAAGTTCCTCTCTAAAACGCTGCCACAACCGAACAATGCTGTCAGGCGGCGAGTCATCTCAATCGCATTCAAATAACCAAAGTTGTTTAATCAAAAGCTTAGCGTATAATACCACCGGAGCTACGAAACCCATGACATCCCATAATCTAGCAACGCAAGACAGTATTGTGCGATTTGTGCACTTCTCTACGGGCGGGTTTACCTTAAGGCTAAACACGTCGGACTCTGGTGACCAACACAGACCGAGCACCTTGTGTGTCTCAGAATCGTCGAATTCCTTTATCGTCGAAAGACGGTGTGATAGTGGGATTGTGTCTAAAACCGGACGCGAATAACTAGTCCACTTGACAAGATCGAATTGAGCCGATTTCATGAGCCTTATAACCTCGGCGGTGGTTAGGGTGGCCTCTTCCACGCTATCGACCGAGTATACAAAATAATCCATATATAATCCACTTTCAATTGCCCTCTTAGCTTTAGGATAAGAGGGACCTTCATTGTGGGCGAGCTGTCTCACCGTGCGTAACGCATGAAGTGGGCTCGACTTTAAAACAAAGCAAACGCGGTTAAATTTAAACACCATTAGAGGTTCCTTTGGGTTGAAACGATATAAAATACTTGATAGAATCAGGCGTTACTTTGCGGAAATCCATTATAATAAAAAATAAAAATATAAATTTCTTGACTCTCTTAAGACTCTACGGCGGCTGACCGCTAAGATAAGCTTAGCGGTCAGCCGCCGTAGAGTCTATATTACCTGAGGATGCCTCGTGTAGAGGCGAAACACTTGTCGTATTATCGTCGATGTTGTGTCTTGCCTGGAATAGTGGTGTTGAGAGTAGTGGTGCTTGGTCTAGTGGTGACGGAGTTAGTGTATGCAATTGAGGGAGGGCGGGAGGTGCGCTTCAATCCAGGTAAGACACATCATTTTATATGCTTAGCGGAAAGTTGCAAAGAAATTTATATTTTTATTTTTTATTTGATATAAAATACGTTGGAATCTACGGTCGCATTCACGGAGCTATATGCAAAGAAACATTTGGCGAATATCGGCGGATAGTGCTATACTAAACAAACGAAAATTGGCTATTATATTAAACAAACTGCCCTGTAAATTTTGCCTACTATAGAGGATATCGTTAAGCGACAGGTGATTGCTAGTTTTAGCACTAGCGTCGAGCACTACACGTAACTTAGATGTAAGTTTGTCCTTCTTAATGACCCCGTGATGTGGTATGAAATATGACGGTGTGTCTTCGTAGTTATCTTATTTCGAATCCACAAGTTATATGTAACCTTCCCTTATATATTCGTTAATGACGCCGTCATAAGCTTCTTTTAACTGGGGTGAAGCGAGCATCCTACGATCCAAGCTGTAGAAACGTTTTTCCGCCATTTGACGCGAATCGCCGAGAGAAAAAACATCTCCTTGTAGTAGGGTAGCGCTACACTATACCTACCGTCGCGATCACAAATGGTCGTGCGGACGTAAATTTCCTCGTGTAATCTGTCATCTGAGCTAGCTATGGGTGGGACGTTCACCTCCTCCATCTCCCAAAATTTGCGGACTAACGACTCGAGCGGTTCTACATCCATACAACAATAAGAGGTTGCCGAAATACTATCCATGACGGGGGCTCATTATCTCCCTATCTCTTTTATCTTCTTTCGGAATTTCTATTTCATTTAATTCACACTTCTCCTCACTCATAAATACGCTTTCAAAATATTCCTTCTACCTCTCTAGACTCAACACTTCATCATTCAGGATACAGCCATTCTCTTCTCGTATCGCATTCAATCTACGCTGTTTTGAAAGTCCCCTGGTATTTCTTACGAGTTTCCAAAACATTTTAGTATTTGCCTGGAAGTTATCCGATATTCTTCTATCATTCTTATCCGTTCTTTCTTGCTTTTTCCTTTTAACTAATTCTTTTACTCTCTTATTTAAATGTTTAAACTCTGCCTTTTTTTCTTTCATTCTCACCATTCTTACCGCCAGAATTATCAGCTTTGGTCGCTAGTAAATCTAGCCATGCTCTCTTCTTTGCTTCAACTTCTATACGTACCTCATCATCCCACCATAACGTATTGTTTTTCCTTTCATTCGTTCTCTTACTAACACCACATACTTCGGTAGCTGCATCCACTAAACCTTTTTTAACATTATGCCACACCTTCTCCAAGTCTAACTCATCCAAATTACTCATACACACACAACTCATCCAAATTACTTATATTTTCTCTCAGTCTGCATTTGTACTTGTCTTTCACATCTTCATCTTGTAACCTCTCAATTCTTATACGCCGTAACGCAGTGGTAGACACAGATGTCCTATGCCGCCAACGTCTGAATAAACCCCTAATTCGGCATAAGACCAGGTAGTGGTTCGTCCCTACGTTGGACCCACGGTAAACTCTTATATCCACCACTGCGCTCCTCATTCTTTCATCCACAGTTATGAAATCTATCATGCTTCTATCATCACCTCTTTCCCAAGTATACATGTGAATCTTCTTATGACGAAAGAAAGTGTTCGTCATAAAAAGATTCCTTGCCACACATACGGTGAGGAGGCTTTCACCATTCTCATTTATACTTTCATCACCAAACGTTCCCAATATCCTTTCATAACCAAGCCTCCTTACCCCAACCCTTCCATTAAAATCTCCTAGCACATTAATATTTTCATTTCCCTTACACTTCATTAACACTATCCTTACCATTTCCCAAAACTGCTCCCGGATATAAGTGGGCTTAGACGTGTCTGGGGCGTAGACCACTAACACAAACAACTTCTTTAAGCCCACTTTCATTCGTATCCATAGCAGTCTTGGACTTACACATTCATACTCTTTCACACATTGGCCCATTCTTTCTGATAGGATGATACCTACTCCCTGGCATGCCCGCTCGATCTCGTCTACACCAGACCAGTATGCGGTATACATACCATGTGCAGTGACATTCTTCCCCTTCCTTTTCGTCTCATTTACACATAATACATCTATTCCTCTATCATACATCATATCGCATACTTCATCCATTTTATCATTTATTGATTCATTGATTCCTATACATTCCCCACATACATTCAACGTAGCCAGACGGGCCTCTGCAATCCACTTTTCCCCTCTCTGGGAGACAGAACGTGACGGGTGGCGAACCTCGTCGCCGGTTTTCCTCCGGGAGATTCTTCGCACCCCTGCCCCATTAAAGGGGCGCCGGGAACTCGGGGCCATTTCTTTTAATTTTTGTCTCATGGTGCGAAAACTAGGGTGTGGCATATTTTACGCCGCTACCACACGGCGAGTAGCCGAGTCTGTTCTTTCGGCTTTGTCGCTCTTTTAGCACCAACCGGGGGGACACGTGTAGGGTGGGCCTAGGATTAGGTGGTCGAAGCCTACGGACGCGAGCGTCTTATTCCTATTTTTAATAGTATATTTTTAATTTCCGTGTACAATATGTTTGAGGGTATGAATCCAACCCTGGCCTAATCTAGGTAACGTAACTAAACTAACTGTAAAATAAAACTTCAAAAATGCGTTTATATAATAATTAAATTGTAACAAAATCAATATAATGTTATTTGCCGATGATACGATATCCCATGTTTCTTTCTTTTTTTTTTGAAAATCTTTGTATCGGAATTTTTGCATTCAATTACCACGCCACTATAGTCAACCCGAGTCAACCAAATATAAGAAATACATTTTGACTGCTGTCAAACATATTGCACCAAGCATGCCAAACAAAAATTGGAACATACAATATTCGATTCATAAAAACATCGATATCAATTATTTAGAGTTGGTAATCATTTACAGTTTGGTTTAAATAATACCAGAATAAATTAGAAATGGATAATTTAAAACACAAGATTTATCAGTTTTTTTATTTTTTGTTACTGCTTATTTCTAATGTCAAATTTATAAAAATTTAAGAATGAAACTAGATTAAAAATAAATTTATTCTAGCACTTTCTAGAATTATCGTTGTTTAGATTAATTATTATTTGATTTTCAATAATGCAGTCAAAATTAATGTCTTTTTCAACATCATCCATAATAAGTTTTTCATTTTTTCTACCACTTTTGCCCAATCATCCTTTGTGATATGAGAAATTGCTTAAATGAATCATATACCTTTAAACGAGCCATTCTTGCATATATATATATATATATATATATATATATATTTTTTTTTATATAACCGTAATCTCGGAAATGGCTCCAACGATTTTCATAAAATTTAGTGTCCAGGGGGGTTTCAGGGGCAATAAATCGATCTAGCTAGGTTTAGTTTTTAGAAAATGTCGTTTTATGAGTGTTTTCTGGCAATGAAGAACTGCTACAATATCATTGGAATAAGAGGGTAAATTTTGGCGATGTGTTAATGATTATAATAGATCAAATCGAATATCGGACGGTCACGAAATCGTAGTACACTGGACCGAGTCCTATCTTTGGTTGGACTTTTTTTACTTTTTCTTTCAAGTTCAAAATACAAAATTAATATTCAAAAGCTGAATGTAGCCCGGGTTAACAATGACATCGGTACGTCAAATACTAGAGTTTCCCGTGACCACGAATACTGTAAACTGCAAGATCGGTAATTAAAATAAGTAAAAATAAATTAAATTAAACATGAAATCCATAATCCATAAAATTAGTTTTATTCTATGTATAGTATTTGTGTAAACATGAGAACATTATATTTTATTTAAATAAACCGAGCCGTACCTGAGCCTAGTCTCTCAGTAAGGAGGTTGCGTTCCCCTGGACACTGAGAAAAAAAGGATCGGTTTTTTCAACTTGGTAATTGTAAAAAAAAAATGCACTTACAAAAATTCTCCAAAAAACACAAATTATGGAGTCTTTTATAGTTTATGTGAGGTTAAACCATTGACTTATATATTACTAGCGTAAGGACCGGGCCGACCGAACAACTAAAACGGACCAATGCGCTGGCCCTGAAATTACAGTTTAGGGCCCAACGCAAATCGGTCGACAGTAGTGCACGCGCAGGATAGATTTGCTTGTCATAAATATGTTTATAGTTAACCAAATCTAAGAAATACCTTTTGACGTTTCACATTAATAATTCTGCAATAACTTTGCACAAGCGTACTCACATAATTTAAAATAACTTTTTACTTAAATCCGAACAATTATGAAGTTATCTGTATTTTATTACAACGTGTATAGTTTTTTACATCTAATTTAAATTCGAATCTTTCAAACCAATCAAAATACTAAACAAATAATCAGTATCAATTATTTTACTTGACGTCGTTTCAATAACATGCCACTATGTACCTTACCATAGTGTTTGGATAATTAAAATTCACTATTATGCGATTAATCGGCAAAAATTTTGAAATCTATTTATATATCGGTAAAAATATTAAAATAATCGAAACATTAATATTTTTAGTGTATTATTGGCTTAATTAAATTTTTATTTTTAAAATTCATTAAATTACATGAATCATAAATAAAACAAGTTTATTTTTTTTTACTTGGTCAACGTTGTGTAGCCAAAAAAACTCATTTACAAGGCCGCGCTGAAAAAACGTTTTTATACGTGGTAGACCCATGCTGCAGTTATATTAGAAGTATAGTTGTAGCATGAATGGTTCAGCTCGACTGAGGAAGGACGACGCTCTCTCAGAATACCAGCGTAAAATAGTAGCTTAATGCTGCTGTGTTTCGCATAGCATGTGAGTGTAGAGAACCGTAGACCCTTTTTACTGGAAACGAGGCATTCCGTCTTAGTCCTCACTGGTGAAAACACATCTGCATTTTGATTCGTAGTCGAGGATAGATGTAAATGTCTATGGGCCACAGCAACCACTTACTATCAGGTGGACTGTGTGCTCGTTTGTCACCCCATCCTATAAAAAAAACCACTACGTAATTTCAGTCTCCCGCCATTTCGGGATGGCGTAATTTTGTGATTTTGTGTTTGTCTTCTTATTTTGTGACTCGGCTTTAACTTTTGGACTGTTTCTTCTACAGTACCTGGATGACCGAGCTTTGCTCGGTATTTCATATCCAGGTCAATTTAGTATCCAGGGTACTACGATTTCGTGTCCATCCAAATCAATTTTCGGGTCCTATTAATGACATGTTCAAGGTGTGGGTACCACGATAGCATCTGATCTATAACGACGCCCAGATATTTAGTGTGAGAGACTTTTTCAATTGATGGGCAGTCACAAGCTTTGTTTTTAGCATCTTCAAAGCACATATGAATTTTAAGGCAAAAGTCATTCTGTGGCTGCAAGTTGTTGGTAATGCTAAAGCAAATAAAATTTGTCTTAGCTGTATTCAAAGTGAGGAGATTTTGTTGCAACCATAGAGCGACTCGAGCTAGACTACTTTCAGCACTAGTTTTGACAGCCTCCCAAGTTTCATCAGCAAAAACCAAAGCCGTGTCATCGGCGTACGATAGGATTTTGGCATTTGGTATGGTCATACTGCACAGATCATTGACATAAATTAGAAATATGGTCGGGCCCAGAACGCTATATTGTGGAACGCCATATGATGACATTACCGCTTCCCCACTAATGAACCCAGGAAGCTTTACCTTTTGTATTCTCTCCGATAGGTAGTTTTCGAAAAGAGCAAGCGGTGTCCCTCTTATTCCAATTTTTTCAAGCTTGTGCACAAAGGTAGGGACAAATACGGTGTCGAATACTTTCTTCAGATCAAGGAAGACCGACAAACATTTTTACTGTGGTCGAGTTGTTCTGTTACAAATGTGCTTAATTCAATAATTGCATCTTCTGTCGATCTTCCTTGTCTGAAGCCAAATTGTGTGGGTGCTAATATATAAATTTATTTAAATAATTGAGTAATCTATATATTATAATTTAGGAAATGGTTGTAATTATTTAAGATAAATATTGTGGGGGGCCTCTCTACTAAAAGCTTGCCCAACGTGTAAACTGTGGCAACCCCCCCCCCCCAATCCTACCCCACCGGTAAGACAATCTATGAGGTTTCTGGAGGCTTTTTGAGCAGTTGATTTAATAAGTTGTAACGGCAACGGTATAGTGCTCGTCATTTTTATCTAAAAATATAATATTTCGGAATAAAGTTGAATTTTTCGACGTGTTTTATTTATTTTTGACGATTATGAAAAAAAAATGTAATTCTGTGTCAGACAAGGGATGTATAAACATACATACGTGTTTATTAAGGAGCAACATGACATACTATTATTTAAGCATAATAACCAAAAACATTTTTAAAAGATATGTGAATACACTTTTATTTTTTAATGTCAAAATTTGTTAGTTAAAAGTTATAAGTATCCACGGCTTTAATTTCCACAAAACTACATTTAAATTTTGAGAAAACAGTGTCCTTACTGAGTTTTATAATATGTTTCAAACGTAGATTTATCAAATAAAAGCAACATATTCATATCCATGTTAATTTATGTAAGCGTCAGTAACGTTCACAGTAAGGTTCGAAGTGATGAGATTATTACCTGTCAAGTCATCGTAGACAACACCCAATTTACGTAACATATTGACCTGCAGGTTCCTTGATATAATATAATTCAACGTTGAAGCAATTCATTTATGTTATGATAAATTAACAGTATAGTACATATGTTTCTTGGAGCAAGTTTGAAAAGTCTAGAAAATGTATGGTTAATTAGGAGTGGTGTTTTACAATTGTATTGTACAACCAGTGCGTGTTGGACTAGGTAAGTCCAACTTCGACCGAGAGGTCAATCGACGGATTCAACTCGGCTGGGCAGCGTTTGGGAAATTACGACACATCTTCTCGTCAGGTATACCTCAATCTCTGAAAACTAAAGTGTACAACCAGTGCGTGTTGCCAGTGATGACTTACGGATCAGAGACGTGGTACTTCACTGCTGGCCGTATGAGGACGCTCAAGGTCGCTCAGCGAGCTATGGAGAGGGCTATGCTCGGAGTTTCTCTGCGTAATAGACTCAGAAATGAGGATATCCGCAGTAAAACCAGAGTGACCGACATAGCCCAACGGATTAGTAAGCTGAAGTGGCAATGGGCCGGCCATATAGCTCGAAGAACCGATAATCGATGGGGAAGAAAGGTTCTCGAGTGGCAGCCTCGTACCGATAGGCGTAGTGTAGGGCGACCCCCACTAAATGGAGTGACGACCTGGTAAGATATGCAGGAAGTCGATGGATGCAGGTGGCTCAGGCCCGTGCTTTGTGGCATTACTTGGGGGAGGTCTATGTTCAGCAGTGGACTTGTGAAAGGCTGTAATGATGATGATGATGAAAATAACTGTACGTTTTTGATATTCTTAACTATATATAATAACGGAAGTGTCTGTGTATTATTGTCCTTGAAAAATTCACCTAGCGAATCCTTAGTTATAGATTGCTCGCGTCAAGCAATCTAGTTAAAGGCCCCGTAAGTAATATTAATACTCCGTAAGAAAATGATTCCGGGGAAGTAATCAAAATATACTAAATTTATTTTTTCTTCATCAGTTAGCTTTCAAATTATCTAATGGAACAGATTAAAAAACCTAATTTCGTAGTAAGTTTATCAATGTAACGGGCAGGACGCTTGCTGGGACATTGTTTCTTTTTTCATAGAATAAGGGTGACAAACGAGTGCATCAACCTGCTGGTAGCTGGATACTGTGGCCCATAGAAGGCTACATTTATCCTAGATTAAACCCTCAAGCGCCATAAAAATACCTTGCAGTTGCATGCGCCCGGCAAATCCCGAGTGCTTGCAAGCGACCGCACCCACCCACAGCACTTAAAAACATTAAAACTTATATTTAAAGACGTTTTATATGAAGAAGTTTGGCACTATATAATCAATATGAAATACTCCAACCACTAGTGCAATAAAAAAACTGTTATCCTATGAATATTTATTTATAATCTACGTTCATTTCGTACGCCATTTTCGCATGAATGTTATTGTGTCGATTTTTCTAGTCTTTTATTAGTGTTTTACTACATTGCTTTATTATAAACTGGTAACGAAACTTTTTTTGTGAGCATAATTTACCTTTTTAAGTAAATAATTTCGAGTAATATATATTGAAATAATTGTGACTTTCACGTTGCCGACATTCGCTTGGTATGTTTTTTTTTGTTATCAAAATACAATGAAATCTTTTTGTAATAAAGTAAAACCTGACTTTTGTTTAGACCAAAGGATAGAAAATTTTGTGTAGATTTTATAATACCACACTTCTTTATGGAAAGATAGACTCTAAATATAAGTTTTAATGGTTTTAAAACTTTCTCTAAATATAGGTAAGTGCTGTGGATGGGTGCGGTCGCATGCGACTGCTCAGGATTTGCCGGCTGCATGCGACTGCACGGGATTTTGATTATGATTTAATGGTTAAGCAATTGGTTCAGTAACAATACTCCTACGTCTTACGTATTTTACCACCATTTTCCTAATACAAAGAGCGTAGTATATGATAATATTAAAACAGGGAATAGTATACCAAAATGTAAAATATGCACAAAATATTTGTCTATAAGAGTATATGCCTCCTTCTCTCTCATACTGTACCCATTACCAATGTATCATTCTATTTCTCTCGTCGTCTCATAACCCGATCGTACTTATATGTCTTAACATTGGCATAGGAATTTTACACGAACGAATTGCACATAATAAAACAAGGAAACGACATACATTCACATCATATATTAGTCAAAAACTGTTGTCCTCCTTTCAGAATCATTTACATTCGGGTAATGAAATCATCAAAAATTGTAGTAATATAGTTTTCGTGAAATTATTCAATACTCACGCAATAAAATCAGATGCTCGGCCACACAAGTTGCGATAACAAAAAAAAACATTGTTTTCCTGCCCAACAATCGATTTTACTACAGATTTATATAACTGACAACGAGAAAACATGTGCTGCGATATAAATTGCATCGCATTTTAAACCTATGTGGCGTGAATATATTACAAGATTAAATAAAAGCCAAGTTTTTTTGGAATGAAAATTTTGCAATATAAAAATATTTTCGAAAGAACACCAATATATACTTACGTATTATATGAAATAAGTACTATGAAATAAGTACTAGAATTATATAGTATTTGACAATTTTTTTAATAAACTTAATTTTAATATATGTAATAATTTCTTAAAGAAGACCATCGTTTTTGGGCCCACTAGAAATATGAAGGACCCTCAATAATATTACACAAATATAAAGGATACCAATTTATTATTGTAAATAGCTTAAAGATTTTTTTAAATCTAACGGAATCAAGAAATGTGAAAAAAAAAGTTGTTTCGATATCCCGTTCAGGTCATTAGTTCTGGTAATATAATTCTCGTATTTCAAAAAATAATTGTATTAGAATTGTGATAACTCGAAAGAAAATAGATTTGAGTTAACTCGAGTTGAAATTCAGGTAACTCAAATTGAATTCAAGTTACTCAATTCAAATTGCTGAACAATTTGTCATAAAATATTTTTATATTTGTTCTTCCATCCAACATCCAAAAATTATTATTACTAAATTTAATAGGTAGTTCTATATTTTTGAAATACGTATCGAAAATTTTCATAAAATAATATCACTCTAACGTTATCATGTACCTAAGTCTTAATGTTATCAATAATTTAACTGTCACAAATTATACTTAATCAATTTATATTATATATAATATAAGTGGAAATTTATGACATTTGATGTTTTATCAATTTTTGTTGATTTTATATTATCAATAAATTGCTCGAAACAGTAAGTCGAGTTCATCACTAAATTGTAGACAGACCGCAAGATAAAGATGCGACTCGAGCAGAATCTTGTTACTCGAGCCACTCGGGTTTATTTATGTATGTATGCTATTCTAGTTGTTCGAGTAAATTGACTATTTACAGTCCCTACATCAAGTTAAATTTTATCATTATAACTGAGAGTAGCGATAACTTTAGTAAAAGTATTTTTAAATAATATGTACCTTTACTAAATAAGTAATATGTGTAAATAAAAAGTATTGATAATATTAAATTTTTATTTCTTTGTAGTATTTTCATGTTTTTTTTCATGTTTGTGGTATTTTAAAATCTATGAACTGCTTTTAACGTGTCTTACAGACCACATTCTTGACGATGTTATGTTTTTAAAAATAAAACCACACTGACGGTTTTTGCTTTGCCTTTTTATTGTCATCACTCATACTTTAAACAGACAAGTAATATGTCAAGCACCTTGTATGTAATGCACTTCTTACACAAAGTAACAAAAATAATTTGCAACGATAGTATAATAATATATTTATACGTGTTAGAGACATGATGCAGCTATATTATGATTGTAGCACGAACGGGTCGGCTCGACCGCGGAAGGGCCACCCTTTCATAAAATAGCGTAAAACAGCAGCCCCCTAAGATACCGTGGACCTATGTTGACAGGTCCAAGTTTTGTGACCGTTAAGTACAGAGGACATGTATACATGTCCGCATTACGAGCTGCTATTTTCGTCATTAATTGATATAAATATACAGTATATTTTCGATTGAACACTATTTCATTCGATTTTGAACGAACTAAAGAATATTATGTAGCATTATATTCACTCGGGTACATAGACATCATCAAATATAACAGCCATTCGCTTTTGCGTGCCGGTGCGGTTGGTTGCGTAATCGTTGAAGTTTTGTGATTGTGATTTTAGTTGGATTTTCTTTCAAAAAAACTGTAAGTAATGTTATTTATCTTTACTACGTAATGTTTTTAAATGATTTAAGTTACAAAAACAGTAACTTTTTATGTTTCAATTGATAAAAAAGTAGAAATAAAAAACCTCTACGCGAACAATTCGTAACGGTCAAGATTTCTAATAAGATAGTAATAGTAAATTTCTTATTGGAATACCATAGTAAATACTTTTACTAGTAATTGCTAAATGTTATATCTATATGATTTTATAAGAAAAATAAAGGAAGACGATATAAAATATATACACAAAAAGGTTTTGAAAATGAGTTTAGGAAGCGCGCGCAAACTGTCTATTGTCGAATTTTTAGCAAATGTTTGCAAGTGAAAAAGTAGAATCATTATAATTACTACCTGCATAATTTCAGTTTATTTAGGAAGAATATGTTGTATTGATTGTAAGGACATAAAAATAAAATAAAAACTTACGATATTTCATTCATAAAATAAAATTTATCGTCAGTAAGTACACTTTATCAAGATCCGTTAGAAACAAAGAGCTGTACAAAATAAAATGAACATTTATATGTTATCGTTATTGTTTCGACTTATCGAAAATCTTATTGGCTTTAAATAACTGTAACTAAAACCTCTTTAAACATAAGTGAAAGGTCGTGAGAAACATAAATATTTAAAACAAGTGCCGCCAGCTGAGGTGACGACGGACGCCTCGGTACAAAGCTGTTTTTTGTTATGGCGGGCGCAGTGAGTGATAGGTTAATACTGCTGAGTTTCGTATAGTGAGTGTAGAGATCAGCAGACTCTTGTTTACTGGAAACTAGCCATTCTATCTTAGTCATCAGGGGTGACTTAATCGAGGATAAATGTAGATGTCTATGGGTCACAGAATCCACTTACCGTGTGTCCTTGTTTGTCACCCTTATTTTATAAAAAAACCACGATATTATAAATCAACTAAGGTCACACTTGTTCACAACAAATCCAAATTCGAACTTGAATCTGGCAGATGAAAGTTTGAATTTGGATGCAAACTGTGATGTCACCCGGGACGAATTATAGTATATGTAAATAACGAACAAAATTATCTCCTTAAAACTAAGCATAAAATAAAACTATTTACACGGATTTTATAGCTTTTAAATAACTTTTTTTAATTACCGAGCTTTTTAACCATCCATCAAGTATAATATTCCTTCACAAGATGCAGGACTGTACAAGCTTGATTATGATTGTAGTCTCTCTTACATAGGATATACAAAAAGATCTATAAAAATCCATGTGAAAAAATATATAGCCGACGTTAAGTACCGACGCTCTGGGAAGTCTTCAGTCTGTGAGCATGTTTGAGATCATCCCCAACTTCCTCGAAAATCCTCGCAAAAAAAACACCGATTCCTACTAAGGATAATACGCAAGGCTATTGAAATAAAAAAAAAACATCCTAAATTCAATATAAGAAGATGGATGGGTGCTGCCATCCTATAAGATCCAGATCCTATAATGAAAAAAATTAAATCCAAAGGCAAACATAACACTACAAGACTTAAAGATACTGTAAGCTCTTTTTGCGTTGATTGGACCAAAAATTAATATAATTGATAGAATCAGGCGTTACTTTGCGGAAATCCATTATAACAAAAATATAAATTACTTTGCAACCTTCCGTTAGCTAAATAAAACGATGTGTCTTACCTGGATTGAAGAGCATCTCCTGCCCTCCCTCGATTCCATGCACTAACGCCGTCACCACTAGTCCCAGCACCGCTACTCCCAACACCACTACTCCCAGCATCACTACTTCCAACACCACTATTCCAGGTAAGACACACCATCGACGATAATACGACACGTGTTTCGCCTCTACACGAGGCATCCTCAGGTGATGTAGACTCTACAGCGGCTGACCGCTAAGTGAGCGGCGAGCCAAAATATCTGCTATTTATACACCGCTCTGCTCCGCTCCCCACCAAAGTAGCGCCGTGCGATAAAAAACCTGCGACTAATTATCATTATTGTTATGACTAATATTTGACTCGAATGTCGGGATCATTTTGGCCAATTTGGCTGTCGAGCACTTTCCGAAGTACTGAGTAAGTATATAATAAGTATACTAAATATATAATATGTATACTAAGTATATAATATATATACTAAGTAAGTATATTAAAATCATATATCAATGTAAACGTTATTAAATAAGCTATCAAATTATACATAACAGATATATTTGTTATATATATATATATATTTTTTATTATATATTGTTATATGTATGTTACATAATATCATATACATGTTACAAATAGTTTGCTACCACTCGACGCCATATTATGGCCTTTGACAGATGCGCATATTATTTGAGACGTCAGAATAAGGCGTTTGGACAGACGAGGATTTAAATATTATTATTTTTGGGGTATCTATATAATTTTCAAATCTGGTTGGGTTCAATAAATATATAATTTTAAGTTAAAGTGAAAAGATAAATATACATAAATATCAATAAAATAAAATAAATACAAAAAATACATAAATAAACAAGATCCAACCAGATGGAAGCCCTCGGCCTCTGGACCATGCGGTTGGTATCGAGGAGCATCGCCTTCTGCATTTGAGCTCGGAGTGGTCCGTCACGAAGTCCCAGTCGCCTCAGATGAGGCTGACTGGGATCAATCCATTTGCAGAGATGACTACAGGAATAATTTTGGCCAGCAGACCACCCCACATGTTAGTTACCTCGTGAGCCAGGTCCAGATATTTTGTTCGTTTATCTGTTTCGGCTTTCACGAGGTTTTCGTGATACGGAATGGTAATGTCTATCAAAAATATCCTTGACTGTGCCCGGTCCATCAGCACAATATCGGGCTTATTCGCAAGAATAGTCCTGTCTATGATAATGGCCCGTTCCCAGTAGAGCCTGGCGTGGTCATTTTCGAGCACGGCTTCCGGTAAGTACATGTAATACGGCAATTTTTGATCCACGAGACCGTATTTCAGAGCGAGCTCCTGGTATAGAATTCTGGCTATTATGTTGTGCCTGTCCAAGTACTCAGAGTTAGAAAGCGCCGAACAACCGGAGATGACATGCCTAAGTGACTCACCGGGATGGCGACAAGCTCGACAGACGTCGACGGTGCCATCCTTTAGGATGTATCTCCGATAATAACCTGATCCTGTATTGCACAGACAAAACCCTCGGTTTCCCCGAAAAGGTCACCCAAACGTAGCCAGTTGAGGGAGGCGACTGTATCTACGAAGGGCTCATGTAGAGCCCTGTAGTACCTCCCGTGGAGCTCTTTCTCTTTCCATGCGGTCTCCCGGTCAGAAATGCTTTGTACTGCCGGGTCCTGCCATTGCTCTTTGGCTAAGGATAGAGGGGTAAGCCCTTTATCACTAGAAATGACGTCATTATAGAATGGATTATCCGATCTCGCCAGGAAGTAATCACGGAGGATTTCGCGATTATGCATGATGAGCGCGCTAAGGAAGCCACGCCCATCTTTCTTCGCGGCAAGTACAGCCTCATTACCGACGATCTCGGATGATGCATTCTATGGGACGTCATGGTAGTGTGGACTTTTCTATCCAGGGCCTTAAGTTCAGTCCGAGTCCACCTGAGAATGCCAAAGGTATACATGAGGACAGGCATGACCCAGCCATTATATGCGTTTGCCTTATTCACACCAGACAAGAGGCTGTTAAGCACTTTGGTCAAGCATGCTTAAAACATGTTGCAAACTGACTGTTTCATACCAGCCTCATCGATACCGATGTTCTGTGACATACCGAGGTATCGATATGTTTCAGCCACGGAAAGGTTAAGTTGAGGGGCATAGATAAGTCTATTCCCTCAGAGTTAGCAACCCTTCCCCTTTTAACGTGGAAGATCGCAAAGTTATCCGTCCCCAGCCCCATTCAAATAGAATTGCCAAATTCACAAGTGATGTTTAGGAATTCCATAAGATGGGAGCGACTGAAGGCAAATAATTTGAGGTCATCCATATGGAAAAGGTGGGTCACTTTTGTACCTCCTTTCCGAAGCTGAAATCCTCTCCCGGAGCCCTCCAGTAAAGTACTGAGAGGGTTCAAAGAGAGGGAGAACCAGATTGGACTCAGACAGTCGCCCTGTATATACCCCTTCTTATCCTTATGCGGCTTTCCGCAGCGGTCATCCGCTAGCCTAGATGACAGAGGATCCTATCCACTGCCCCATACACTGCGCGAGGAAGTCTCGAACAGTACAGTCAATCTTGTACAGCTCGAGGATCCTCTTTAGCCATGTATGGGGCACCGAGTCAAATGCCTTTCTGTAGTCTATCCAGGTGGCGGAGAAATTCCGACGGTTGCGTTTCACCACTTTGCCAATGACCGCGTCAACGAGGAGTGGTTCCTTGATTCCACGACCGCCGCCCCGACATCCATTTTGAGCGCGTGACATCACCTGATTAGAGTCCAGTTGACGAGTGATTCTCACGCTCAAAATGGATGTTAGTGTCTTGTATATGGTCGGTAGACACGTGATGGTGCGATATTTGCTCGGGTCTGTGGTACACTTGTCTTTAGGAACCAAATGAGTGATCCCAGTAGTGAAGAAGCTTGGGAGCGACTTCTGGTTGAGATTTTCTTGAAACTGTCGGGCGAGCACAGTGTGACACACCATGAACCCCTTCAGCCAGTAGTGATGCAGCCCGTCAAGCCCCGGATTTTATCAGTTCGGGGCCCTACGATATATACGATATATTATTATTATTATTATTGTTTTATTGATATTATTATTGTTATTTATTATTATTATTTATAGTTATTAATTATTATTAATTTTAAAATTATGGCTCACTTAGCGGTCAGCCGCCGTAGAGTCTACATCACCTGAGGCGAAACACGTGTCGTATTATCGTCGATGGTGTGTCTTACCTGGAATAGTGGTGTTGGAAGTAGTGGAGTTGGGAGTAGTGGTGCTGGGACTAGTGATGACGGAGTGAGTGCATGAAATTGAGGGAGGGCGGGAGGTGCTCTTCAATCCAGGTAAGACACATCATTGTATTTAGCTAGCGGAAGTTTGCAAAGTAATGTATATTTTTATCAAAAATTAATATTCAAAAACTGAACGTAGTCGGGTTAACTACGATATTGGGACCTGAAACATCTTAGTCCCCCCCCCCTCCGTGACCATGGGTGCCGTAAAGCACCTGAAATGTCGGGAATTAAAAATAAGTTAATTAAACGCAATAAAATCCGTATAAATAGTTTTATTTAATTTTAATACATTAATATTTTGAAAGGTATAAGTAAAATGGTAATATTAAATAACACAGGAATTTAGTAATTCTTCGTTATTTTTTTGTTTGACAGATTTTTCACAATAACTTCATATCAAAATCACAGTCTTTTAATATTTAAAAGTGATACTTTATTACTTCAGTTAATACATTAAGGCGTTACTTTGCGAAAATCCATTATATTTAAGATGTTAATAAAATCTACCCAATAAAATAAAATGATTTGTCTTACCTAGCTTGAAGAGCACCTCATGCAACTAGGAAAGATTCGTAATTTTATTTCATTCTGCGGATTTATGCAAACCAAATTTTACCAACTTTGATGTAATTGATTTCTGCAAATTTAACTCCTGATACTATTAAGCCTTTGACTTTTGTGTCAGTCACTTTGTACAGAGTATTGCATTTAAAAAAGGTGACCGAAGGCAATTAAAGTGTTAATTTATTCAGTTTCTTAAACCTGAATAAAGTACAACAAATATTCGGAGAGAGCTCACTCGACTGCCACCTTAAAACATTTCGAAAGTTTTTAGAATAGGCCGCTGGGCCACAGTTTCATAACACAGTTAACGTTTAAGATGACGGTTAAGAATTTAAAATAAAAAATTACTTGATTGCAACCGAATAATTCTATTTCGATCTCTTGGATGCAACAGAATAGGATTCAATATAGATTACTTATAACTCTTATTGAAAGTCAGTTTTTACTTTTACCACTTGTTCTAATAATAATAATTATGTTTATTTCTCCTCGCAAATACCGACCATACATTATAAAAACTTATATCTATTTAATACAGGTATGTTCATACTTATAGTCTAGAATCTGTGAAGAGTTGTTGTTTGAGATAGGCAATAAAATGCCTGTATTACAAATCACCAGGTCTCCACCCCATGAGATATAAATAAGAGCATTATTTGTAATTGAGCGCTACATATATTGTAGATCGTAGGATCATGATGTATTATTTCGATATAAGTGACAATTTAATTTAAATGTAAAACAAAAATTGTACTAATAAACAAAATAACACTGGTTTCGTAACCGTTGAGTGTGCATGTGCGTGTGCGTGTGCGTGTGCGTTCGTGTGTGCGTGCGTGCGTGCGCGCGCGCGCGCGCGCGCGTGTGTGTGTGTGTGTGTGAGTATGTGTGTGTGTGTGTGTATGTGTGTGTGTGTGTTTTTATTTATAGAGTAAGTCTTCTGTACGGTTATAATCCAATATTTTTAACCACTCCGCAACAATAAATTTGCATTTATTTTTTGTAAGGGAATATATTGATAGTTTCTTATTTAATTTATTATACAGGTTACTACTTTGGTAACAGAAAAATCGATGTGTAAGGCTAGTTCTGTATAAAGTAATATTGCAGACTTTATCCTTGCGGCGCTGATTCCTAAATATCTCTGGTTCATATTTTAACTGGGAATGTTTTTAAGGACGGTATATAAAATGTAAAGCTGTCGTACAGTCAGGACTTTCCATTCAAGACTTTCCATCTAAGGCACAACATTAACTCTGCTACAGCAGATCCCTTCCGCAGAGATTGTTATCCTCGGTGATTTTAACGCCCATCACGCCGAATGGCTTGGTTCATGTTTTACCAATCATGCGGGGAGATCTGTTCATGATATATGGTCCTTGGCTCGTTTGCTCGTTTGCTCCCTCTCCTCTATATCAAAAAAAATATTATAATGATTTATGATATTCATATTAAATTGTTTCTTTGAATATCAGTTGACTCTGACACAAATTCTTTCTAGCATTTTTGCTGTCGGTTTTTATGCAACAATAATGCAGAAATATTCAAAGTGCCTCGATTATGACGAGAAATAGCGCAAAACTATGAGCATATTATCAAATAATTCTCTATAATATTGTGGATTAATTAAAAATATGTTATTGAACGGTCTCTGCAATTTATGTCTAAAGCGTTTAACATAACAGTAAATAATCTACAGATATTTATTTCATGAGACCAAACTTAATTTCTTAGCAACGTAGATTGTATATTTTGTTATTAATACGGCTTTTATTATTTATATGAGAATCACGTGACAAGAGAAAAGTGTGGTTTCCAAGATGATACATTGAGTATAGTTAAGAAAGGAATGATTCGGTCATGTAGAAAGAATGAATGGAAAGCCGGCGGACTTAGACGGAAGTTTATTAACCAAATTGGCAAAATATAGAAGATAGGCTAAACTAAATTTACCCTTAATCCCCAAGCAGGTATGTAAAAGAGGATATAGAGTATGAGATAGGATCATACCAAGTGGAAGTCTGGGCGACAGTCGTGAGTGTTTATGTACGCATGTATTAGCCATTATTAAATAGTTTAAAAGATAACTTTCACTGCTCATTTCATAAACAAGGGCTCCTTAAATATAGAAGTTTTAAAAGGTAGGTATCTAGATTTCAAAAATAACATTATCTACTGTTTGTTCATATTTTGTTGCTGTTTATTATTAAATCGTGTAAGTAGTGAACAAGTTTTTAAATATTTATGAAAGTCATATAGCGTAAAATTTGTTTTTTTATAAAATAAATATGTTTTCAAATTCACATTGTTTTTTTTTTTGTATTTTACACTCGATTTTATAGTTATATTTAAGATAACATTTTATTGACAGTTTAAATGTAATTCCCTGCAAGGGCGTAGCAACAATTGATGGCTAACTATTTTTGAATTATTTAGCTTTTAAATGATAAAATACTGTCGCATAACAATATTATATTATATAAATTAGTAAAATAAATATAAATATGATGTAGTCGAAGTATTCTTTCTTTGTCATTATTTTATCCTCAAAAATAGATTTAAATGACAACACATATTATTAAGAAAATTTTAATTGTGTAATAAATTCCACAGGATTTTCTAAGATATTTTATAATCCGTTGGATGGATTCGGTTACATTTTTTATTGACTTAACATGGTGTCTAGACAAAACTAATTTTTGTACTAATTTTCGTGTAGAGTTTTGGTTGTTTCCCGACAAAATCACTTGACTTAAAAATTTAGATACTCGTAGAAGTGTAAATATTTTATACTAGCTAAACCCGGCAGATATTGTCCTGCCATTTAATATCGTAGTTTGTGTTCAAAAACGTTTTTTATTTTAGTGCATGCAATTTAATTCACTAATTGCCACGCTTAATTAATAAAAAGCAAATAAAATTAAAATAAAATAATTTTGTGCGCTTCAATTTTTTTTAATTTTTTATAGTTTATAAAATATTAAACTTCTGCAGTAGTTTTATATTTATAAATATATATACCACTTTTCATGGCGGTCTATCAAATAGGTTTTGAGTTAAACGATTTCATATGTACAAACATGCCCTTTTATATGTGTAGATTTAACGATGTTTAGTTTACATAATTTCTATTTTCTCCCTTTTATTTTGAAAATTATCTATTCAACAAAAATAGTTTTATATTTTATTGTATTAAAAAGTAATAAATATTTGAAAACGGAATTGCAAGTCGCTTTCAACCGCTCAACATAAGATACTAAAGAGCTATTATACAATTACAGGTTGATAAGTAAGCCATATTTAGTTTTTTTTTCTTTAATAATCAAAGAACCACCAGCGCGTTATAAATATAAACGCAAGTTCCGAAATAATCCTTAATGCCAATAAGAGTTTCTTACTTTATATACATATACATTGCTTATTATAGTTGACAAATTAATGGAATTAATTATACAGTGCTTAGATTTTTAAAAGTTATATTCTTATATAATCTTCAAAAGTATTGAGTTGAACCAGTATTTCGTTTATTACTTTATTATTAAAACCTAAGTAATATACGTCATGAATTTTTAATTTAAAAACAATGTAAATATACCTAAGTCTCTAGTAACTTAATTTATCAGTAGTGTGAGTTAGTTTCAATAACAATATGCAAGTCTCATTAACTGAATATAATAATACACATGAAGCATAACCACAGTATAATATCATAACTTTACAACATTACGGTGCGCTGTTATTCCTCTGTGACCCCGTTTAATTACTGTCTGGCCCTGCATGTATCATAAATTCTAATAGAGAACAGTCCTTATTTCTGTACCCTAATGATACAAGCACGTGAAAATTCACAGCGTAATAAAAATAATAGAGTTGAAAAAAGGTAAACATATTTTTCTATGTTTAATTACTTAAACAATCTTGATTAAGGTTTAGTACTGATATTTTTCAAAGAAATAGTAAAAGTTTACGCGAAAAATGAGAAAATCGAAAACGAAAGGATTGCCTTATACTTTAACATACTCAAGGTTTTCTATTTCTTTAATATTTAACAGACTTTGGACTGGACTCTGCAAATTCCTTCCTATTCCTTCTGGAATCGTACAACTAGACGATAGGCTGGTTTTCACCCTTTTGTTGTTAGCACAGCACCTATTTGAACACGAATGCTTGCTTCTTCATTTGTAATAGTTATGGTAATTGGGACAAAATATCTATAGAGTGATAATAAAATTTAAAGAGCGTGTTCGTGCAATGTTAGAGCATATTTTTGTAAAGTTAAAATTTTATTTTGTTAAAACCAATACTCCAAATTTAAAAATAATCACTCTCTTTGTAATGATTTAACGTATAGAACCTCCATACAAAGTTTGAGATGCATATCTGTAGCCAGACATATATATGAGGTGGTCGATCGCGACTGTCTGCCGGAGTATTGTTGCACAATGTTATAGTCCCATATCTAGGACATATGATAGTAAAGTCTATGAAACAAAGTAACATTTGATGATTTTTTATCTGCACTAGTAGTTTCGGTGGTTATTTTCTATGATTTGACAGTTGAAAATGTCTAACTCTGTTGACATTTCTGTTTAGTAAGGTTTGGCAATTTATCGCGAATTGTTTTACTTTAGAACAATGCTTTCAAATTGTGAAAATTTACTTTGAAGAAAAAAATATGTTCGCGAAGTTCATAGAGCTTTTCGTACATTTTACGGCCAACATAAGTGGCCTAGTGAGCAAGCAATTCATGTAGTTGTTGAACGTTTTCGCACTAATTTTACTCTTTTCACTTCAAAGCCATCAACATGACAAAGAAATGTGCGTATCTAAAATAATATTGCTGCTGTAGCGCGAAGTGTTGAAGAAGACGCCGAAAAGTCGATTCGTCGACGCTCTCAACTTGTTGGCCTTTGTTCTTCGACTACGTGGAAAGTTTTACGAAAGTATCTTGTATTACGTGCTTACAATCTTACAGGTACGTAAGCCAAGATCACTACAGCGCGTGTAAGAATTAAAGGCAAACGACTATCTTTTACGTCGCATTTTTGCTGATTTTGAAACTGGCTAAAAATGAACATTTTTATCGAAGAATTATTTTGATTAATAAAGTTCATTTATGGTTAAATTGCTTTTTGGATAAGCAAAATTGCCGTAAATATGGCGAGGACAATCCTCATGTCATTAACGAATCACCATTACATCCATTAATGTTGACAGTTTGGTGCTGTTTACACAGTGATATCGGTCCTTATTTCTTTCGAAGTGAGGAAGTAGTTGTCGTTAAGGTGAATGGCTAGCGCTATCGAGCTATGCTGACTGAATTTGTGTTAGAAAAAATTATTAGCTAAAAATCGTCGACATTTGGTTCCAACAAAACGGTGCAACTTGCCATACAGCACGCATAAATATCCATTTATTGCAAAATCAATTTGGTAACAACTTTATTTCCAGAAGTGGTTCTCTTAACTGGCCCCATCGTTCGTGCGACTTAATGGTTTCAATTACTTTTAATGGGGCTATGTTAAGTCATTGGTTTATGTCAACAAACCACCAATTCTTAAAGTATGAAGGCAATACTTTCTATTGATGCCATACGGCCAGATTTATTCGTAAAAGTAGTAAAATATTGGACTAATCGAATGGACCTCGTAAGTCGTAGCCACGGCGGACATATGCCGCCAATCATATTAAAAAAATAAATGCTCTGAAATTATCTACCAGATTATAATAATAAAAAATCAATTTCAACAATATTTCTGTCTTGTTTTGTAATATAAAATTCTAAAGCTCTTAAAAACACCATTTATTATAGAAGATCACTAAGATTCATAAGCATTATAATAACAGAGTTGGGGCTCGAAGTCACCTAAATAAAAGACATACGAAGAATTAAGCAATATGTAAAAGTTCTCAAATATATACATACTATGACTTTGATGGAAATGGGACTTGAAAAGGATTATTGTAGCGTCGTGTAAACAGCCTTACCGTTACCGAGACTGCGGTAAACTTGGACTCTATAACCAATATATCCTAGGCATATCATTTTAGTGACGGTGGTGAGTTCGTTGTAGCAATACGCCTTTCTCATGGGCATCGCACACCACTACCGATTGTACCGATTGATTGGCGACGTCTTAGCGCGTTGCGTTATGATACGTCGGCTAAGTTTTTGATCGGGGAGAGTATGTCTGATAGTACTTTTAAGTGCAACAAGTATACTTAATGCAATAAATACTCCATGTCTTAGCAATAGCCCTATACATGGATTTTTGGTTACTAGCGTCCTTGTAGCATGCGAATATCATACATTGGTGCAATTTTAAGGCAAGAACATTAACAACCTTGTTGCCAACGTCGAAAGTGATCACCTAGTTGTAGTTTAGTGAGCGGGAAACATTCGTATGAGAGTTGGATTGAAGCTTAGTGCTACTTACGGTTTTGCTTTTTGTGATAAATGTACGGATGTGCTGCGCCTGATTTTACGTGGTTCTCGTTGAAAGAGGTATGGAGGTGGTGATGTTTATCTACTGGAATCGTATTGTGGAATTGTAAGTTTGCTTACACACACCGATGAAAGTCGTGTTGATGCTGTTTGCGTTTTGTGGTATTGCGTGTCTACAATGGTTGTTAGGCGGGTCTCTATTCTCAATGGCCCTCTCTATGACTTGGTTTAACCTACACCTTAGTAGTTTTGAACAAACGGTGTCCTTTTAAGAGATATAATGTGATGAAAGTAATAAATAACCCCGCATTACTAAAAGGGGGCGCTTCGGCCAATCAGAAAAAAAATATATATCTGAAGAAATCAGGAAAAAATACTTTTTTCAAATGATTAGAATCAGGCGTTCAGGAAATCAATTATATTAAAATTGTTAAGAATTACTTCGCACACATTTGCACAAAAAAAGTAAAATGATTTTTCCTAACAATTTTGAAGAGAACTTCACGCCCTACCTCAATTGCGTGCACTAATCCCGTCACGACTAATCCCAGCACCACTACTCCCAACACTACTACACTCGGAAAGACACACCATCGACGAATACGACAGGTGTTTCACCTCTACACGAGGCATCCTCAGTTGATGTAGACTCTGCGGTGTCAGTCGAGTCAAAACAGCTGCTATTTATAAAACTCAATGACGCAACTGCTTCCCACTAAAGTAACGAGCTACCGCGTCATGCGATAGAATATGCGACGAATCACTATCTGACGTACGCAGCCGTTTCCTGTTAATATAATAAACGACAAACCGTCACGAAACGTCTCGCTTCCCTCCAAGGTGATCGAGAGGGTGATAAACGACCATATTGCGAAGCTGTCTTTTATAAGATAGCATGCTTATAGATGTTTAATAGAGGTGAGTTATAAACATCTATTTGTTCTTTCAGCAGTGCAAGGTTATCATTACAATTTTTCTTAAATCTCTAACTGTTCAGAACACATAGTTTCAGCCCTTTATTACAAGTACGTAAGACTTTAAGGGAGTGGTCGTTGGCTAGGTTGTGTCCAGTGTCTAAGAAATGTTTAGTGAAATAGGATTTAGCAGAATTACAATTTCTGTAAGCGGCTAAATGTTTTTTATAACGTGTCTCGAAGTTGCGACCTGTCTGATCCATGTAAACGTCGTGGCATTCGTCACAAGCAAGTTAATAAATAATAGCATAATCAATTTGGTAACAAGAGGCAACGTTAACTTGCCTGAAAAAAGCCCAAAAGGGATATAGTTATATACTCTAACTAAATAAAAAATATAATTTTATATCTAAAAATATCAAAATAGAACACAAAGTGTGTATTATATTATGCTAAATCACTATTAAATCGGTCTATTCTGCAGATTTCTGTGCTGTGTAATGTCCTTTGAAATAAAGGAAATATCTATTTCTTAAAGATCGTGAAAAGACTACAAAATTATGAGTTATATATAATAGGGACGTGAATATTGATCTAGATTCGGATAATCCTGAAAAACATATATACAGTAATTTAGTGTACAGTTTGGGTCTTGTGCGTGGGATTATTGATAACACACAAATAGAAATATCTGGTGGTAAGTTAAGTAAATATTGTATCGATCATATATATGCGAGATTTCATTCATAAGACCTTTTCACAGCGCCTATCGGTTCGACATTGACTAAACACCAAAGAATATGGTTTGCATGTACACAGGTGCATATACAGGCCGTTATAATGTGCAATAAAGTCATTAAGTGAAATTGAAATCAAATGCATGACTTGTTTGATATTAATATAAAATTTTGTAAATGAAAAAGTTAAACAGTGTTATGTAAACAGCCAATGTGAAACATAAATTAAGCTAAAGGCTCGGCTAATAAGTAATTAATGATCACAACACTACTACTCCCGGCACCACTATTACAAGAAAGACACACCATCGACGATAATACAACACGTGTTTCGCCTCTACACGAGACATCCTCATGTGAGGTAGAATCTACGGAGGCTGACCGCTAAGTGAGCATCGAGCCAAAGTAGCAAGCGACCGCGTCGTTCGATAATAAACCTGCGACTAATTCTCATGATAATTATTATTATTAAAATTAAGTTTTTAATATTATTATTATTATATGGGGTATTTATATAGTTTTCATCTGGTTGGGTTCTATAAATATATAATTATAAATTAAAATGAAAAGATAAATATACATAAATATCAAAAAAAATACAAAAAATAACATAAATAAATAAAGATCCAACCAGATGGAAGCCCTCAGCAGGGGAAACCAAACGGCCGAGGGTTAGATGGAAAGGCAAAGAAACCGGCGGACGATGCGGGCGGTATCGAGGAGCACCGCCTTCTGTAATTGAGGCCGGAGCGGTCCGTCACGGAGTCCCAGTCACCTCAGATGACCCGAGAAGCTGACTGGGATTAGCCCATTCGCAGAGATGACTACAGGAATAATTTTGGCCGGCAGACCAGCCCACATATCGGTCAACTCGTGAGCCAGGTCCAGATATTTTGTTCGTTTATCTATTTCGGCTTTCACGAGGTCCTCGTCATACGGAATGGTAATATCGATCAAAAATATCCTTGACTGTGGCCGGTCCATCAGCACAATATCAGGCTTATTCGCAAGAATAGTCCCACGTGTGATGATGGCCCGGTCCCAGTAGAGTCTAGCGCGGTCATTTTCATGGTCATTACAAGTACTTGTAATACGGCAGTTTCCTGTACACGATATCGTATTTCAGAGCGAGCTCCTGGTGAAGAATTCTGGCTAATAGTTTGTGTCTGTGCAAGTACTCAGAGTTAGAAAGCGCCGAACAACCGGAGATGAGATGCCTAAGTGACTTTCCGGGATGGAGACAAACTCAACAGACGTCGACGATGCAATCCTTTAGGATGTATCTCCGATAGTTGTTAAGTGCTGTGGGTGGGTGCGGTCGCATGCGATCGCTCGAGATTTGCAGGGCGCACGCGACTGCATGGGATTTTTATGGCGCTTGAAGGGTTAAGTGATTTTGCGGATGAAATTTCTGTACCTGTACTATTATATATTCTATGGCCCGGTTGACTTCAGCTTTTGAATATTAATTTGTTTCAATCTACACTTAACGAGCTGAGTTGGTTAAGAGATTATGACGAGCTATATTAATGATGATGACGATAAGGATTAGATAGTATTAGGTTGAAAGGAGTCCATCGTTTCAGCCTAGGAGTCTGCTTGTGTATGAAACACATTCTTACCAGTCTCTAACGCCAAGCAGCAGTGCGTGTACTAATTTCAGAATTCCTAATAAATTTCACGCATTTAACCTTAGTCCACTAATGTGACAATGCATATGTAGAATTATTTGTAGTTGTTTGCAAGTGTCCACTATAGCCGCATTAGTGATTTTCTCTCTGGCGGACTAAGCTTTTAATTCAATTTTATGAATAAAAAGATGTTTTTTGGGATTACTACTACTAGAATAGTGTGTTGAGTAACCTAAAAACTTTCAAAAGTAATTTCTTTAAATCGGAATTAATTTTAGATGTAGGAAAATCTTCAACTAGTATTCAATACAATTGATGGTTTAAAATGGAATTTTTTGCTGATTAATATATTTATTTTATTAATGTTCAATACCAAATTGATCTTTAAAAATGGAAATTGGTTATTTAGTTTTAAAATCTTCATCTAAGTTTTTTAAAACAATAATATTATGTATTAGCCCTTTTAAAATTAATGTTTTAAAAGCTGTCAACTCCTAAATTACACATAGTAACCATTAATCCACATAATAAACAAGACAAATGTGAAAATGAAATAAATTTAATTTGCACTGTACTGGTGATATTCGGTCTCTTTCAGGACCGTATGGACACTTCCGATAAAGTTTAAGGAGAAATTCATTTAAGTGAATTGCATACTCGAATCAATTTGTATTTGCAGATAACTGTGGGAGACTTATTTTAAAACAAATAACTGATAACATTAATGGTTTTTTATATTTACACTGGTAGAAAATGCCATAACGCTTAAATTTCGCCCATTGTAACTATATATTCAAGGAGTCGATTAACTACTTTTTGAAAATAGGAACAGTAGCCAATTACGTTTAAAAGACCGTTAAAATATATCCTGATTCATTAATTTTATATTTGAAGTCAACAATGTGAATATAAATATAAATTCGGTCTGGAGGACGTTATGCATCGAATATCATTTGCAACTAACACAGTACATTGCTGGTGCAAAAGAATTAATTCTGGAAATATTGTTTTAATTTAGAAAAAAAAAATAAAAATTCGAATACCAATGTGTTTTTAAATGGGGAAGATCAGAGTCCTGTTTTTCTTGGCATCACTCTCGACGCTAAGCTTCAGTGGGGCCCCCATATATCTAAACTAGCAAGCAGACTAAGCTCTGCAGCTTATGCTGTAAAAAAGATTAGAGATCTCACTAGTAAATGTTTTACATACACAAATGGAATGAAATTAAAATTGAAATTGAAATTAATCAAAATGTTGCATCGATAAATGTTAACTTTAATTTCAGGACGCTCACCGAATCATATTTTGGCCAAACATTTTCCCAGCAAACTGAAAAATTATTTTATCTGCAGTTATTTTTGTTTAAACATATCGCGATAGTTGCGGATAAAAGCTAGCTACAAATACGTTTTATTCATCGACAAAAAGTATAAATATGATATTTGTGTGAATTAACTCGTTTTAACGAGTAGCTATTATGATGTTTTAACGAGTACCTATATTCAAGCAATAAAAGCTAGGTGTGCAAACACGAGCCCATTTTTACAAAAAGCCAATATTTATTTTACCGAAAAAGCGTTTTTGCTGCAGTTTTGTTTAACTGACAGCGACAAAACTTGTGTCGTGATATAAATTGGACCGCAATTCAAATCTATGCAATACGTACATATTCTGATATTTTAAATAAAAACTGAACAAATGACAAGCCAATTCATAAAAGAATGCTGTTCCCATCTCTGGGCTGGGGCTCCCCAGTACCAGCTTCTTCCACTTGACCGCATCCAGCGCAGAGCGGCTCGAATCGTCGACGACCGAGTGCTTTCCGATCGGCTCGATTCACTGGCGCTGCGAAGAGATGTTGCATCCCTTTGCGTATTTTATCGCATCTATCACGGGGGAGTGCTCTGAGGAATTGTTCGGATTAATCGCAGCCGCCAAATTTCGTAAACGCACTACACGTCAAACGTCCCGATACCATCCACACCATCTGGATGCTTGGCGGTCCACCACTGTACGTTTCACAAGGAGTTTTTTTCCACGTACAACCTCTCTGTGGAATAGTTTACCACCAGCGATTTTTCCGAACCGATACGACCTGGGGACCTTCAAGAAAAGAGCTTACTCCTTTCTAAAGGGCCGGCAACGCACCCGCAATTCTCCTGGTGTTGCGGTTGATCATGGGCGGCGGTAGTCACTTAACATCAGGTGAGCCACATGCTCGTTTGCCGCTTCTTCTATTAAAAATAAAATAAAAGGCTATTTTATTGTTTAAAGCAAAGTGGCTGGTAAATTTTATCATACAACGATAGGATCTATAATCTACAACTAAAATTCCTAAAACTCATTGTATATGACAAGGTTAAACAAAAATATAAAGAAAATAACTATATTGGTCTTTTTCGATAATGTAACGTTATATCTATAAATGAAAAACTTGAATATCATATCATGATTGAAGATTTTAATACGATTCCTTCACTGAAAATGATAAAATATTGTAATAGAACACGACAATGTAATAAAAAACAGTAGCAAAAATTAAATCAACACAACTTTTATGGAGATAGACGCAATCTTAATATATTAGCTTTTATTCTTAACGATCTTCCAGAAACAATTAAGAACAAACT
This sequence comes from Parnassius apollo, assembly GCA_907164705.1. Classification (NCBI taxonomy): domain Eukaryota; kingdom Metazoa; phylum Arthropoda; class Insecta; order Lepidoptera; family Papilionidae; genus Parnassius; species Parnassius apollo. The sequence continues at coordinate 327,228 of CAJQZP010001370.1, read as the reverse complement.
GACTGAAAAAACTTAAAATATAAATTTAAACATCATATACTAGACAACCTAAATTAAGTGTTCAAATTTTCCAATTACCTCAGTAAAACTTAAAAAAAAAACAGACAAAATTAATTATTAACTAATTATTAAAAATAAATAAATTGCTATAGAAATCAGCCTGTATATGAAAAGTGCACACTCACTACCTCTCTTCTTCTCTTAAGAATTGTATAACGCTCATCGCGTTAAAATAATGAAACTTATTTGTTGTCATTTAGCTAATACAATTTAGAGTGGCTAATTAAATGTTGAATATTATAAAAATGTGTGTGTGTAAAGTAAGATACATGTTCTTAATTGTTATCATACTTATTTTTTTTCAATTTTATGATAGTAGGTAGTAATTAAAAATAATATATTAATGCGTGTAGACGTCTGCCAGCACCAATACAAACCTTTTTGCGGTTTAATGTTGCTGTATAGTGACTATGTACTCTGGTAATATGTTTTATGTATATTGAAATAAAAAAATAATTTGAGCTGAAACAAAAAAGTAAATAATAACCTCGACAATAAGTTGTTCCTGCATTATGTTCACATTTTTCAGACAAAACTTCAATTAAGTTGGAAATTCCGACTCATCATTTTATGTTAAGTTGCTAGAACACAATTTTATTTTAAATAATTACAGCAATCGGTATAAATATAATATATTAAAAGCTTAGTACATCGAATGTGTACAGTCGGTGTAAGAATATACCCTGCTTCATAATATCGCTTCTTTCGAAGCTCCCTTTCTATGAGCTTCCCGAGAAATTGTGCGATTGGATCACCAGCTTTCTTGTAGATCGGAGCATCAAGGTCGTTGTAGACGGTGAAAGCTCCGATTGCAAGCCTATTAATGCTGGTGTTCCACAAGGCTGCGTGCTATCGCCAACGCTGTTTCTTCTGTGTATTGTGACGGCCCAATATTATTATTAATAATTATATTCAATATAAAGGGGCGTCAAAAATAGTCTTAAAAGATATATAATAAAATTACATTAATAACCATAAAGTTAATATAAATACATTTCAGACATTAAACCAATAACATAGTAAATTAAAGGCAAAATATTGTCTTCCATAATAAATAAATTTATTAAAAGCTTGAAAAAAATATTTAAAATAAGATGACTAATAGAAATACAAGTCGAAAATATTATAAAAATAAAGATAAATAACATTTATAAGATAATTAGAAAATTTGATAAAAATTGTCTAAGTCTTGGAAGGATTTCATATATAAAAGAATTTCCTAAGTTGTGGAAGGAGTTCACGTATAAAAGAAAATTTTCCTAAGTTATGGAAGGTGTTCATGTATAGATGTCTTTTATGGAGAAGCTGTCGGAGATACATACCTGCAGTTGTACGTATATATGGGGTGACGGGAGCCCGACTGCCTGAAGTACTGTAGCACAATGACTAATCCTATATTAGGGACTTATGATAATAAACTCAATGATACAAAAGCAATACTATAGAAGGTCTCTATGATGAATATGTATTACAATAGTAAGTACGTTGGATCGATCCATATATATTAATGACTTATGAAAGTAAGGTCTATGATACAAAAGCAATACTATAGAAGGCATATATGATGAATATGCATTACAATAGTAGGGTTGTGGGTTCGAAACCTATATATGAATGACTTATGAAAGTAAGGTCTATGATACAAAAGCATTATTATTGAAGGTCTCCTAGATGCATAAGCATTGTATGGGGTGGTCGGGTGACCGACTGCTCCTAGTACTGTAACAAAATGACTAGTCCTTATTAGGGACTTCAAAAGGAATATTATGGTGGCGTGTGTGCTGCTTCACGAGCAATTGGTCCGAGGTAAACTTGGACTCGCTAACCGATGTGTCCTAGACATATCATCTTAGTGCTGGTGGTAAGCGGGTTTGTTGTAGCAATACGGCTTTCCCGTGGACATCGCACACCCATACCATTTGTGGGCGACGTCGTAGCGCATAGCGATGCGTCGTCTATCTTTCGGATTGGGATGATGAGTGTGTTTTAGTAGCACTTTTAAGTGTAACAGGCATACTCAACTTCATGTCTTAGTGCATTAGCGCTATGATACGTGGAGTTTTGATCATTGGCGTCTTAGTAGTTTGCTACTATGATACGTTTGTGATATTTTTTTGTTAACAACAATACATACTTTGTTACCAAAGTCGATAGGGATCATATTATGGGTGTGTTGTGAGGGGGCGCCACCCGTATGATAATTGCATTGATGCTTACTGCCACTTGCGGTATTGCGTCTTGTGATGGATCTGTTGGTGTGCTGCGCCTGATTCGACGCACTCTTGTGGTTCTGGTCGTTGGAGGTATGCGGGTGGTGATGTCTACTGGGATGTATAGGGGACCTTGGGATGGTGTAAGCCCGATGATAGTCGTATTGATGCTTGTTGCGTTCTGCAGCATTGCGTCTCTGCGATGGTTGTGTGGTGGGACGCTATTCTCAATGGCGCTCTCTGCGTCTTGGTTTGACTTACACCTAAGTAGCTTTGCCCAAGTCGGGTCCCTTCATTACGGGGCTGCAGCCTGTCTGCCCTCCACGATGATTTATATAACAACATAATAATATATCTCTGTAACTTCCCACTTTTGAATGATTGAAGGCAACTTGTTGGTGGGTGAGACAAACATGATCGAAAATGCATTTACTCAACGTCAGTGACATAAACCCTTTCTGATGGCAAATTATTACTCTTATCTTATAACTGACTTTTGGCTACATCTGCCGTTGTATTGGTTGGTGGAGCATATGTGTCGACCTCATGCGGGTGGTAGCTGGCGGGAGGGTCTGAGAAGACTCTCAAGGCTGCCGCGGTAGACTTATGACACGCTCTGCGGCTAGTAGCCGTGCTGATCATGCAATTGGTGGTGATGCCATACACTTACATCGCGTTTGCAGGAGCGGCAGTCTGGCAAATGGTGGCGCTCACGGAGGGTCGGCCAGTGTGCATATTTGCCTAAACCGTGTGACGTACATTCACTGTGGCTGGATTCGTTCGTATTCTGTATGGCGTTTAGATGCATTGACATGCGCGACTTCGGTCGATGTTTGTGCTTACGCACTAACAAGGGGCCAAGCCTCTTTTACGGGTTCACTAGTTATTTTGCTGTGGACTACGGTCCAGTTCCCGAATTAGCGTTCCCTTCGGGGGAAGTGCATCAAAATGGTTGGCACTCACCGCGCACGGCGTGTGTGGAGCCGTGTGCTCCCCCTACATTTTTTTTAAATAAATGTAGGAGAGCGAAGCCCTTGCATCGGGTATTTTGTATAAATATATTTTGAACCTTTTCCGAGCGGGAAGGGACAAATAATAATAAATTAATTATTTAAACCTGATACAAGTGGAATAGGGACGTTTTTATTTCTTAACCTTTCTCGAGCCCTGTCTTCGTGAACGGGGTTCACTTAGCTTATCAGGCACTACCAACAGCTTTCAATTGCTCTAGTGAATATTCATTCTTCCAAAAGACACCTAAAAGAACTAAGTTACTAAACAAACACAACGTAAATAAGGGTCCAAACTAAGACGATCATGCCAAAATATTACAAACGGCCTGTTATTAAACCTTTAGAAAGATCATTTAGAAATATCAAAACATATTTTAATTATCCTGGTCGCAAATATATAATTTTATTGAAAAAGGGTAAATTTATTATATATAATATATTTAATATTTAATACATTTGTTATTTTATGAGAGGGGGAAGCGTTACAATATCAATGATATGTTGCAAACCCGTAACATTCATTTATGCAGATGACAGTACTGGTGATGCTCTTTACACCGACCGAGCCAATATTGCTCGGAAAAACGTCTCCGAGAATCGGGACAAACTTGTGTCTGAGGTAGAGTCTTTGCTGAACAGTGTCTCGGATTGGGGGCGAATAAATCTAGTCCAGTTTAACCCCCTGAAGACACAAGTTTGCGCGTTAACCGCTAAAAAGAACCCCTTTATCGTATCTCCTCAGTTTCAAGACATTACCCTTGTTGCCTCAGCCAGTATCGGAATCCTCGGCGTCGACACATTGAGTGACGTGCAGTTTCTTGGTCACTTGGAAGAGAAGGCCAAATTGGCCTCTAAAAAGCTTGGCGTGCTCAGCAGAGCGGGACGGTATTTCATGCCGGCACACCACCTGTAACTTTACAAGGCGCAGGTTCGACTGCACATGGAAAACTGTTCCCATCTCTGGGCTGGGGTTCCCCAGTACCAGATCCTTCCACTTGACCGCATCCAGGGCAGAGCGGCTCGAATCGTCGACGACCAAGTGCTTTCCGATTGGCTCGATTCATTGCCACTGCGAAGAGATGTTGCATCTCTTTGCATTTTCTTTCGCATATACCATGGAGAGTGTTCTGAGGAATTGTTCGGATTAATCCCCTACTGCACTGATACCTCCCACATCTGGATGCTTGGCGGTCCACCATGTACGTTTCAATAGGAATTTTCTTCTGCGTACATCCTCTCTGTGGAATAGTTTACCACTGGCGATTTTTCCGGACCGATACGACCTGGGGACCTTCAAAAAAAGAGCTTACTCTTTTTAAAGGGCCGGCAACGCACCTGCAGTTCCCCTGGTGTTGCGGTTGATCATGGGCGGCGGTAGTCACTTAACATCAGGTGAGCCGCATTCTCGTTTGCCCCCTCTTCTATAAAAAAAATCATCCCATGGTTGCACTAAAAGTAGATTTATGAAGAAGGCCTTTGATTAGCATTAAACATTTAATAGTCAGTAATAACAACAGTGACGGTATCATCGATTCTTTATCAAAAGTGTAGTCTAGTAGTAAGAGTGCCTGATTACTAAGACGTGGGTCTTGGTTTAGTTACTGTCACCATTTCTCTGACTCTAAGGCACGTCAATTAGTTCGTCAATTTTTTTATAGGAGAGCGGGCAAACGAGCATACGGCTCACATGATGGTAAGTGATTACCGCCACCCATGAACACTACAATACCTGGGGATTACAGATGCGTTGGTGGCCTTTAAAAAGGAGTAGGATCTTTTATTGAAAGTCCCTAAGTCGTATCGGTCGGGTTAAATGTCTGGTGGTAGTCAATTTCACAAGAAAGTTGTGCAAGAAAGTAAACTTATTTTAAATTGCACGGTGGTGGACCGCCAAACATCCAGATAATAAGGATGGTATCAATATATTTGTCGCGATGTGCGATGGTGAAATTGTGCGGCTGGAATCAGTCCGAACAATTCCTCAGAGCACTCACCTTGGTAGATGTGATAAAATACGCAAAGAGATGTAACATCTCTTCACAGTGCCAGTGAGTCAAGACGATCGGAAATAGCTCAGGCCGACGATTCAAACACCTCTGCGCTGGATGCGATCAAATGGAAGAAACTGGCCCGGGGAGCCCTGGCCCAGAGATGGGAACAATATTCCATGTGCAGCCAAACCTGCACCTTGTAAAGTTGCAGGTGGTGAGCCGGCAAGAAATACTATCCCGCTCTGCTGAGCACGCCAAGCTTTTTAGAGGCCAATTTGGCCTTCTCTTCCAAGTGACCACGAAACTGCACGTCAGTCGATATGTTGTCGCCGAAGATTCCAATACTGGCTGAGGCAAGAAGGCTAGTGCGTTGAAACTGAGGAGATACGACGAAGTGGTTTTTTCAGCGGCAAACGCGCCAACTTGTATCTTCTGGGGATTAAACTGGACTAGTTTTAGTCGCTCCCAGTCAGAGACTTTGTTCAACAAAGTTTTGACTTCAGACACAAGTTTGTCTTGGTATTCGGCGAAGTTTTCCCGAGAAATAATAGCACGGCCGGTGTATAAAGCATCACCAGTGCTGTCGTCCGCATAGCAATGAATGTTACCGGTTTGCAACATTTTATTGATATTGTAACGCTTCCCCCTCTTAATAAGTATATTATATTATTTATAATTAGGCAATTTCTCCATTTTTAAATAAAATTATATTGTGACCAGTAAAAATAAAATATGTTTAGAACTTTCTAAATGATCTTTCTGAAGGTTTAATAATAGGTCGTTTGTAATATATTGGCGTGATTGTCTTAGTTAGGACCCTTATTTTCATTGTGTTTATTTAGTAACTTAGTTTTTTTGGATGTCTTTTGGAAGAATGTAGAATCACTAGAGCAATGAAAAGCTCTTCGTCTTATAAGCTAAATGAACCCCTTTCACGAAAACAGGGCTCGAGAAAGGTTAAGAACATAAAACGTCCCTATTCCACTTGTATCAGTTCTACATTATTAGCTTCCTTCACGCTTGGAAAAGTTTCACAATATATTTATACGTAATAACCGATACAAGGGATTCGCTCTCCTACATTTATTTAAAAAAATGTAGGGGAGGCATACGGCTCCAAACACGCCGAGCGCGATGAGCGCTAACCATTTTGATGCACTCCCCTCAAAGGGAACACTAATTCGGGAATCGACCCGCAGTCCACAGCAAAATAACCGGCGAAGCAGTTAAAGAGGGCTTGGCCTCTTGTTAGGGCGTAAGACAAACGACGACCGAAGTCGCGCATGTCAATGCGTGTAAACGCCATACAGAATAAGAATGAATTCAGCCACAGTGAATGCACGTCACACGGTTTAGGCAAATATGCACACTGGCCGTAAACCCTCCGTGAGCGCCACCACCTGCCAGACCGCCGCTCCTGCAGACGTGATGTAAGTGTATGGCATCACCACCGATTGCATGATCAGCACGGCTACTAGCCGGAGAGCGTGTCATGAGTCTACCGATCACCTCAAGGGAATGGGGTCTAACGTTGTGCGGCTTTCGGCCGCAGCCTTGAGAGTCTTCTCAGATCCTCCCGCCAGCTACCACCCGACATATATGCTCCACCAACCAATACAACGGCAGATATAGCCAAAAGGCAGTTATAAGATGTTAGTAATAATTTGCCATCAGAAAGGGTTTGTGCCACTGACGTTGAGTAAATGTATTTTCGATCATGTTTGTCCCACCTACCAACAAGTTGCCTTCAATCTTTCAAAGGTAGGAAAGTTACAGAGATATATTATTATGTTTTTATACATCATGGAGATCAGACAGTCTGCAGCCCTGTAATGAAGGGACCCGACTTGGGCAAAGCTACTTAAGTGTGAGTCAAACCAAGATGCAGAGAGCGCCACTGAGAATAGCGTACCACCAAACAACCATCGCAGAGACGTAATGCTGCAGTACGCAACAAGCATCAATACGAATATCGTCGGGCTTACACCATCCCAACGACCCTCATACATCTATCGATCAGAACCACAAGAATGCGTTATTTAGGCGCAGCACATCTGCAGATCTATCACAAGACGCAATACCGCAAGTAGCAGTAAGTATCAATGCAACTATTTTATTGATGGCGCTCCCTCACAATACAACCATATGATCCCTATCGACTTTGGTAACAAAATAAGTATTGTTGTTAATTAAAATATAACACTAACGTATAATTGTAGCACGCTACTTAGACGCTAGTGAACAAAACTCCACGTATCATAGCGCTGATGCACTAAGACATGAAGTTGAGTGTGCTTGTTGCACTTAAAAGCGCTACCAAACACACTCATCCCAATCCGAAAGATAAACGACGTATCGCTTTACGCTACGTCGCCACCCTCAAACGGTATGGGTGTGCGATGTCCACGGGAAAGCTGTATTGCTACAAAAACCCGCTTACCACCGGCAATAAGATGATATGTCTAGGACACATCAGTTAACGAGTCCAAGTTTACCTCAGACCAACCGACCACCCTATATAATGCTTATGCATCTAGGAGACCTGCTATAACAATGCTTTTGTGTCATAGACCTTACTATTATATGTCTTTAATATATAGGACTTCATCCCATAACTCAACTATTGTGATGCTAATTCATCAAAGAGACCTTCTATAGTATTGCTTTTGTATCATAGACGTCACTAATATTAGTCATTAAATACAGGACTTCAACCCACAACCCTACTATTGTAATGCTAATTCATCATAGAGACCTTCTATAGTAATGCTTTTGTATCATAGACCTTACTATTGTTGCGCGCCACAGTTGATGGTACTAGAGCCATCTAGTATCGAATGGAAGAAATAAGCTTTCCAGAAAGATCCACACTCAAACTTTCTATACCTGGTCGGTAGGGGCCGGTATTTTGCTGCAATATTCTGGATATTTCGGTGAAAAGGCCTATTTAAAACCGTGGACGGCTGCGACCGGAGCGGCAGTATTGAATTGGCGATACGAGCGAAGCTTTCGGAGTGAATTAAAGTGAACTCAAGTGTTAGTTGATTATTGTGTGATTCAAGTTTTAATTGGTTTTCAGTAATTAAAGTGTCAATTTTGGTAATTAAATCGACAGTTTTTATTGTCACAAACCCTAAGCTCGTAACTCTTTTATATATGGGAAAACGTATATAACGTCTTGAATATATGGAACTTCAACCTATTGCTCTAGTATCATAATGCTTATGCATCATGGAGACCTTCTATAATAATGCTTTAGTATAATAGAGCTTACTATCATAAGTTTCTAATAAGACTATTGATTGTGCTACAGTACTTCAAGCAGTTGGGCACCCGACCACCCCATATATATGTACAACCTTGTGTATGCGTCTCCGATAGCTCCTCTATATAAGCCATCTATACATGAACACCCTCCATAACTTAGGAAAATTTTCTTTTATACATGAACTCCCTCCTTATCCTTATACATGACTTAGACAATTTTTAACCAACTTTCTAATTATCTTATAACTGTTATTTATCTTTATTTTTATAATATTTTCTACTTGCATTTCTTTTACTTATCATATTTTAAATACTTTTACAAGGTTTTTTTTGTAAATTTATTTATTTTGAAATACAATATTGTGCCTTAAATTTACTATAATACTTAAAGTCTGAAAAGTATTTATTTTAAACTTTATGCTTACTAATATTATTGAGTCACATGCATCCATCGACTTCTTACATGTCTTACCAGGTCGTCACTTCATCCAGTTGAAGCCACCCTACACTACGATTACTGGTATGAGGCTGCCACTCGAGAGCACCTTTTCCCTGTCGGTTATCTCTTCAGTGAACTAATCCATTGGGATATGTCGATTACTTTGGTTCTACTGCGGATATCCTCATTTCTAAATTTATCATGCAGAAAATCTCGGAGTATAGCCCTCTCCATCTCTCGCTGAACAATTTTGAGCTTCTCTATATCCATAAGTCATCACTGGTAACACTCACTGTTTGTGTAATCTCGTTTACAGGTTTTGAGATACAACTTAGTTAATATGTGTCGTAATTTCCCGAACGCTGCTCAGCCGAGTTGAATCCGTTGATTTATCATTCGGTTGAAGTCGAAGATACACATCGTCAATTTCGAGCTTAGTACTCTCAACAACTGCCGGCATGGGTGTGATACGGAAATGATGTTACACATGAATTTTGTTTTGTCCATATTCATCTTCAGATTTATTCGTTGGGAGATATTATTGAGGTCAATGAGCATAGTGCTTAGGTCCTTTAGCGATTCTGCCATAAAGACTGTCATAAAGGCAAATCGAATGTGAGTGATTTCCTTGCCATTGTTGTTAATACCGTGTCCTTTCCAGACCAGTAACTTGAAAATATTTTCTACTGCAGATGTGAAGATCTTTGGGAATATAACGTCACCCTGTCTTATACCTTCTCTGCAATTGGATAGGTTTTGTACTTTAGTTCTGTACTCGGATATTCATTGTAGCCCTACTGTACTTCGATATACCGACAGTCAATTTGGCATCGTTTAAGGGACTGTAGAATAGCTCAAATTTTGACATAATAAAATGCTTTCTCATAGTGCACATAAGCAAAGCAAAGTGGTAGACGCGTCTCAGAAGGAAAATCGGGGTGTAGTTCATCAAGAGGGCTTTGTTTCCTTTCTTGAAAAACAAGACCACCGCACTTCCGCTCCACTGCTCAGGAGTAGTAGGGTTTTACAGAACATAGCTCAGATCGCGTGGACGGTTCCCACGAGCTTGCTATTCATATCGTTCACTGTATTGTACCAGTAATACAATGAACTGTAACTTACAAGTGAAATACATTGTGTTCGGTCACTGCAAAGCGCTTTTGTAATTGTTGTTATACACAGCATAGTGTTACGACTATTTATTGTATACTAATGACTCACCCAGGTCAAGCAATGTTAAGTCGAATCTTTATAGTTCGTGCTGAGAAGTGTGTGCACGAAGCATTTTTTAGATTTAAGATGATTATTAAAGACCTTTTATTTTATTTTTTACAATTTATTTTATAATAATTCCGATTTCTCGAAAAAATCGCAAAGTTTTTAGATAAAATAAAACCTAGATAACTCCTGGTATTGATTCGATTTGGTCATGAAATTTCGTTACAATCCGTTCGGTGATTCCATAGATTGTGAGATACATTACGCCGCATTATGCCACATCTGGTCCGAACTACATTCTACATCGGTGTAAGTTGATTGTGGGTTCTTGTAAGCTTATTATTAATGCGTTTTATGATAAAAAATTATATTGTAGCCTATGATTTTGCCCATAAAATATTGTAAACAATAGATGTAAGATGAAAATAAAATAAAATTGAACTATTAAAAAAACTTGTGTCATTGAGAAATATATGATAGTTTTGATTTTATTCAATATTTAGTTATACTAATTACTTAAAAACTTTATTAAATATATGTACTCGTTTATAGGAAATTTCATAGAGAATTCAGAAATGTATACATATTATAGTATTCGATTTACCAAAATCAAGACATTTGTGTTTAAACTGATTGGGCCCAATCAGCCGTCCATTTTATTAAACAGCTGCGCAGTCAACGGAGTATTACGGTTAGAGTCTCCGCAGCTGAAAGGTTAATAACGATCCACAGTCGATCCACATGGACGATCTTAGGAGTATCTCTTGCATCTTTTTGAAACGGCTCCGCAATGTCGAGGGCTGTTCCCTACTATGGTGCACCAACATAGTACAATTTCAATGCACCTCTATTACGAGTCTGAGGTCCCTTCACAGTCGCACAACTTGTACATTTGCGACACCAATCCTCGACATCGTCACGATAATCGACCCAGTAAAACCGTTCTTGGATCTTTAGAAAGGTTCGTTTAACTCCGAGATCGACTCCTAAGCAACTATTATGTTACAGCTGTAGAACATCCAGCACTTTAGCTTTAGGGACAACCATTTGCAAACGACTGCTGTCTTCCCAACAATTTTCCCATTTACTGCACAGGACTCCGTCCTGAATCAGCAAGCTGTCCCATCGGACCCAATAGCTTTTTGTGGTCGAATTCATCGCTGAGACGTCGCTCAACTTGGGCTTGAGTGCACCATTACGGAATCGGCTTGATGTCCGAATCTTCCTGCTGTGCATGTCGTAGGCTGTACTTCCATTCATTGCTGAGGTGGTTAGTCCTGAGCATCCTCACAGATACCACTTCCTTACCCTTTTGCCTAGCACTATATTTGCAATCATCAGGATAAGGTCTTCTTCGCAATGCATCTGTGTTTCCATGCGATTTCCCTAGTTCGATAGTAAAGTCGTATTCCTGCTGCTATTCAGCTGTGCTGTTAGCCGCACTTCCCACTCGAGATCGATCACTTTCCCTTTTCACAGTTCGTTTACGGCAGCTGGACCGAAGATAGCCTCGTTCCCCACAGCTGTATCACCTAGAGCTGTATCTTTTATTGCAGTCGCGAACTGTAGCTGGTGCAATCTTCCTAGCGCGATGAGAACGATGATCCTGCTGCTGCTGGGCGTTGCCGTTAGCTGCACTACCTCCTCGAGATCGATCACCTTCCTTTTCCACAGTTCGCTTAGGGTAGTTGGATCGAATATGGTCCTTTTCCTCACAGCCATAACACCTAGGGCTGTACCCTTTATTGTGATCGCCAACTGCAGCTGCTGCAACGTTCTTGACGCGATGGATCCGATGATCCCGCCGCACGGCTTCAACCTCCAGTGCATGCGTCAAGGCGTTCTTAAGCGTACCGTGGTACCCGAGCCTCACAGCAGCTCTGACTTCATGGTCGCGGATGCCATCGATGAATGTCTGCACCAGGATCCCCTACAATGAGCGCAGGTACAGACTAGTATGCTTTTCGAACCAGCTTCTCCACCTCAAAAGCCTACTGCTGCAGGTTTTCGTTGCTGCGTTGCACACTATCTGTAAGCTGTGCACGAAAGGCGTGTTCCAGGTGCCTATCGTCATATCTAGCCTCTAATGCCTCAAGGAGCTGCCCGTAAGTCACTTTCTCACACAGATTTTCCAGAACAGTTAAGGCCTGGACGCGTAAGCCTAGTGTGAGAGCAGTCATGGCCTGACTTTTATTCCAGCCTTTCGCTTTCATGACAGCCTCAAACTGGATATTGTGGGCTGACCATGAAGAAGTCCCGTCGAACGGCGGTACTTTAAATCCACGTAGCGAAGGTGTTGTAAGTACTAAGGTAAGTGTAAATAATCAATCAATCAGGCTACGTATCAAGATAACAAAACCAGTTTGTCTTGGCCTCGCTTTGTATGATCTTTCCGTACAATGAACGGTCAGCTTATGCTTCAAATGACCTTTGCTTTCCAGGGCTGCGGTATCCTGCTAAGACAATCCCGGGACCCCGGGTCCTTGATTGGACAACGAGCAACCCATTGGTTTTGCAAAGCTTATTGTGTAGCCGTATGTGCATAACGTTATGATTAACCTTTTAAATACGCCAAAAATCCTACCTAATGATTTACTATTATTAATGTTTAATTTTCTTTGTTGTTAAATCTAACTTACATTAATTTGGACTCGTCACGCAACACAAAGGGTAAGAATTTTTGACTGTCCTAAGCCAGTGTGAAAGTATGAAGGAAAAGTTACATCATAGGTTATATGTACCATTATGTTTTTATTGAAATGTTGTGTAGGTATCAAGGGCGGGCGGTGATCTTTACAGTGATTATGCCACTTGGGCGCATAGGGTATCCATGAATTTACGGACTGTGTCGGACAGAAACTATTTTAATTTTATGAAAAAAAATAGCGTTTTTTTAAATCGGATAAATATTTTTATATTAAAGCCAATTACCTATGGTTTCAGTGACAACGGTGTTTACACTTACACAGTTCCCTTTTGTATAAAATTATATATATAATTTTATATAAAAGGGAACCATATAACAATATGCTAAGTATGGTAAAGCGTTACAATCTTATTAGGATATATAAGTTGATGTAATATTATAAATTTATTAGATGAACGAGTATATTTAACCAAATAAGTAAAGTGACACAATAAAATATTTCAAAGTGTTAATATTTGATTTATTAAAGCATGCTTGACATTAAATTAGAAACACATGTTCTTCATCATGATAAGGCAAACTTCGTGGGGCCATAAAACATGAAGTAGTTTGTCTTAGTTCTCAGTTGCAACTTTGAGAATAAACAAGGTAGTCCTATTACATTTTATAGATTACACCTACTAACGATATTCTTTAAGAATAGTTCTGTGCTACAAGTTATTTACTTAGATTTTAACAATCTATTGTTTTTGCAATGTGTCCTAAATACGGATCTAAACAATCAAAAGAGACGACTAAAAAAGTTTACGCAATCATTGTGACGTATTCCCCTGGTTATGTTTTTTTTTTCAAATACAACATAATATAAAGGATTGTCGCTACGTTTGTACAGGTTTCTCTTATTTTTTTAAGTTTGCGAGATTTGTTTGTTGGATATCTTAAAAGAATTAACCACTGGACCCGACATAAAACACAAATGTAAGAAAACTGGTTCAACCAAGTGGAGAATAACGCACACTAAGGTTTTTTTACATTAATATAATTACAGATACAAAAATCATAAAAGTTCACTCTATGTCTAGTGCTTGAATTGATAAAAGATATCGGTTAACGAATGAATAAAAATTGTGACATTTGATTTTGCACCGACAATCAAACCCAGAACCTCCACATGAGAAAGAAAAGGCGTATCGTAAATATGCTGACAAAGGAAATAAAGAGATAATCAAGGTGAATTAAGCATCCGGTATTTAAATTTTTATAAAAATAAAAATGCAGGGCATTGTTATGAAATTTTTATTCAATTATAGTTATGAAAACCTATACTTTTTTGTTAAGTTTAAATTATTTAACCTCTCAATATGCACGCGGTCGGATCCAACCATGGTGATATTCCTTTTTCAAGTCGTCAGATCGGACCACACCCACTCACAGCACTTTATACCATAAAAACTTACATTTAGAGACTACTTGTCTATGAAATAGTTTGGCATTATAGACTCAATTTGAAATTTCATATCCTCTAATCCAATAAAACGTAGTTAGTCTATGGTTTTTTATTTATATTCTATGTTCACTCTGTACGCCTATTTCTTGTAGCGTGTTATTGTGTTCATTTTGGATTTTTCTATTGTTTTATTAGTGTTTAGTAGAGTCTATTACTATAAAATTGTTATAAAAGTTTTTATATGAATACAATTTATATTTTTACGTAAATAATTTCGAGTAATATATAAAAATAATTGTGAAAATCACGCTGCCGTCCTGCGCTGGGTAAGTACATTTTTTACTATAAAAATACAATTAAAATATATATGTAATGAAGTAAAAGCATTAAAACTAGTAATACAACATAATAAGTAAACAGAAAAAAGTATATTATATTGAAATTTATAATGAATTTTATAGAAAATAAATCTATGACAAATTCAAGGTTAGGTTATTTTTAGCAGCGCCGCGTCACGCGTATCGAACTAGCGTTGTCAATCATTTTAGCTGGGGATGGAGGGGTTAAATAGATTTACTGACTTTTATTATGTATCATCTTTATTAAAAAGTGTACCTTAGAATTTTTTTTGTTCGCTTGTTTTCTTACATAAGCAATTCTAATCTTTAAATAATTTTCAACAATGGCTTTCGTTAATTCTTCGATGTGATTCACGCCATCGTTTTCAAATTTATGGAAATGAATATCTTCGTACAACGGAAGTTGCAGCAATATTTATGTTACTTTCGGCAAGAGAAAGTCTGTTGTGTAATCTTTTTTTAGTATTTTATTCTGAACACTCATCCTAAGTTCGAGTTCGCAGTGCTGACAAATATATATTATGGTATCACTTGAGGGAAGTATCAGTTTTCTCCTGTCTTTATGGGCCATGAAACTGCCTTCATAAGTTTCATTTTTTATATTTTAATTTTTAAAAGGTTGTGTTTCACTGATTTCAAAAGTTGTGAACTATAAAACCAGCAATATATTCAACCACGTATTGTCCGTAAGGCGAAAAAGTAGTTAAATGAGGCAATTCGTCATGATCAAGAGTTAAATGTAAAGTTTGGTTGTCGCTGTTAGTTCTCGCCGTTCTCATATTTATTCTCTCGATGGGTGATTTAGATGAGCAGTTAAGTATTGTAATGGATTCTAATGGTACGCAGATCCCTGAATCCACATCAATAAGTTGAAGCTGAGTGAACTAGCATTATCTTGTATATTGATTCAAATAGCCTGACGGTTGGCTTATTATTGCATCATTAATGACTACGTATACTACTATTACTACTACTAATAATCCTAACTCAATGTGACCTTGAGATATTTTATGGAAAGTCAAGTATAAATAAGATTTTTCTTTTTTATTAAGTCTTTAAAAAGTCTCTTAGTACTTTCAGCACACATGCTGAAACCCAAGAACGCCAATCAAACGAAGTGTTTCCATAATTTTCGACTCATTATGTTTTAATGTTTTTAAATATTTAGTTGTTTCTTCCAGGACTTTAAAGGATATTTATGTCGCCGACATAATTTCTAGAATTCATTGCTCGTTTAATGCATACCGATGAACTTAAGAATCAAGAATATCAAGCAGGATATTAATTTTCTTCAAAAACTCTGCCGTAGCCTCAACTCCACAAAAGTAAAGGATTCAAAGCACCGTGTCACAGAAAAATAAAGCATCAGCCACACTGTTACCAAATAGCTGAGATGCCAGCCGAACATTCATGATTTTTTTCTAAAATAAATGTGATTGGCTTGCAATTTGTTTGCCAAATGGAACAGTTCACTATCTTGCAAGTTGTGTAATTCTTCAAAATATTTCCAATTGATTCCTTTGCCTTCAAAATCTTTAAAATTTCCGTATGCTTGGAAAGCGTTTCGAAAATTTTTTAGCATTTGGCATGGGTCTAGAAAGATAAACATATTATTTTCATTTTCGGGATTTTTGAGAAAGGGTTTAAGATTTGAGATATCTAAGCAGAATCCCAATTTCTTGGCTGTAGATTAATTTGACTTGTGGCCGTCAAATGTAGGCGTTTTTGTTTCCACACCGCTTGCTTGCACAAACTCTACTGCTACATAATAAAGTTTTGATTTTTATTCTGCATTTTTCCTGTGTGGCAAAATAAGCTATCGGGACCTTCCAGGATTCATTTAGTGCTACTAACATATATTCCAATGCTTTTGAGGCCATTTTCGTAATCAGTTTCGACATTGAATCCAAAATCTACATATCCAAATGTTCATCCGAATTTTTTTTGATAATCTTGACTCTCCATGATTTTCGTTTCATCAATTATGAAAGCTGCATAGACCTTTTTGCTACCTACTCTTTCTACTTTTGCTTTTAACGATTCACTTGTGAAACCAGGTCTTTCATCTATGGTACTGTTGCGCGCCTAAGTTGACGTCATGTACCCACCACTAGCGCCATCTAGTGTCAGGGACGAGAGCGAGGGGAGCTTTCCAGAAAATGACATCACTAATCTTTCATCCGACAGCGCCATCTAGTATATAAACGAAGAACTAAGCTTCTAGAAGCCGACACTCAAACTTTCGATGCCTTGTCGATTGGTGCGCGTATTTACTTGAATGTTCTGGATGTTTCGGTGGTAATGTGTATTTATAGGCGCTGCAAGGTGCGTTCGGGGAAGTATTGAATTTGGCGAGCTTGTAACAGTACTATACTATCTTGTTAATGTACGTGGTGCAGGTAAGCAAGTGTCAAATATTTTGCGGAAATATTTTTACGATGTGGCAGAATAAAATTGCAATATCAGGGCAAACCATTTCAATTCTGGAGTGTATGAACGCGGAACGAAACCGGTTTTTTTCTGCTTCATTCTATCAGTAAATCTTTTGATTTTCCTTAAACGGCGATTACTGTATTGTAGTCGTTTAGTTTTTTTTAGATTTTTATGTATCTTTTTCTGTCTAAGCTTTTTTAGAGTATCTGATACTTGAACTTGATTAGACTTTGTTATCTGCACCAACTGCACCCATACGTTAAAATCTAAAGTTAGTAAAGTATTACACTTCAAAAATTAGATACACAAAAGCCATTTAAGACATAGACATAAGACAGTGTATATCTCCTTAAGTACGGTGTTAAAAAACAATTAATACACATTTAGTAACAAAAATTTATTATATTATTTATTATAACAAATTTATACCTACTTTGAACTTCCATGTTTTTGTAAGGGGTTTGTACCTTCAGCTAGTACCCACTACCACGAATTGATTGATTTGGTCATTTCTATTCAATGCTTGTTATTTACTTCTTATTGCTAAAAACAAGAGATTTAACTTTTTATTAGCAGATAATTTACAGGTTTGAAAACCCTAAACTTTTCGAAACGAATTGATTTAGATTATTTGTATTAAATTTATATGAAATCTCTTCAAGAGCAAAATCTTTCGAATACAAAAATATTTTTTTTAAATCGGTCCACAATTGGCGGAGAAATTGCCTAACAAACACATAAAAAATCTGAAGAATTGAGAACCTCGTCCTTTTTGAAGTCGGTCGAAAAGATACAAATAATAGATATTTCAACGTTAATGGCAACACCTACTTTTGGAAATAATTTTGATGTTGTAATTGAAGAGACTGCCTAAATTTTTGAATTCGAGTATTCCATGGTATCACAGATTATTTCTTGTGACTGTAAAAAAAGCATTGTATCTGTTACCAATATATGTAATAAATGATGAAGAAAGTAAAAATCGTACTTAAACATTATTTTTCTCGTCATGCCATCAAATATTAAAGTAAGTCATTTTAATAAACTTACGTATATCGAGCAGAACAAATTGCCCACAAACACGTCTTTATATAAGTAATGTCACTCACTAATTTTACAATTTGACTTTCTGTACAGAAACCAAACCAAAGTATAGTTATAGTATCCTATAAAAATAGTAAAAAGCACTACTTTTTACTATTTTTTATAGGATAAGTGTGACAAACGAGCACACAGCCCACCTGATTGTCAGTGGATGCTGTAGTCCATAGAAATCTACATTTAACCTCGCTTAGGAATAAAAATGCAGATGCATTGTCACTCTTGAGGACTAAGATGGAATTCCTCGATTCCAGTAAAACAAGTCCCCGGTTCTCTACACTCACGATATGAAACACAGCAGCATTAAGCTGCTATTTTACGCTGGTATTCTGTGAGAGCGTGGTCCTTCCCCAATGGTGTCGACCCATTCATGCTACAACCGGAATCGCTGAAGTGTGGCTGTGCCACGTATAAAACTGTTCATATACTGTGGTAATAAGACTATTTTTTCTCGGAAACAAATAAAACAGCGACTATTTAGGAAATATGCAACAGATTCGTAGCTAAATCGTGTGACATTACTCCGAGTGTTGATTCTTCTTGGCCACACAATAGTACCAAACAGCAAACTGCGCAAACTTGTGCAACTGAAACTCTAATATGATAATCTCGGTTGCAATAACAGTTGTTTTAGCCGCAGTATGCTTAATTATTTATGATCATTATTATATCATAACAATGTTAATAAAATTTTTACAATCTTTGAGTTATTATCCTTTACAATTTGTTTAGATGCTTATAATTGTAATCGTATAAGGATGTACTTTTGCAATTTGTATCTTTTTAAATTGTATTAATATTACCTTGTATATTTTTTTGACTGATAACTAATATAAATAAGTTGATGTCTGAATCAATAAGTCATCGAATAAAACTATTATTTACGATTTTATCGCTTTTCATCACTACTTTAACTTATATTTACTATCATGACGCTTCGGGTGCTTTACAGCACCCATGGTCACGGGAGCGACTGAGTTGTTTGACGTCCCAATGTCATAGTTGGTCCGGCTACTTTCAGTTATTAAATATTAATTTTTGACCCGATTCACGCAAAAGGAGCTTATAGTATCATGAAGTCTCGCAGTGGTGTGCTTGGGTTTGGTTTTAATTTTTTTAATTATAGGATCTCAAGCAGATGTCAGCACACATCCATCATCTCTATTGAAATTTAGATGTTTTTAATTTCAATAGCCTCGCGTATCGTCATTGGTAGGAATCGGTGTTCTTTTGCGAGAATTTGTGGTTCATCAAATCTAATGTAATGGTTAGGACGATCTTGAACATGTTCGCAGTTGGTTTAGTGGTTGAAGTAGTGTGACTGCAGATCATGAGGTTCTGGGTTCGAATATTGATCCGGGCCAAAAAATCAATTATTAAGTTTTTTCGACAAGAAATTCTCAGTAGCTGCCCGGAGTCAGGAAGTTGGTGGTGTCTCATCCCCGTGCCTCGGAAAGCACATAAAGCCGATGGTCCTGCGCTTGATCTTCTCTCCGGATGTGTCGGTTTACCCTCCCATCGGATTATGTCTCTCTTTAGCAAAAATGGGACACTTGAGAATTACGTGCAGTACTTTTTCCTCAACTCCTGATTCACAGATACATGATGAGTTCTCCTTACATTTGAATCGGTACAAGTCCTCGGGGAATCAACCATGCCCGGTCATAACCTTTTTCATTGTAGGAGACAGTGCTGTTTTTCTAACCAACTTATATGCATTTATAGCATTTGGAAGAAAGACCTCAGTTATTTCACCAGTATCGCCTTCTATATATTTCTGGTATCCACTTTTTTAAGATCTCCAGTCGGATAAATCTTTTTATGAATGACACTGGACACAGGTCATATTTAGGTTTTCTTTTTATTCGCAACGCTGCTTGTTTCGCCAAATCGTCGGCCCGCTAATTTCCCGCCAGACCCGCATGGGCTTTTATCCAGGACAATCGGATACGTTTTTGTTGCAGAAATATGGACCGTATATTTCTGCGAGTCTTAAATGCAAGGGAATATTTGGTGTCTTGATTGACAATGCTCCCGTGTGCTGCCCTCGAATCATTGTAAATTCCAAAACTTTTTCGTCGCTGGCTCAGTTGCCCTTAATATGGCTAGTAATTCCGCCTGTTAAATGGTGCAGTAGTTTGACAGTTTGAGCTTAAGAGTTCTTGTCTTCGCTTCATTATTATAAAACTATAATTTTGCCTTGACGTTTCCCTCTATTTTGCTACGATCAGTAAAAATTCGGGGACTGTGGGTATTATTGAGTGTCGCACTTGTTCTCCAGGCATATGAATTCCCGGTCCATATTATGGGATGCTAGGTGGGGCAATTACGAGAAGCTCGATTTCGCTTCCACCTTACGGGCCCCCCATCAATGACTGGAGTTTACCTCTCTTTGCCTCAAAAAAGGTGGCCGCTTCTTGGACCCTCAGGTCTATAGGAAGCATGCCTGCCAATGTTAGTGCCGAGTACAAGGAGACAGTACTGTAAGTTTTACAGATTTTCTGAGCGAAACTTCTTTGCACAGCATTTATCTGCTTTTTTATTCCCAAGTTGCTAGCCGCTGATGCCCACACGCTAGCCGTGTGCAATACTACCGGCTATTCGAAGGCTTCACGTATACCTACGGTTAATATCTACGTCATTAGCTCCAGACCTTCAATCGTTGTTTTGAAGCTTTTAGGAAACGTTTACAAATTCCTTCTATCTCTGTAGACATCCCAGGAGCTCGCTTTTGGATACCTAAAAGTAACAGTTTCATAAGTTGGTGATTCTCCAATCACAAACTAAATGTGTTTGTGATCAGATATCGAGTTTCTACTACTAAAAAGCCAGTAATTTATTCACTTGAACATGTTATTGATAACAATTATATCTAACTCTTCTTGCCTAGCACTCGTTACAAAGGTTTGTGTACACCCTAAGTTTAGGCTTGCCGGGCGGTTGGAGATGAAAAAATCATAAAGTAACTCACCTCTTTCGTTGATATTAGTACTACTCCAGGCTGTGTGTTGAGCATTAGCATCGCAACCCACCACAAGTTTGTTGTTGTGTTTTCGGGTAAACTTTGCCACTTGTTATAACTCGATGATAGTGTAACGCTTCCCCCCTCTATATAAAATAATATAATATTTAATATAATTAATTTAACCCTTTTCAATAAATATATATATATATATATATATATATTTGTGACCAGTATTAATAAAATATGTTTTGATCTTTCTAAATGATTTTTCAAAAGTTTTAATAATAGGCCGTTTGTAATATTTTTGGCGTGATCGTTTTTGTTAGGAACCTTATTTACATTGTGTTTGTTTAGTAACTTAGTTCTTTTAAGTGTCTTTTAGAAGAATGAATATTCACTAGAGCAATTGAAAGCTGTTGGTAGTGCCTTATAAGTTACGTGAACTCCGTTCACAAAGACAG
Source organism: Parnassius apollo (assembly GCA_907164705.1). Classification (NCBI taxonomy): domain Eukaryota; kingdom Metazoa; phylum Arthropoda; class Insecta; order Lepidoptera; family Papilionidae; genus Parnassius; species Parnassius apollo. Next base: position 305,617 of record CAJQZP010001370.1, on the reverse strand, counting down.
GGCTCGAGAAAAGTTAAGAACATAAAACGTTCCTATTCCACTTGTATCAGGTTTACATTATTAATTTATTATTATTTATTCCTTCCCGCTTGGAAAAGGCTTACAATATATTTAAACAAAATACCCGATACAAGGGCTTCGCGCTCCTACATTTATTGTAGGGGAGGCACACGGCTCCACACACGCCGTGCGCGGTGAGCGCCAACCATTTTGATGCACTCCCCCCGAAGGAACGTTAATTCATGAACTGGACCGTAGTCCAAAGCAAAAAAACTGACGAAACAGTAAAAGAGGCTTGGCCTCTTGTTAGTGCGTAAGCAAAAACATCGACCGAAGTCGCGCATATCAATGCGTGTAAACGCCAAACAGACTACGAACGAATACAGCCACAGTGAATGTACGTCACACGGTTTAGGCAAATAGGTACACTGGCCGAGAGCCATCCGTGAGCGTCACCACCTGCCAGACCGCCGCTCCTGCATACGTGATGTAAGTGTATGGCATCACCACCAATTGCATGATCAGCACGGCTACTAGCCGCAGAGCGTGTCATGAGTCTACCCCTCACCTCAAGGGAATGGGGTCCCACGTTGTGCGGCTTTCGGCCGCAGCCTTGAGAGTCTGCTCAGATCCTCCCGCCAGCTACCACCCGCATGAGGTCGACACATATGCTCCACCAACCAATACAACGGCAGATATAGCCAAAAGGCAGTTATAAGATGTTAGTAATAATTTGCCATCAGAAAGGGTTTGTGTCACGTTGTTACTGTGTGACGTTGAGTAAATGCATTTTCGGTTATGTTTGCCTCACCCACCAACAAGTTGCCTTCAATAATTCAAAGGTGGGAAAGTCACAGAGATATATTATTATGTTGTTATATAAAACATCGTGGAGGTTAGACAGTCTGCAGCCCCGTAATGAAGGGACCCGACTTGGGCAAAGCTACTTAGGTGTGAGTCAAACCAAGACGCAGAGAGTGCCATTGAGAATAGCGTCCCACCAAACAACCATCGCAGAGACGTAATACTGCAGAACGCAACAAGCATCAATACGACTATCGTCCAGCTAACACCATTCCAAGGTCCCCCATATATCCCAGCAGACATCAGCACCCGCATACCTCCATCGACCAGAACCACAAGAATGCGTCGAATCAGGCGCGGCACACCCGCTGATACATCACAAGACGCAATACCGCAAGAAGCAGTAAGCATAATTGCAACTATCATACGGATGGCGCCCCCCTCACAATACACCTACATGATCCCTATCGACTTTGGTAACAAAGTTTATATTGTTGTTAACTAAAATATAATTGATAGAATTGGGCGTTTCTTTGCGAAAATCCATTATAATAAAAAATAAAAATATAAATTTCTTTGCAACCTTCCGCTAAATAAATACAATGATGTGTCTTACCTAGATTGAAGAGCACCTTCCGCCCTCCCTCAATTGCATGCACTAACTCCGTCACCACTAGTCCCAGCACCACTACTCCCAACACCACTATTCCAGGTAAGACACACCATCGACGATAATACGACACGTGTTTCGCCTCTACACGAGGCATCTTCAGGTAATGTAGACTCTACGGCGGCTGATTGCTAAGATGACTTAGTATTTTAAGTTCTTGTTGCAAATTCCGTCAGTTAAAATCCATGAAAATATTGTTTTGTTCTCTTGTTCGTAGCCATCTCGAATATGCGTGTCAAGTATGGAGTCCTCAATATAAAATATATATTAACAAAATCGAAGCGATTCAAAAAGAAATCATTCGATATGTAGGTTCTAAATTTCATATATCCAAAGGAGGCTACAAATTGCAGTGTCCTCATTTTCATCTCCTCCCGCTGCAAACTAGGCGCTATACAGCTGACCTGGTCTTACTTAGTAAAATTTCTCAAGATGGTTTAGACTGCCCTGTCTTATTAAAAAGATTATGTATCTCAGTTGCCTCTCGTTCACTGCGCTATTACAAACCCTTACATGTTTCTTTATGTAGATCAAATTACAGGCGAAACTCATTCTTCTTACGAGCATTTAACTCATTTAATAAATTTTCTAAGGATTATGATAAGGCTGACCTTTTTTCTACTAGTGGTACTACTATCTGCAATTTGATAATATCCGAATTCAGTAACAATTTACTCTTGAACTCTTAAATCTAATCAATACCAATGTATAAATTTTATCTACTTATATATGTTGCATGTATTTACCCAAACCGATTACTCATCTGTGAAAACTTTTAATAGGCTTACTTTGGAAATTATATTATATACCATATAGCATTAATTAAAAGCTGTAAGTTTTCCTGTTATAAATAAATAAATAAATAAATTATCGTCGATGGTGTGTCTTACCTGGAATAGTGGTGTTGGGAGTAGTGGTGCTGGGACTAGTGGTGACGGAGTTAGTGCATGCAATTGAGGGAGGGCGGTAGGTGCTCTTCAATCCAGGTAAGACACATTATTGTATTTATTTAGCGGAAGGTTGCAAAGAAATTTATATTTTTATATTATTTTTTTAACTAAAAAATATCACCAACGTATCATAGTAGCACGCTAATAAGACGCCAGTGAACAAAAGTCCACGTATCATAGCGCTAGTGCATTAAGATATGAAGTTCAGTATGCTTGTTACACTTAAAAGTGCTACCAAACACACTCATCCCAATCCGAATGATAGACGACGCATCGCTATGCGCTACGACGCCGCTCGCAAACGGTATGGGTGTGCGACGTCAACGGAAAAGCCATATTGCTACAACAAACCCACTTACCGCCGGCACTAAGATGATAATTGTATACCTCCATCAACCAGAACCACAAGAATACGTCGAATCAGGCGCAGTACACCCGCAGATCCATCACAAGACGCAATACCGCAAGTAGCAGTAAGCTTCAATGCAGCTATCATACGGGTGGCGCCCCCACACAACACACCTACATGATCCCTGTCGACTTTGGTAACAAAATTTGTATTGTTTTAACTAAAAATATCACCAACGTATCATAGTAGCGCGCTACTAAGACGCCAATGAACGAAACTCCACGCATCATAGCGCTAATGCATTTAGACATGAAGTTCAGTATGCTGGTTACACTTAAAAGTGCTACCAAACAAACTCATTATCCCAATCCGAAAGATAGACGACGCATCGCTATGGGCTACAACTTCGCCCACAAACGGTATGGGTGTGGGATGTCCACGGGAAAGCCGTATTGCTACAACAAACCCGCTTACCACCGGCACTAAGATGATATGTCTAGGACACATCGGTTAGCGAGCCCAAGTTTACCTCTGACCTATTGCTCGTGAAGCAGCATACCCGCCACTTACTGCTTTTGTATCATAGACCTTACTTTCATAAGTCATTAATATATAGGACTTCAACCCACCACCCCACTATTGCAAATTCATCATAGAGACCTTCTATAGTATTGTTTATTATCATAAGTCCCTAATATAGGACTAGTAATTGTGCTAGAGTACTTCAAGCAGTCGGGATCCCGACCACCCCAACTGCAGGTATGTATCTCCGGCAGCTCCTCCATACAAGACATCTATACATGAACACCTTCCACAACTTAGGAAAATTTTCTTTTATACATGAACTCCTTCCACAACTTAGACAATTTTTAACAAATTTTCTAATATATCTTATAAATGTTATTTATCTTTATTTTTATAATATTTTCGATTTGTATTTCTATTGTTTATCATATTTTAAATATTTTTACAAGTTTTTAAATAAATTTATTTATTTTGTAAGACAATATTTTGCCTTAATTTACTATATTATTTGTCTAATGTTTGAAATGTATTTATCTTAATTTTGTGCTTATTAATGTAATTTTATTGTTTAATATATGTCTTTTAAGAATATTTTTGACGCCCTCTTATATTGAATTTAATTATTATTAGTAAAGATGGGCCGTCACAATAGGATCTGAGTTCTCTCTGTCTGATCTGTGCATCCCTTGAGATTTATGAAGGCTGTAACCAGATTACCTTTTCAGTACTCTGGAACAGCTAAATGTTCAATATTTTTATTGTAAATTATACAAGTTCTGGGTCTACTGCCTTTAGTACCGACAACCCACAATCCCAGAACTTGACCGATATCCACCCAAGGCACTTGTATGAGGGCGAGGTCAATGTTTTCCTCTGCACAGAAAACCTTCACCTCCAGAAGTAGCTGCTGCATGGTGAAGATTTGCCTGGTGGACTCTCGTCTTACTCTTCGGGTTAGGCATTTATGGACGTGGGGGGCAGGGGCCTTTTCCACCTTTTGAGCGGGGGTCAACACTGAGTCTTTACTGGTGCTCTCGACCCCGCCTCATCTGCTTTCTTACCGCTTCAACCTCTTTTCCACTTACCCCTGGACGACACCGGCGGGCGCCGTCGGACCGAGGCAAAATCAGCGCTATGGGTCTTTGTCACTCTTAATGTTGCCATTCTAGTCTTATCTCGAGAGGTAGAAGGCTAGGGAGATTGAATTTGGATTATTTCAGGCTCCGTTGCCGCGTCAAAATCTCCCTTGACTTTAAAAGTTATCATTTTAAAGCCAAGGACGACTCTGCCGCCTGCCTTCCAAAGAGCCTCCACCGATGATTCGTCCAGAGAAAAGGTTACTAGGAAGCCTTTCTCCTCGTCCCTACCTAGAGCTATGGTGAAGGATTTTCTAGAGCTCGGTATGGAGTCCTTCATATTGCACCATCTGCAGCACAGGCGCCTCCTCTGGAGAGTCAGCTTCGCTGCAGGGCAGATAGGTAATGTCCAGCAGAGGATTAGCTTGGTTATTATCGAGAGCTCTGCCTCTGGCCAGGGTTTCAGTTTTCCGATTTCACCCACAATCCAATCCTTGCTTGCCTTATTCAGGGAAGTTACCAGAATTTAACCTGGATTATGAGTGAAACCTGAAAATATTGGTCCCATTTAGATCTGCGCTCCACAGACCATCTTAGCAACGGCCTTTTTAAGTGCCTGAGCTTTTTATCCCCGATTGCTGGCTTCACAGACTTTCTGGGCTGGTCTTTGGGAGAATACTCCTCAGACTGACTTCTTCTTTTCGTCTTCGGAACTGGTGGAGGTTAGGGCAGGGGAATTTCATCCCAGGGCTCCTAGAAGTACGAGATGGCCTATTTGGCTGCTATCTCAGCTGATATAAGCCTTCGGTACCTCTTCTTTGTTGCCCCACTAAGCTTATAAAGCCTAGCGTACTTTTTCGCTTCTCTTCCCTGGTAGGTTTCCAATTGCGGTTCGGCTGAAAACGTAGCCTATACTTGAGTATGTGAGGCTAACAGAGACTCTCCCAAACCTACAGATATTTCCACTTACCTCTTAGCAACCAAGCGGCCAAATTTGGTCGCGGCGATATTCAGTCAAATACCAAGTGACCGAATTCGGCCGCACCCACCCACAGCACTTTAACCCATAAATACTTATAGTTAGAGACTACTTTCTATGAAGAAATTTGGTACTATAGGCTCAACATAATATTTTCTATCCTCTAGTGTAATAAAAAGTCAGTTACTCTATGGTCACTTATTTATAATCTACGTTCATTATGTACGCCATTTTCGTATGGATGTTATTTTGTTTGTTTTTTTGTAGATTTTCGGATTTTTCTAGTGCTTTATTATAGTGTTTTATTATAAAATTGGTATAAAAGCTCTGGGGTCAATATAATTTATCTTTTTACGTAAATAATTTCGAGTAATATATAGAAATAATAGTGATTTAAACGCTGCCGACATCCGCTTCGTATTCGTTTTTTTGTTATCAAAATACAATAAAGTATTTTTGTAATGAAGTAAATCCTGACTTTTGTTGTGAACACAGGATAGAAAATTTTGTATGGATTTTACAATGCCAAACTTTTTCTTAGAAAAGTAGTCTCTAAATATAAGTTTAAATGTTTTAAAATAGTGTAGGTGGGTACGGTCGCATGTGACCGCGCGGGATTTGACAGATGCATGCGACTTTGTGGGGATTGAAGAGTTAAAAGAGATTTTAATTATTGTTCGGAAAATTTCGATTTTCGTATATTCGGGTCCCACCATTAGTTAGAGAAATATTCGTTCACAGCCGGCAGAATTCCGCATGCCAAAAGAAGGTTGCATGCTAAAATACTACCCAAATTGCCTTGGTCTCGGGTAGACACGGTTTGCGACTAGACTTACTCCGAGCCACGCAGTCATTTGCATAGTATGCTTAACACCTTGGATTGAGTTAGTATAGGAAAAAGAGGGTGAGATAAAGGAAAAGAAAAAGAGGATCATCTGAGTGTTTCTATTCATTCTATTTCCTATTAAAGCAGATCAAATAACAGGCGGAAACACGTGAAGGAAGAACGCCTCAGACTTTCGCTGAGGATCAACACGACCTGCGCTCTCCCCCAGACCCATTCGCCAAACTTCTTTGCTGGAAAAGAGAGCAGAATGGGTGTGAATCTAGTCCTACTGATAATGTCTAAATGTTAGGAGTAGATTAACCCACGCCCTTAATGGTTCACCTTTATGTTAAAAATGGGCATCGACGTAATCTTTACATTAGGGCCCCTCGTAAACATATGTGCTGTAAAACACCCGAAACGTCGGGCAGAAAAAAAGTTAAAAGTAAATGCAGTAAAATCCGAAAAAATAGCATGATTTAATTGAAATTTCAGTATACACAAAGGAGTGTGGTGAAATCGTACCAGACGATGAAATAATAGCGTCCCAACATGAAATATTTATATAAAATGCCCTTATTGTTTAAGGTTCTAAATCACACAAGAAATATCTCCTAAGTAGCCACAAAAAAGTTATTCATTTATTTCTGTTTTTGTAACTGTTAAAAATTATTTTAAATAATAGTTTCAGAATGCAACTAATGACTTATTTCGTGTATGAAAGGACTTGGTATTCAAAGACTATAATTTAATTACGTTTTTCTAAATAGTTGTTAATTTGAATTCAATTCAATTAGTATGTAGACATCAAATCAACTACTATGCTGATTTATTATGTAATAAATTCTTGTCATAAAATAATTATGTAGGTCAGAGGAAGCTAAATGTTTTGTTCAATAATATATGTACAACGGAACGTCATTTGACATCGCTTAATCTGTGGTCATCGATCCGAGCCATTATTGTCATTTCCTTCTGTTGTTTTGACCTCGGTATTGTTTTACGGACCACAAATTATAAAGTTGATACGGACTGATTTTGGGTCGTAAACTATTATATAGTAATCTGTGATTTTGGGACACCGATTTCACATCTTGGATAATTGTGAGAGACATCATGCAAACTACACAACATAGACATATAGGCGTGCGATTGATATATGTTAATTGTAACATACTATTGATACACTTCACCGCCATCTCGTTTTCGAGCTTGATATCAGAGTAATTTATAAGATCTGCGAGTGGAATTCTTTAATAATAGTAAGTATTTACATACCTATTTATTTTATTACACTGACATAATACATCATCATAATACAACTCTAATTTTAATTTTGGTTTACTGAAGAGGATTACGTATGTGATGCCTGTCAGCAATTGGCAATACAGCATGTCAACTGCGGGTTACCTAATGAACCTGGTGCATCATCTTCCCGTGGCCACAAGCATGTTTACACACTTTGTGGAATTTCTCTCAGGAATCGTAAACGTGACCTTATTTTGAGAGAGAAACCATCTCAGTTGCAACAAGCAATACATGTAGAGTTTGAAAATAGAATTACCCTACGGCAGGCAATAATTACCTTTTTATTTTATACTTTTTTTGTTTTGTTTTGGGATCAATTTTATAGTGAATTTATCACTGAAATTTTATATTGTTTTGTATAAATGTTTCCACTTGCTCGGGTTTAATAATAATGAGCCAAAACATTTATTTTAGACAAGGCTGTATGGTTGTTTTAAGCAACTTCAAAAAACCGTATATTTCATCCCTGTTGGCTAAGACTCGAGAGAAGAAGAGAAGAAGAAGAGAGCAAACAGAGCCAGAGCAGGAGCCAAAGTCTCAACTCCTAGAACCTTAAAGCCCTCCAAATACCGACCAGGAAGATAACAAAGTACCTAGGGTGATTAGTTTGCCTCAGTATAGACGAGCGGCAAACACTGCAGCACATTGTGTTTTTTCTGGTTGCCAGAACACAGATTTGCATAGAATTTCTGGCCCTCTAAGAGCAACAACTCTTAGCAAAAACAAATATTACTTGCCTATAAATGCTCATATTTGTGTCCAACATACATTTATTACTGATTGGGATAAGTTATTGTGTGTATTATCTTTCTTTTATAAATGCTTTCAACACATTTCTTGATTTCTCGAGTGTGGAAAGTGTTACAAGAATTGGTGAGCATTTGTTTCATTATTGGCTCGGAATGAATAAACAACAATTTGAACTTTTATCATATGAAACGCCGCGTCTTGTAGAAACAAATAGAGGAATTTTAGGTTCAAGTGCTCTTCTAACGAAGATGAGAATTGGTGAATCAGATGACCGGTTATCTTAGTTATTAATGGTTCCAAGGCAAACATTAGAAAGATTAATGGATAAGTTAGTTATAAGTTTATTATAAGTTTAGGGAAATACTGGTACAATTTAAATGATACTAGTTTTTTTACGGATTTTATCGCGTATATTTAACTTTTTTAATACCCAACATTTCGAGCACTTTACAGCACCATGGGTGCTGGGTGCTGTAAAGTGCTCGAAACGTCGGGTATTTAAAAAGTTAAATATATGCGATAAATCCGTAAAAACTAGTATTATTTCAATGTATAGTGTTTGCGTAAATATAAGAAATCATTAAATATTGGTACAAGTTCTTGTTCCTAGAAATCTGGGAATTGAACACACATCCCATGAGCAATTAATGCAACACAATTTAATGATTCCAAATGCAATTTATAGTCAAACAATGAAAATGCTGTATAATATGTGATGGTACATATACTTTTATAAACAAAGGTTCCAATTGTATGTTCCAAAAGGCCACATATTCCTTACCCTTCCTTAAATAAAAAAAAAAAACTTTACTATTTTTGCTGGTGACACCCGATGGCTACATTGTAGACTGCTTTGGCCCATACAAAGCTACCATGACTGATGCAGATATAATGAAGTCTCTTTTCAGGGATGAAAACTTCTCTCAGATAATACTTTAAGAATAATTGTGTTTTTATTTTAAACAGAGGATTTAAAGATTCAATTAGTTTGCTAGAGACTTGCAGCTACAGAACATATATGCCGGAATCTCTGCTTGAGTGTGAGCATCAGCTCACCACTGAGCAAGCTAACGGGAGTCTTTGTGTGACCATATGCCGATGGATGGTGGAAGTTGTTAACGATTACTTCAAACGAGACTTCAAAATATTCCGGCAAGATTTTTTTAATAAAACTGTTCCACATAATATGATGCATATGTTTTCCATAGCTGCATGTCTTTTTAATAAATGCGGTGTTCGACTAAAAAACAGGAACAGGACATAAATGTGATTAGAGAACGATTTCCATTAAATAATAATTTTTGTTATTTTATAAATAGTATGAATATGTATAGAGGAACATACGATTTTACTAGTATTACAGCTCATTCCAATACTAATATCATATCCCCTTCTAGAATATAGTGAATTTATATAATTTGCTCTGGGAACATATCAGATTCAACAGGCAACTTCCTATCATAGTGAACATGTCAATATTCACGGAGTGTATCGAATTGAAATAAGCAGAGAAAACATTAATGTAACAGAGTATCGTTTAAGAGTAAGTGGAAACAATTCACTTATAAGAGGCAAAATGAAATCCAAACACATTTCCAGAAAAGTATATTATATTTATATATTAATTAAAAATAATGTGTCTGGAAGGGAAGCTATAATAGAGTATTGCTGTAATTGTTTTGTTGGTAGAAGAACAGTTGGGTGCTGTGCACATGTTGTGACGCTTATGTGGTACCTTGGTTGGGCCAGGCATCAGCCGACAATACCAGCATCTGCAGCTTTCCTTGATGCTGAGTTGCAAGAGAGGATGATTAATAAAAAGTAATTTTCTCTTTTTTATAGAAATAAGGTGACAAACGAGCACACAGTCTACCTGATGGTAAGTGGATGCTGTGGTCTATTAGATATCTACTTTTATTTACAATTGAAAATCAAGATGCAGATACGTTACCAGCCTTAAGGACTGAGATAGAATTCCTTGTTTCCACTAAAAAGAGTCTCCGATTCTCTACGCTCACTATACGAAACACAGCAGCATTAAGCTGCTATTTTAGTTTGGTTTCTATCATGGGCACAACATCGAGATGAGGTTGATCCGCCTGCATCTTTTTTATATGATAAATTACTATCAAGTGATGATATTGAAAATACAGAATGATGATTATTAACCTTAATGCGTTTTAATATTGTAATATTAATGATGATTTTTGCCATAGTTGCTACACTTGTGGCAACCAAAGTTTTTTGTGGTATTTTATAGGAAGATGCCGCTGCTCATCTCCTGATATTTTTATTTTACTCTGACGACTTTTACAACTCCATATATCCAGTGCGTACAAGGTATAAGACCAAAGAGTAAAATTATTCGAGGATTAGTTACTCTGCTTTAATATAGTATTTGGTCGAACCTCGTTTGGTCGTTAAATAACTGTGTAATAATGTTATGGTATTCTTTAATATATTGTTGTCCTTAGTTCTTGGACAATGTCACCCGAAGAGCTCGTATCTCTATAAATGTTTCCTCGGTTTAAGTTCTTTGTAGAATATTTAGAGACGATACCAGGAGACTCGACGGTATGGGTTTGGTAGCTTGAGAGAGAGAGAGAGAGAGAGATAACGCTTTAGTGTGGGATACTACTTGCGAACACTTTGACAGCATCCCATCTCAGGGATACCTTGTCTAAAGCAGAGGTGGCATTAGAGGCACTAAGTAAATAGCCCAGAATATCTAGAAGATGAGTACATATTTGAGCAATTTGCTGTAGAGACTATTGGTCCGTAGGGTGCACGTGCGGTGTAGTTTCTAAAAAACTGTATTTGCGACTGATCTTCGCTGCTGGTAATAAGAAATTGTTTAGTTTGTCTTCGCTTGAAGGCTAAGTATAGCCATTCAGAGAGGACACGTAGCCAGCATTCTTGGGACGATACCACGGAAAGTAGGACTGTATGATAATTTCTGTTATTTTTTTAATATTGTTATTTTAATTTCGAAAATGACGTTGTATATAACTGATAACTACGTAATTCAAAGTTTATATTTTTTTATATTATTTTGCTAGCACGTACCCGGTGCGTTGCTGCCGCAGAAGAAGTAATTGTGGTTATATTGTATAATTAGGAATGATAATACAATCATTGAAATAGAATGATATATAACTTTTTATAACTTTCAAATAAATACTCAGTATAATACGCACGCCACCTAATGTCAGTTAATTGTACCATGCATATAACCTTCGCACAAGTGCAAACAATAAGTTGACTAAGTTTTACCGTATACTGATGAACGGTTTAGAATCGTAGAAAGTAAGAGCAAACATAAATTTTTATATAGTAGAAAATATTTTACTGTCTATAGACAGACCTGCAGTTGATTAGATTAGGCGTTATTATAGCAACTGATTTGTTTTTATAATACTAGAAACAAATGAACGGTTGACAATAAATTATTTTAGAAATTATGTTTTTATTTTTATTTTGCGTAGTTATTTTGATCTTAATGATTTTTAGTTGAATGGTCTAAGGGCTACGATGGCTATCCGAGTACATGAATACGAGGGAACCAGAATACAAAACTAATCCAACTGTAGAAATGTGTAAGAGAGGGTAACGTAACATCCCCGAAATACTTTACCACTGCATTGGAAGACCTTTTCAAGTTACTGGACTGGAAAGGATACGGTATGAACATCAATGGCGTGTACGTCAACTCACCTTCGATTTGCCGACAATATAGTCCTTACGGCAGAATCGCTGGAGGACCTACGCACTATGTTCAATGACCTCAATAGTGTCTCCCAACGGATAAGTCTTAAGATGAACATGGACAAAACAAAAGTCATGTGTAATGTCCATGTCACACCTACGCCCGTGGTTTTTGGGAGCACTTAGCTGAAGTTGTTGACGAGTATTTTTACTTGGGATAAATAGTCCAACTAGGAAAGTTCAACTTCGATCGACAGGTCAATCGACGGATTCAACTCGGCTGGGTAGCGTTCGGGAGATTACAACACATCTTCTCGTCAGTCAGTGTCAGTGATGACCTATGGATCTGAGACGAGGTCTTTCACTGCTGGCCGTATGAGGAAGCTCGAAGTCGCTCAGCGAGCTATGAAAAGGGCTATGCTCAGGGGTTCAAACTTAGGAATGAGGATATCTGCAGCAGAACCAGAGTGACCGACATCACCCAATGGATTAGTAAGCTGAAGTGGCAATTGACCGGCCATATAGCTCGAAGAACCGAATACCGATGGGGAAAAAAGGTTCTCGAGTGGCAGCCTCATACCGACAGGCTAAGTGTAGGACGTTCCCCCACTAGATGGAGTTAAAACCTGTTAAGACATACAGGAAGTTGATGGATGCAGGTGGCTCAGGACCATGCTTTGTGGCATTTCTTGGGGGAGGCCTATGTTCAGCAGTGGACTTGTGAAGGCTTTAGTCATGATGAATGATAATGGCATTACATTGATATGATCATAAGTAGAATGTACGTTACGGGTAGAGTCCATCTATACATAGAGTCCTTTCTATTTAGGTATATGCAGGGTATAGAAATTTATCGATATAATTTGGTACACTGTCTCATCCCTGTTATTAGTTCCGTGGACGTGCACTACTGCTGTCAGCGCCAAAATGGCGGAAATCAAATCGCTTCATCAAGTCACGGTGTATAGCCGGTCCAGCGTACTTGTATATATAGAGGTCAGTGGTTTTGACAGAACTTATAACCCGACTAATTATAACTACAGATAAAAATTGTGTCTGATATTTTGATAAGATAAAAATTACCATAGAAAAAATTAAATATTTAAACTTATTTTTATATAATGGTCTCGTTATTTTTGACATGTAAATCCGATTGTACTGTATAACTAAATTACGCAAAAATTATTCAATTACTTTTTGTACAAGAAATTTAACAATTTTTTTACACCATAATGAATGGAAAATATTCACCTACGTAACACTTCTAATATTAGTTTTATTGACAATAGTTTTCTCTCATGATGGTTCCTGGAATATTCCGTAAGCAAGTGTTGTTTATTCTATTGTGTGACATATTTCGCAATTGAAATTTGTTTCTTATGCATCATGAAAGCAAACTTGTTGGTAAGTAATGTGTCCGAAAATAAGTTGCATTGCTACAAGTAATACAACAAGTCTTGTATTCAATAAAAATTAATTAAAATAAGGCATCTTCGGAGGCTGAATCTGGAAAGTTTTGTACTTTATCTCTTTTTCCTGCGAGTTTTTATCAAAATATTATTTACAAATACATTACATACATTTCTCTTTATATTTAATTAAAATTTCTGTATAATCTTGATCAATATAACATTTTCTTTTTTGTTTAATAGCTAATGTTGCCAGCTTATCAATATCTTCACAGCCTAATAAACCGATGTGTGATGGTACTAACTGCAAAACCAAATTACGGTTTTTATAATGAATATTAAATATTTCACTCTATCGATACATCTCTGAGATCAGGTTTACACCGAGCAATGTGTAGAAGAGCACTTTTACTTTTTAAATATATTGTACTAGCATACGAGTATAATAGGGTCTCATTCATCAGCAACTAATTCCACTGATATTATCGTCAAATTATTAGATATTTTTAATTTTACATTTATAAAACAGTAATGAATTGACATAGGCGGCACTTACACCACATTACCTCGGATCCGTCACAAAAAATGTCCTTGGAATATATTAAACGCTAAATTATTTAACATTCAATCCATTTTATCAGATCCGACTATAAAAAATTAATCTCATGACATATTTTGGCACGCGTGACACAGTTTAAGTATTTTTTAATTATGTTTTATTATTAATATTAGGTCTTAACACATTTAAAAGCCGTTGTTTATGAAATAATTTAATATATTATTTTTTTAATTTTGTTTTATTTCTATTAATAAAAGTAATTACCGATTAATATTGATTCCTTGTTTGAATTGATTTGATAATTGCTCTTCTTGAAGAAATCCGCTGGATGGGAGGCAACAAATTCCTCAAAGGCATTTTGTACTGCACCACGGGTATTGAATTTTTTTTCCAATTTTTTACTAATTTGACGCAAATTAACTAAATAGGTAAATCTGACAAAACCTTATACTATGTTAAAATATGTATAGGCTACATAGTTAAACGAAATCAAAGAAATAGTCATACATACAATAAAAAATGTAGCCCCTTCAGGGCAGTTCAATATGAAACTGCATTACAAATAGATTTTTTTACAATCTCTATAGGTAACAAGCCTTGGTAAAAATAAAGACAAACCGTCGGATTTTAGAAATAGCTAGATGTTGTTTGATAAATATAGTGTCTTTATTTAGTTAAGCCTATAGTATTTGACAAATAAAGAAAAATTTTCCGAAGTGTTTTTTTATTTTGATGATTATGGAAGAAAGGAAATCCCATGTTAAACAAGGAATGTTCATACACGTGTCCACGTAAGAAAATATTTCCACACAAAAAATAGTATGTGACTATTTCTTAAGTATAATACGAAAAACATGTTCAACACACCTTTATTTTATGATGTCAATTTTTTATTTAAATGAAAAAGTTAAAAGGCTAAGGCCTATCGTTTTCACAAAACTATAAAATTTGATATTTTTTTATCTTTATGAGTATTACATGTTTCTAACTTAAATTTACCTAACAAAAGCCACAAATTTGTTTCTATGTTAATTTACGTCAGCGCCGGTATTTATAGTGATGAGACTATTAACTGTCAAGTCTCCGTAGACGGCATCCAATTTACTTAACGTTTTAAACTGCAGTCTCCTTTATATAACATAATTCAACGATAAAGCAGTTCTTTCATGATACGACAAATTATCAGTATGAATATTTGTTGTAGCAAGTCTGACAAGTCCAGGCAAAATATAATGTTGGCGTTCACGTTTAATACGAAACGGAATATGGTACTGAAACAAACATTTTAAAACGAAGATAAACATCAACTTTTACCAAAAAAGCTTGCAGTGTAAAAAATATAAGATTTTTTATACTACAAGCGTGTTGTTTCGAAAAAATGTATCATCTTAAAAAGCACGGACGCGTATTTTGTCGGGTCTAAAGTGAACTGGTGCAACCGGCAAATTTTCAAAAACCGTTTTTTTACATCAGGCGTTATAAAGTTTCATCCTTTCAGAAAGAATGAGTCAATGTGTGAAAGAGTATGAATGTGTAATTCCAAGGCTGCTATGGATACGATGATGATGAAAGTGGGCTTAAAAAAGCTGTTTGTGCTAGGGTCCCAGACATGTTCAAGTCCTTTTATATTCGAGAGCAGTTTTGGGACATGGTAAGGATGGTGTTGATGAAATATAAGGAAAATAAAAATAATATTATGTAAGGAGACGTTAATCAAATGGTTCGAGTGAAAAGGATGGTTATGAAAGGGAATTGGGAACGTTAGGCGATGAGAGTGTAAATGAGGATGGTGAAGATCTCCTCACCGTAGGTGTGGAAGAGAATATTTTTGTGACGAACACTTTTTTCGTCATAACAAGATTCACATGTATACATGAGAAAGAGGTGATGGTAGAGGCGTAATGGATTTCATAATTGTGGATGAAAAAATGAGAAGCGTAATGGTAGATACAAGGGTTAACCGGGGATCCAACGTAGGGACCGATCATTACTTGGTCTGATGTCGGATTAATGGTCTATTCAAGATTGGCGGCATTGGAAATCTGTGTCTATCACTGCGTTACAGCATATAAGAATAGAGAAATTACAACAAGACGATATAAAAGAGAAGTGTAAATGTAGACTGAGGGAAAAGCTTCTCATATTTTATCCTTTTTTATTATTTATTATTATTTAGTCCTTACCTCGAAGTAAGCTTTTTTTAAACGTAAACATGTCTTTCATTAATGCAACAAACGCAATCTAGAAGTTATATTTGTGGAAAAGCCGATAATTAAAAATTTATATCAAAATGTGTTCAAAGTTTTGATCGGATTATGAACTTTATTGACTACTTCAATATCCATCGGGTGTGTATATACGAAAAAAAAGGAAAAAAACACCTCAAAAGTGTCTAACGGTTTAGAATAAATAAGAAAAAAAAATAACGAAAATAATCTAAACGCCAAAATATTATGTATAAACTTGAATGTGACTACGCAACATTCCTATTATAAAATTAATAGCATAATAGCAAGGTTTTCGCTATCAGTATTTTAGTCACTAAGTTAACAAAAAACTGAACATGATTTTGATTGTCTTTTACATTTTAATTTTAATTTTATGATTACACATTTGTGTAGTCCAGTTTGTACTAGACAGTAATAAACTAGACTACTAAGTAATAAAAAAAATTGAAGTTTAATTTAAGCAGAAGTTTAGGATATTTTGGTCAAACGGGAAGAATAAATAAATAAAAAACAATAAAGCAGATACAAAATGTCTAAGAAAAAAAGGAGTAAGTCTGTTAGATACATGATAACAAAAAGCTTTCAAGAAACAGGGAATTATAATACGTTTTCAGTGATTTATTTGATATGCGTGGTAGATTCAGGCTGTATCTATACTACGGTTGTTGCAAGAATGGGTTGTCTCGACCGGGTAAGATCAGGTTTTTACAAAACACCAGAGTGAAACAGCAGCATAATTCTGCTGTGTTTCGTAAGGTGAGTGTAAAAAGCGGATATTCATTTTCCTGGAAATGAGGCATTCCATCTTAGGTCCCATCTACATTTTCATTCTTAATAGGAGGTAGTTGTAGGTTTCCATGTTCCACAGCGTCCAATTGCCATCAAGAGGACTGTGTTCTTATATATTATTTATTATATAAAATAAGACTGCACTGCACTGCACTTGCAGTCTTATTTTATAAAAATAAAGTATATTTATTATAATTTTTTATACTCATATGGGTATATTTTCTCATTATTATTTTTTGTTGAAAAAATAAAAATGAAAATATAAATTCTTCCTCTTTACTATCATTTTCCTCTGTATCATGGAGGCATTTTACTTTCATAATGCCATGCTGCAGTTATATTCTGCGGCTCGAACGGAGAAGAATCACGCTCTCATAGAATACCAGCGTAAAATAGTAGCTCTGTGTTTCGTATGGTGAGTGTAGAAAACCGGCGACCCTTTTTACTGGAAACGAGGCATTCCATCTTGGTCCTCATGGATGATAATGCAACTGCATATTTATTCGAAATCGAGGATAGATGTAGATGTCTATGGGCCTAAGCAACCACTTACCATTAGGTGGACTGTGTGCTCGTTTTTCAACCTACCCTATAATAAAAAATGTAAAAAACAGAAACGATCATGCATCCATACAATATATTGACCAAGAACTATTATCCTTCTCTTGGACTCGTTCACAGTCGGGTAATAAAATCATCAAACACTGTTTTCATAAGACTCTTCAATACTCGTGCAATAGAAATCGGTTGCATGGCCACACAAGTCAGGATTACTAAAAAAATATTGTTTTTTCCGCCCAAAAAGTAATTTTACTAAAGATTTATATAACTGACGACAAAACATGTGTGTTGTGATATAAATTGCACCGCAATTTAAACCTATGCGACGTGGATATATTGCAAGATTAAATAAAAACGATTGTTTTTTGTAGTAATACATTTGCACATTTTGCAGTATAAAAGAAACACAAAACCTTACATCAAAAATTTGTTGACACGTGAAGAAATCCTTTGACTTTGTACCGTTATTTAAATTAAAATTTAAAATTCTTCGTTTTTATTTTTTATTTTGAGAGATTTTCTCAACAATATCACAAAACTTAAACAAAATAATCATGTAGTATGGTCTACTCATAATATTTCTATGACTGTTACTTCAGATAATTAATATAATTAGGTGTACCTATGCAGAAATTCATTATATTACACGTGTGAAAATTAATTAGCTAAGATCTGCGTAGTAAAACGATGTGTCTAACCTTGTTTGAACAGCACCTCATGCTCTCCCTAACTAGGTAAGGGATAAAGTTTTATTTTAAAGTTCTTCGCTTAATGTTACTTCAATTTAATGTAATTCAAAATTCAATTCAATTCCATGTAAACAAAATTTTACACGTATTGTTCCGCATAGAATTAAAACGAAAAGAACCTGCAGATCTGTGATGGTGTTATAATTGCAAGTAGTTTAATTATTTAAAAACATCATTTAATACAGTTTTTTCCTTTTGTCTTGAAAACGAAGTAAAATCTGCGAAAATCTTTAAAATAAAAATTGGTAATGTGTTAATGTCATGTAAAATTTCCTTTATCTTTTTGTCCTTATATATTTGTAGTAGGTAAAATGATGTCGAAAAAAATCGATTTAGCATTAATTTTTTTTTTAAAAACATTTTTTTGTAAAAATGCGAATCAACAATTTTTTTTTCAAAATTTTTATAATTTTTTTTTCGTGGCGAGTAAATTAGTAGCTGGAACTGACTATAAAATCACGCCACCAATACGTTATACATCGGGTGATATCCCAAGTCACCGATTAGCAACGCCCGCTCATTAGGGTGCCTGCGTTTCCATTGGTCGCAGCGCTAGCAGAGATGACTGCCTGTATACCAATTGTTCCCATGGATGGCGGCGTGTGCATAGTTTAATAGCTGCCTGCGCAGGTATTGCGTTTTTTGTGAGTAAGTCCAATCGGAGCATAATTCGAAACAAACAAAAAAAATTAATTTAAAATTTTTTTCAGCTATATAAGGGTAATTGCGTAGCAAACATACATATTATTTTACTTGTACTTGCGCGATACTAAATAAACATAATAGTGGTTCGCGGTGGTTTAATTCTTGGGTCTAGCTACATATATTCTTACTCCTATGCGCCTGTACTGGTAACACCCCACGTTTATGATTTTAAAGAAGATGCAAGCTGAAGATGCCAATTCCAGTATTTTGGGAGAAACCTGTGTTGGTGTAAGAATACCCCCGTTAACCTCCGATGACCCTGAACTATGGTTCGATCAGCTGCAGAGACTGGTGACGTTGTTCAGCATTAGCACTTATGCCACTAAGTTCTACTATGTCACAGCTGCAACCGCAACATGCAGCAGTAGAACGAGACTTAATAGTTTCTCCACCGCCCACGAACAAGTATGATACATTGAAGGCTGAGCTGCTACGAAGACTGCTACCCAGGAACGAAAACTCAATGTATGAGGAGATCGAAGACAGAAAGCCGACGCAATTTTTACGGCATTTTAAGTACCTAGCTGGAGCAAATGTACAATCCGAATTCATCAGTACAATGTGGGCAAATCGATTTCCTACGCAATTGCAGACCTGTATTGCCAAGTAGCAAACGAAGATGTTATAAGAAGATATCTTCAGACCAAGCCGAGCTTGGAGACCCTGTCAATGGCTATTTTCCTGCAACTACGCTAGCCAACAGTCCGGTAATAGTGCAATTGACTAGTTTTATTTTTGATAGCTTTATCGAAAATAAACAATAGATTTGACACTATTTCATCAAAAAATTTCTTTTGGCTCTCCTCTAAACTTGTTAAATTCCATATGCAACCTAATACGTCTCAGGTCGAGATTTTATTAAAAAAATTTATTGACTTTCGTGATTCAAAATCAAATTTACTTAAAAAAAAACAGCACAGCACGCACTGGTTGTACACTTCAGTTTTCAGGTCTTGAGGTATACCTGACGAGAAGATGTGTCGTAATTTCCCGAACGCTGCCCAGCCGAGTTGAATCCGTCGATTGACCTCTCGGTCGAAGTTGGACTTACCTAGTCGGACTATTTGTCCCAGGTAAACGTACTCGTCAACAACTTCGAGCATAGTGCTCCCAACAACTACCGGCATTGGTGTGACATGGACATTAAACATGATCTTTGTTTTATCCATGTTCATCTTAAGACCTATCCGTTGGGAGACATCATTGAGGTCATTGAGCATAGTGCTAAGGTTTCACGCCTATTTTCGAAAATAGAGTTTTCATCATATCTCGACGTTTTGAGATCGCAGGAAGCTATTCTGACTAATTTCACGTGAATATCAATACGGATGTATGTACATGGGATTTTCATGGGGATCGAAGTGTTAAATTCTTAAAATAGAACCGTCATAATAGTATAATTAGCTCCTCACATAGTCATATTCGTTCCTTATAAAATATATAGTACACTTACTCTGAATCCGCTTCATACCTTTTATTAAATACACGAAGTGGCATGGTATACTGGTAAATGGTATACTGTTCACGAAACGATAAAAAATTCGATTATGCTATTTAGGATTTATCACGCAGTGGTAGTGTTAGTATGTCCACTAACCTATACCGTCCCGTGGGTATCATAAAAGGTAATAGAAGGAAACTCAAACAGGAGATGGGCAGCATAATACTTATGACAACTTAAAATAAAATAAAAACTGCGGTTGCCCACGGATCTGTTAAGCGTGGCAACGATGGCTTGCCCTAAAAGGTAATGGATGGATGAATGGACTAGACTGGTTGGGCAGTGTATTGTAGTTGTTATTCCATTACTGTTTTCCATCACTCACGTGCGATGTTTTTTTTTTGTTTTGATTCCTAATATTTTCTGCGCTTGGTTATCTGTAATATAAACTTACTGTACTTTATGAATGTAAAGGAACCAGAGAAATAAAAAGAATATTTGACCATATACACTTGAAGACTGTAATATACTTCGTATGCTTGTGTAAAAGTACACGTCTCAACTTAATTATGAAATGTAATTTGAATTTCAAATTTATTGAGGAAGCCAGTCAGGGAAATAAACATTTACTTTAATTACTTTAAGAACTTCGTAGCTGTTATTGTAGTCTGCTATGCTAATTTTCTTCCTAAATATATTTTTACTATCAAATAGCAATTAAATAAAATTCTCATCGCAATTTAAGTCTAATATTGCTATTTAAGCTCACTTACTGAACTTTGTGATATTTTAAGATATTTTATGTTTTGCATTATGCATAATATTGTGTAAAAATTTTAATACGCAGCTTCCATGGTCGCAATAATTTATCTCTAAATGTATTTCGTGTATTTGCTTTGATACAAATAAATATTTTATGTCGTAGTAAGTTAATTGATTAAGACCACAGAAATAGTTATAAATTATTACAATTTCTGTCATTAGGACCTTATAAAACAGCTTCACTAATATAGTTTTAGCCCAAACGATATACACCACTTTGTCACCAAATGCATTAATATCACGCAACGCTTGAAATTCGAAACTGAGCTGCGTCCAACGAAAAATATTGTACTTGATGTATTATTGTGATTGAAAATTTAGAAGGAAAGTACTGATTATTTTATGAAAAAATATCAATATATTTTACCCAAACCTATTTTAATTTTGAAATAAATGCAACGTTTTATTGATGATTTAGATTTATGCATGCATTGTAGCAATTTAATATTATTCAAGATTTAGTGTAAGCACACAGAAAACTAAATACGATACTAAAATTCGATTCAACTTTTTTACAAAATACCAGACCGGGTGAGATCACGTTTTTACAAAATACCAGAGTGAAACAGCAGCATAATTCTGCTGTGTTTCGTAAGGTGAGTGTAAAAAGCGGATATTCATTTTCCTGGAAATGAGGCATTCCATCTTAGGCCCCATCTACATTTTCATTCTTAGTAGGAGGTAGTTGTAGGTTTCCATGTTCTTATATACTTTATTGTATAAAATAAGACTGCACTTGCAGTCTTATTTTATAAAACTAAAGTATATTTATTTTAATTTTTTATACTCATATGGGTATATTTTCTCATTATTATTTTTTTGTTGAAAAAATAAAAATGAAAATATAAATTCTTCCTCTTTACTATCATTTTCCTCTGTATCATGGAGGCATTTTACTTTCATAATGCCATGCTGCAGTTATATTCTGCGGCTCGAACGGAGAAGAACCACGCTCTCACAGAATACCAGCGTAAAATAGTAGCTCTGTGTTTCGTATGGTGAGTGTAGAAAACCGGCGACCCTTTTTACTGGAAACGAGGCATTCCATCTTGGTCCTCATGGATGATAATGCAACTGCATATTTATTCGAAATCGAGGATAGATGTAGATGTCTATGGGCCTAAGCAACCACTTACCATTAGGTGGACTGTGTGCTCGTTTTTCAACCTACCCTATAATAAAAAATGTAAAAAACAGAAACGATCATGCATTCATACAATATATTGACCAAGAACTATTATCCTTCTCTTGGACTCGTTCACAGTCGGGTAATAAAATCATCAAAAACTGTTTTCATAAAACTCTTCAATACTCGTGCAATAGAAATCGGTTGCATGGCCACACAAGTCAGGATTACTAAAAAAATATTGTTTTTTCCGCCCAAAAAGTAATTTTACTAAAGATTTATATAACTGACGACAAAACATGTGTGTTGTGATATAAATTGCACCGCAATTTAAACCTATGCGACGTGGATATATTGCAAGATTAAATAAAAACGATTGTTTTTTGTAGTAATACATTTGCACATTTTGCAGTATAAAAAAAATACAAAACCTTACATCAAAAATTTGTTGACACGTGAAAAAATCCTTTGACTTTGTACCGTTATTTAAATTATAATTTGAAATTCTTCGTTTTTATTTTTTATTTTGAGAGATTTTCTCAACAATATCACAAAACTTAAACAAAATAATCATGTAGTATGGTCTACTCATAATATTTCTATGACTGTTACTTCAGATAATTAATATAATTAGGTGTACCTATGTAGAAATCCATTATATTACACGTGTGAAAATTAATTAGCTAAGATCTGCGTAGTAAAACGATATGTCTAACCTTGTTTGAACAGCACCTCATGCTCTCCCTAACTAGGTAAGGGATAAAGTTTTATTTTAAAGTTCTTCGCTTAATGTTACTTCAATTTAATGTAATTCAAAATTCAATTCAATTCCATGTAAACAAAATTTTACACGTATTGTTCCGCATAGAATTAAAACGAAAAGAACCTGCAGATCTGTGATGGTGTTATAATTGCAAGTAGTTTAATTATTTAAAAACATCATTTAATACAGTTTTTTCCTTTTGCCCTGAAAACGAAGTAAAATCTGCGAAAATCTTTAAAATAAAAATTGGTAATGTGTTAATGTCATGTAAAATTTCCTTTATCTTTTTGTCCTTATATATTTGTAGTAGGTGAAATGATGTCGAAAAAAATCGATTTAGCATTAATTAAGTTTTTTTTAAAAACATTTTTTTGTAAAAATGCGAATCAACAATTTTTTGTTCAAAATTTTTATAAGTTTTTTTTTCGTGGCGAGTAAATTAGTAGCTGGAACTGACTATAAAATCACGCCACCAATACGTTATACATCCTGTATGTATAACGTATTGGTGGCGTGATTGGTGGGGTGATATCCCACGTCACCGATTAGCAATGCCCGCTCATAAGGGTGCCTGCGTTTCCATTGGTCGCAGCGCTAGCAGAGATGACTGCCTGTATACCAATTGTTCCATAAATAAGCATAATAGTGGTTCGCGGTAGTTTAATTCTTGGGTCTAGCTACATATATTCTTACTCCTATGCGCCTGTACTGGTAACACCCCACGTTTATGAATTTAAAGAAGATGCAAGCTGAAGATGCCAATTCCATATCCATTCCATATCCATATTTTGGGAGAAACCTGTGTTGGAGTAAGAATACCCACGTTAACCTCCGATGACCCTGAACTATGGTTCGATCAGCTGCAGAGACTGGTCACGTTGTTCAGCATTAGCACTAATGCCACTAAGTTCTACAATGTCACAGCTGGAACCGCAAAATGCAGCAGTAGAACGAGGCTTAATAGTTTCTCCACCGCCCACGAACAAGTATGATACATTGAAGGCTGAGCTGCTACGAAGACTGCTACCCAGGAACGAAAACTCAAACAGATTTTAATGTATGAGGAGATTGAAGACAAATAAGCCGACGCAATTTTTACGGCATTTTCAGTACCTAGCTGGAGCAAATGTACAATCCGAATTCATCGGTACAATGTGGGCAAATCGACTTCCTACGCAATTGCAGACCTGTATTGCCAAGTAGCAAACGAAGATGTTATAAGAAGATATCTTCAGACCAAGCCGAGCTTGGAGACCCTGTCAATGGCTATTTTCCTGCAACTACGCTAGCCAACAGTCCGGTAATAGTGCAATTGACTAGTTCGTAGTCTGCATCTACGACACACGTAAGTTGAGTCATTGAGGCCTTAATGCGGGCAGTGACAGAGCTCAGCCAAAAGGTGGAAGGTTTGATTGATGATGATGATAATAAGGATGAAATAGTATTAGGTGGAAAAGAGTCTATCATCTCAGTCTAGGAGTCAGCCTGCGTATGAAACACCCTTTTCCCAATTTCTAACTCCAAGCAGCCGTGATTTCCTACTAAATTACAGGCATTTTATCTTCGTTCAAAAATGTGACAATGCATATCGATGGTGGAAAGGCAAAATGACCAAGCGACCTAAAGGCAACCTTACAGAAGAGCTGATTAAAGTTTGAAATTTTGAAAAAAAGTCATATTAATTGTTGTAATAATACTAGTTTTTACGGAATTTATTGCGTATATTTAAATTTTTAAATACCCGACGTTTCGATCGCTTTACAGCACTCATGATCACAGGCAGGACTGAGATGTTCAACGTCCATATGTCAAAGTTAACCGCGGTTACCATAGATTTAAATTTAACTTTTGTTCCGATCTATGCAGTATGAACTTATGGTATCTTGAAGTCTTGCAGATGTATGCTTGGGTTGGGATTTAATTTTATTTATTATAGGATCCCAAGCAGATGGTAGCACCTAGCCAACTTCTCTATTGAAATTAGGATGTTTTTTGATTTCAATAGCCTCGCGAATCATCCTTGGAAGGAATCGGTGTTCTTTAGCGAGGATCTGCGGTCTATCAAATCTGATGTAGTGACGGGGGCGATCCTGTACGTGTTCACAGACTGCAGACTTCCCGAAGCGTCGATTCTTCACATCAGCTATATGTTCTTTAACGCGGGTTTTTATTGATCTTTTAGTTTGTCCTATGTAGGAGAGACCACATTCACAATTAAGCTTGTACACTCCTGCATCTTGCAGAGGGACATTACACTTACATACGGACGTAAAATGGATAATACCTACGTACGCCAAATCACCAAAATTGTATGGGTTACCAAAAATACACAAGCCCAATGCTCCATTACGTCCCATAGTGAGCCAAATCGTTTTATCTTTGTTCAAAAATGTGACAATGCATATTACATTAACTATAATTACATGCATTTACACTAACTAAAATTACATGCATAGACATTACACTTACATCATCATCATCATCATCATCATTACAGCCCTTCACAAGTCCACTGCTGAACATAGGCCTCCCCCAAGTAATGCCACAAAGCACGGTCCTTAGCCACCTGCATCCATCGACTTCCTGCATGTCTTACCAGGTCGTCACTCCATCTAGTGGGGGGTCGCCCTACACTACGCCTACCGGTACGAGGCTGCCACTCGAGAACCTTTCTTCCCCATCGGTTATCGGTTCTTCGAGCTATATGGCCGGCCCATTGCCACTTCAGCTTACTAATCCGTTGGGCTATGTCGATCACTCTGATTTTACTGCGGATATCCTCATTTCTGAGTCTATCACGCAGAGAAACTCCAATCATAGCCCTCTCCATAGCTCGCTGAGCGACCTTAAGCGTCCTCATACGGCCAGCAGTGAAGGACCACGTCCCCTGAGTGGTGAGAGTATTTTCGCTAAGTGTTGAACCAATCTGTAAGTTGGTGAATCGATTTGGCTCACTATGGGACGTAATGGAGCATTGGGCTTGTGTATTTTTGGTAACCCATACAATTTTGGTGATTTGGCGTACGTAGGTATTATCCATTTTACGTCCGTATGTAAGTGTAATGTCCCTCTGCAAGATGCAGGAGTGTACAAGCTTGATTGTGAATGTGGTCTCTCCTACATAGGACAAACTAAAAGATCAATAAAAACCCGCGTTAAAGAACATATAGCTGATGCGAAGAATCGACGCTTCGGGAAGTCTGCAGTCTGTGAACACGTACAGGATCGTCCCCGTCACTACATCAGATTTGATAGACCGCAGATCCTCACTAAAGAACACCGATTCCTTCCAAGGATGATTCGCGAGGCTATTGAAATCAAAAAATATCCTAATTTCAATAGAGAAGTTGGCTAGGTGCTACCATCTGCTTGGGATCCTATAATAAATAAAATTAAATCCCAACCCAAGCATACATCTGCAAGACTTCAAGATACCATAAGTTCATACTGCATAGATCGGAACAAAAGTTAAATTTTAATCTATGGTAACCGCGGTTAACTATGACATATGGACGTTGAACATCTCAGTCCTGCCCGTGACCATGAGTGCTGTAAAGCGTTCGAAACGTCGGGTATTTAAGAAATTTAAATATACGCGATAAATTCCGTAAAAACTAGTATTATTTCAATGTGTAGTGTTCGCGTAAATATAAAAAATCATCATATTAATTGTACTGTTTATCATATTAGAGTAAATTTTACATGACTAAAAAGCTGTTTGGACTCTTCATTACCTAGTAAAAATAAATTCCCGTTTTGCTTACCGTTTCCGAAGTAAGTGGCGCTTAGTAAAAAAAAATCACCAACGGGAAAAATCGACCTACCGACAATCGACCGTTGATGTAAGAACTGAAAAAGACTGACATTTTTGAAGAACTTGAGAATGGATAAAATATCTACATAATAAAAAGAACATTTCTATGACGAGGCAAAAGTTACTTATCACTTCCTGATTGATTAATTTCTGTCTGGAATATTTTTACCAGAGGACAAATTTAAATAATATCTTTCACCCAATAATTGAATTGAATGAGGATTTTAGATTTAACAAAGAAAAACACAATATTTTTTTGTTAAACATCAACATTTCTTGACCTGAGACGCATAAGGTCGGATTTAAAAATCGAAACAAATTAACTTTAATAGTCAGCTGAAACCAGTATCCCGCGTTATTTCTAAGCATATAATAATCATCGTTCTATCTGTTTTCGTTCTGATAGATTTACAAATTCATAAGGTCGGATCTGTCGAGTTTTTGAATTTATATTGTGCATTAGGGCTTGATAAGAACTACAGTATTTATGCTTAAAATGTTGGTATAACTAGAAGGTCGAACATTGACTTCGGTTTTTATGCTTTTAAATTATTTTAAGCTTAAGGCAGAGTCTATTTGGTCATTCGACTTTATACAACAACGATTGTTGGTAAAAATAATACGTATTTTCAGATAGAACTTTATGTCTTTTGAAATTAAATAATCATTTATGTCGTAACTTGAGATAGACCGCTATGCATCAAAATTTTTATTTGTTCGTTTAAGGTCTACAAACAAAATAAAACCTTATGTTTTTAAAAAGTGCTACTTTATCGTCGTACAGAAATGCACATGTGAAAAAATATTATTCCATTGTTTTTGTGACGGCACACCGATGCGATACTACAACATCGGACATTATCGCCGGTCACTCGGTCGTTTTCGGCGCCAAGGTGGTTTAACCTATCAGCGCATCGCATCTAGCGCGTGTCGCATGCGTTTGTTTTGTTTATATGAATATAATTTATTATTAATGCGTGAGTCGTAACGAAAGAATAGTGAACTTAATTGATTCTGATTCAATTAATAATTAATTGAAAGTGAACTAGTAGTTATTGTAAATTCGATTAGAAACAAAAAAAAATTTTTAAATCAGTTAAAATTTAATTTGATATTGAAAATTGTTGATTTTACATACGTACAAAAATATTATTTTGCAATTCCGAGCCAAGAAATGTCCGATTATGATAGTGATGATAGTGATTAAAGACAAGACTTATGAACCACATAAAGATATATCGGATGACAGCTACGTCACTGATTCGCCAGAAAAAGTATTTGTAATAGCCAGGTCTCTAAAATTGAAAAAGGAAGCTTTCTTTTTCAGAAGAATCGCCTCAACGACAAAGTAAAATAGCAAATAATGAAGACAACAATTTCATTACTTTAGATAATCCTCTAGTTCCAAGAAAAGAACGTATGTCTGCAACTGTTGTTTTTTGTGAAAGTTCTTAAGAACATGACCGTTTTTCTGCTGCCATCACTAGGCAATAAATTATTATTGTTTATTATTCAATAGATAACCTTAATAAGTCTTCGTTATTTTATCAATGTAGTCCGAAATTAGCGAATTCCAATAATATGATTATAGTTCAAGAACGGGTGAGTACATCTGCTAATAATAATAATTACCTTAGAAACTGTAATTTAACAGACAGGGATCCTACAACAGGCTTTTTAACTTTACCAATTTTTGATGAAAGTATTATTTCTGATGATACTATGAATGAAAATATAATTAACTCTAACGGAGTTATGGTTGCAGATATGAATGTGAATATAGATATACCAGTTGACAGAGAGATAATAAATAATGAAGATATACAGCAGATCGGTACAGTAGCCCTTTCAAAATCTAGCACAAGAAAGGAAGTTAAGAATGTGACTAAATGGAAAAGAGTTGCCACTAAAATTGCAAGGCTGAAAGGTTCTCCCTATCACTCAACTGTAGCTAAAAAAAGAACTGAAATAGACGGTCGTGAGTTGAAACCCCCATATATGTGTAAATTTAAATGTTATGATAAAGTGCCTAATGAAACAAGAATGCAAATATTTAATGAATTTTGTAAAAAATGTACCACTTGGGATTAACATTGCCAGTCTCGTAACGTCAAAAAAAAAACTAAAACGCACGATGAGCACAGATGGGAACTTACACACTGACCGAAGAAAATTTTCTTACGAATATGGACTGATTTTCGATTATAAGAGTGAAAAAATATGCCGGAATATGTTTCTTAATACGCTTTCTATAGGAGAAAAAATTATTAAAGTGAGTTTGGTGAAACAACTTGATGGAGGCCTGGTAGCTCCAGATCAGAGGGGAAAGCATATTCCTGGTAATAAATCATCAGATATGGTAGTCAAATCAGTGATAGATCACATTAACTTGTATCCATGTTATGGGAATCATTATTCACGACAAAAGAGCGGACGAAAATTTTTAGGACCGGACTTGAATATCCCTGCTATGTATTAACAGTATAAAGAAATGATGGAAACTAAAGAGATCCCTCCTAATTTGGTGGCCAAAGAATGGCTGTACCGAAACATTTTTAACACTAAGTTCAATTTAAGTTTCAAACTACCGTCAGTCGATACTTGTAATGATTGCGATGCATTTGAGAGAAAGCTATTAGATGTTGTGGGTAAAGAACTGAAAAGAAATATAGTAAAAGAAAAGGAAATTCACGTCAAGGCTGCTGAAGAAAGATATTACTTGAAGAGTATTGATAAAAAAGAAGCAGAAGCAAGTTTGGGTGAAATAAGGGACTGATGTTTTATTTTCGGAAGTGTTTGGCCACGCCAAATGTAACTAATAGTAAATGTTTTTATCTACAAAAGCTTTGGACACTAAAGTTGACAATGTTTGATTTAACAGCTAATATCGCTGCAAACATTTGATGATTCTGAAAATATAGGTGACAGAGGAGGAAACGAATTAGCTTCCTGTCTGATTCGATGGGTATGAAGAAAATAGCGAAAAAATTACTAACCTAAGAGAATTAACTCTGTGGTCCAATAACTGTGCAGGCCAAAACCGAAATTTGATGATCGTGATGGTTTACATGTGGATATTGCACAAACAACCTCAGCTGAAAATAATAACCCACAAATTTATGCTGAAGGGTCATACACACATGGAAGTCGATCAAATACACTCACAAATCGAAAAAAGGAAAAAAAATTGAAAACAGTGCAGATTGCTATACCCCGAGACTGGTCTCAATTTATTCGAACTTGTGGAGGAAGGAGAACTTTTAACGTCTATGACATGCAACTTCATAATTTTAAAGATGTTACATGTTTGTATAAGAAAAATGGTCGTTTTGTTTCCAGAAAAAAGAATAAAGATGGTAAGGATTTTAGAATATCAGAATGTGTTTGGCTTCAAGTTAAACAAGACCAGCCCGGAATATCATTGTATAAAAATACATTCGAAATTTCATCCGAAATGCTTCTAAGCGGATTCAGTTCTCACAAAATTTACCTAGTGTAAGTCAAAGTGAAAAACCCATATCTACTGCAAAACTCAATGATTTGTTGAGTCTTTTACAATGGATTCCACAATAATTCCGTACATATTACAAAAATTTAAAACATTTGCAGAGTGAGGGGAGTTAATATTTTTTACTGAGAAGAATATATTTTTATGTATAAGTTTAGATTATTTTTATAATTAAATTTTGTTAATTCCGACTTTATGTTCTTCATATATAATTTAAATGCTACGTATATAGATGTGAAAACAAGATTGGACTTAATTAAAGTTCCATTTTTTGACAAACATAATGTTACATGTTGTAAAAAAGCTTATAATACACATTCAATTTACCAAAAAATTGCAGGCATAAAGTTGGATCAATACGTTGAATTAAAATGATCCGTCTTTTTATAACTCTTTACGAGTATAAAGTTGGATGTCACCAAAAACCTAGTTTTTGTTTAATAAAATATTATTACTATTCTGTGACTAGTTTAATTACTATACTCATACAAAGTTCGAAGACTTGCCCTTAACATTTTATTATTTTTGATAGCTTTATCGAAAATAAACAATAGATTTGACACGATTTCATCAAAAAATTTCTTTTGGCTCTCCTCTAAACTTGTTAAATTCCATATGCAACCTAATGCGTCTCAGGTCGAGATTTTACTGTACGCTCTGACAGCGCGCGACATGTTACACTCCCGTTCGCTCGGGACCTTAATGGGGGGAAAATTTGTAAGTTAGAAAATTTTTTGCTATATTGCAAATTTTGCTATATTTTCACTTTGACACAATATTTATGGATAAAACTTAGAGGATTTCTTGTTGAATGTATAAACTATCGAATAAAATTATGTTTGGTTGCTAGAAATTGTAATAAAATACACAAATTACCCTGTATACCATAGTAGTAGTATATACTTCAATTTTAGTGACAAAATTACTACTAATTTGAATTCTACACTTTTGTTTTTGGAGAAATTTATATGAAAATGTTTGTAAATATGTATATTTTTATGTTTTATGTGTTTCTATTCGTTACTCATACCAAAATATTAAAATATTAAAAATTTGAAAAAAAAAACAATAATATTTTATCTGTATGATATTCCGAACTATATTTCAAAATAGTTTTGTGTGAATTTGAAAAAAATACAAAGTCAAGTTATTTAAAATATGTAAGAAAACTATTTTTACTTACATTTTACTCTAAAAAAAAAATGAGAATTTGAAAAATAACACATTTATGACCCAACCGCAAAAATGGGCCTTCCGGATTTTGAAGTACTCTTGGCAATTTACTTTTCACTTTTTTATACCACAAATTATATATCTGCGTGTTCACTATATTACAAGGAATATAAAAAAGTATAATACTTTCGTTTTTAGTCCAGACACAAATATAAAATTCTATAAAAAAGACGGAGCACCTTCATCAAAGCGACACGTGGAACGCCGAAAGTTCAGAGTGATTTCTTTTTTTTTTCTAAGAAACATTGCCAGATTATGGTTTAAAAAAAAAGAGCATATCATTGTCTTTGATACTATTAACTATTGCATAGTGTCTTTGGTTTTGTTTAAAACGAAAAAAATAGTTTTTTCATAGGTACACAATTTTAAATAATTCTGATCTAATTAGTGCTCTTCTGGAGCGAACGTCAAGTAGGTATTGTACGATCTAAAGTGCGCATCGCTTGGCGAACAGGTTTTATTGACTTTCGTGATTCAAAATCAAATTTACTTAAAAAAAAACAGCCTTCTAGCGTAAAACTAAAAACACAAATAGTAAATATCGTCAGAGATCTTCGTTTTTATAAGAATGAAAAAGAATTCACAAGTACATTATAACACTAATCACTTAGAATTATTTAACAAACTATAAAGTGTTTTAACTTCCCGCTAATAAAATTCAAAATATTCAAAAATAGGGAAGTTATTGGTTTCACGCTTCATCATTATCATCATCATTACAGCCCTTCACAAGTCCACTGCTGAACATGGGCCTCCCCCAAGTAACGCCAAAAAGCACGGTCCTGAGCCACCTGCATCCATCGACTTCCTGCATGTCTTACCAGGTCATCACTCCATCTAGTGGGGGGTCGCCCTACACTACACTTAACCGGTACGAGGCTGCCACTCGAGAACCTTTCTTCCCCATCGGTTATCGGTTCTTCGAGCTATATGGCCGGCCCACTGCCACTTCAGCTTACTAATCCGTTGGGCTATGTTGGTCACTCTGGTTTAACTGCGGATATCCTCATTTCTAAGTCTATGTAGCTCGCTGAGCGACCTTGAGCGTCCTCATATGGTCAGCAGAGAAGGACCACGACTCGGTTCCGTAGGTCATCACTGGCAACACGCACTGGTTGTACACTTCAGTTTTCAGGTCTTGAGGTATACCTGACGAGAAGATGTGTCGTAACTTCCCGAACGCTGCCCAGCCGAGTTGAATCCGTCGATTGACCTCTCGGTCGAAGTTGGACTTACCTGGTCGGACTATTTGTCCCAGGTAAACGTACTCGTCAACAACTTCGAGCATAGTGCTCCCAACAACTACCGGCATTGGTGTGACATGGACATTAAACATGATCTTTGTTTTGTCCATGTTCATCTTAAGACCTACCCGTTGGGAGACACCATTGAGGTCATTGAGCATAGTGCTAAGGTTTCACGCCTATTTTCAAAAATAGAGTTTTCACCATATCTCGACGTTTTGAGATCGCAGGAAGCTATTCTGACTAATTTCACGTGAATATCAATACGGATGTATGTGCGTGTGCGCGCGCGCGCGTGTGTGTGTGTGCGTGTGTGCGCGCGCGTGTGTGTATGTGTGTGTGTGTGTACGTGCGTGGGTGTGTGTGTGTGTGTGTGTGTGTGTGTGTGTGTGTGTGTGTGTGTGTATGTGTGTCTGTGTGTACGTGCGTGTGTGCTTGCGTGTGTGTGTGTGTGTGTGTGTGTGTGTGCGTGTAAGTTTAAGTGTAAGTATGTTAACCTAAACTTTTTAAAGTCTTGATCGATTGAGATGCTGTTTGCGGCGTTCTAAAGATCTCGGGCCAGGGACCAGGCGCATGCACTGCATGGGATTTTCGTGGGGATCGAAGTGTTAAATTCTTAAAATAGAACCGTCATAATAGTATAATTAGCTCCTCACATAGTCATATTCGTTCCTTATAAAATATATAGTACACTTACTCTGAATCCGCTTCATACCTTTTATTAAATACACGAAGTGGCATGGTATACTGGTAAATGGTATACAGTTCACGAAACGTTAAAGATTCGATTATGCTGTTTGGGATTTATCATGCAGTGGTAGTGTTAGTATGTCCACTAACCTATACCGTCCCGTGGGTATCATAAAAGGTAATAGAAGGAAACTCAAACAGGAGATGGGCAGCATAATACTTATGACAACTTAAAATAAAATAAAAACTGCGGTTGCCCACGGATCTGTTAAGCGTGACAACGATGGCCCGCCCTAAAAGGTAATGGATGGATGAATGGACTAGACTGGTTGGGCAGTGTATTGTAGTTGTTATTCCATTACTGTTTTCCATCACTCACGTGCGATGTTTTTTTTTTGTTTTGATTCCTAATATTTTCTGCGCTTGGTTATCTGTAATGTAAACTTACTGTACTTTATGAATGTAAAAGAACCAGAGGAATAAAAAGAATATTTGACCATATACACTTGAAGACTGTAATAAACTTCGTATGCTTGTGTAAAAGTACACGTCTCAACTTAATTATGAAATGTAATTTGAATTTCAAATTTATTGAGGAAGCCAGTCAGGAAAATAAACATTTACTTTAATTACTTTAAGAACTTCGTAGCTGTTATTGTAGTCTGCTATGCTAATTTTCTTCCTAAATATATTTTTACTATCAAATAGCAATTAAATAAGATTCTCATCGCAATTTAAGTCTAATATTTCTATTTAAGCTCACTTACTGAACTTTGTGATATTTTAAGATATTTTATGTTTTGCATTATGCATAATATTGTGTAAAAATTTTAATACGCAGCTTCCATGGTCGCAATAATTTATCTCTAAATTTGATTTCGTG
Source organism: Parnassius apollo (assembly GCA_907164705.1). Taxonomy (NCBI): domain Eukaryota; kingdom Metazoa; phylum Arthropoda; class Insecta; order Lepidoptera; family Papilionidae; genus Parnassius; species Parnassius apollo. The sequence continues at coordinate 271,151 of CAJQZP010001370.1, read as the reverse complement.
TATTTGCTTTGATACAAATTAATATTTTATGTCGTAGTAAGTTAATTGATTAAGACCACAGAAATAGTTATAAATTATTACAATTTCTGTCATTAGGACCTTATAAAACAGCTTCACTAATATAGTTTTAGCCCAAAGGATATTATACACTTTGTCACCAAATGCATTAATATCACGCAACGCTTGAAATTCGAAACTGAGCTGCGTCCAACGAAAAATATTGAACTTGATGTATTATTGTGATTGAAAATATAGAAGGAAAGTACTGATTATTTTATGAAAAAATATCAATATATTTTACCCAAACCTATTTCAATTTTGAAATAAATGCAACGTTTTATTGATGATTTAGATTTATGCATGCATTGTAGCAATTTAATATTATTCAAGATTTAGTGTAAGCACACAGAAAACTAAATACAATACTTAAATTCGATTCAACTATAATTTAATCTTGCAGGAACTGGGCATTCTTTCGAGATAAAAAAATATTTATATAGTACTTCAGGAGTTATCAAATCTCCATACTGAATTTCATTAAAATTCAACCGGCCTTTAGATTGTGTTGTGAATGGGGAAATGTAGAATTATTCGTTTAAAACATATTCTGTAATATGAGTTATCCCGTAATATAAAGTATCTCGTAATAATAAAAAGTATCTCGTTTGTTATTTAAAAATAGAAGACAACTAAATGAAACTTCATAAAAGAGCATGAGATATTGCCACAAACAGAGCAGGTGTGCGATACTGAAGCGTGTGGGAAAGAGACAACAGGCGTAAATGTCTTCACCACTAGCAATCGGCCGGCCCAAATCATGTTGAATGAATCACATAGTAGTGCGGCGCTTATAAGTACTATGGAAAATAAATATGAGAACTCCGATAATAATCAGGCGCGAAAACTATCCTTCGCGGAAATGACCAAAGCTGGCAGTAATTGGAAAGTATCAAATAAGAATGAAGAGTGGATTTTATTACAGAAGATAAAGTTAAGAAAAAGGCTTATAACAAAAAGTGGAAATGCAACCGAAGATTTGAATAGAAGTAAAAAAAATTAAGGTGGTAGAGGCTAAAACTGCGTAATTTATTTCAAATATGCATAAACAGGTGTCTGAACAGATATTGTAGAATATATTCACAAAAAGACAGGAGAGAGAATGTTTCCTTAGTATAGATAAATATGAAAAAAAACTACAATGCATATAAAGTCTTTGTTCCTAAGTATAAAATAGACATGTTTTTAGACAATAGGTTATGGACCCATGGAATCGGTTTTAGGCGATTTATTACCTTTTGAGGAAGATGAGAAAACATAGAAGAATCTGATTTTGTGGCTAGTAAAAATATAAATACATAGACTGATACATATTATGCATATAAATAAAATTTTCAGATTTTGCGAAATGGATAATGATACTAACAACTACTCTCGATTAATAAGTTTTAACTGTTAATCCATGAAGAGATCATAAGAAGGCATTAAGGAGTTATGTCAGTTAGCTATCGTAATAGCCCTACAGGAGACGTGGCTTCTGCCACATGAGTTGCTATTACTGAGCACAATTGACAGTAATATTGGTGCTACGGAAACGTCGGCAATCAGCACCTCTGGTGTCTTACTTACTGGTAGACCATTTGGTGATGTTGCGTTGTTATGGAGTAAAAGTGCATTTCAAACGGTGTCTGCGATTTATTGTGAAGTTGGCTGTGTTCGGACAGCGGCGATTAAAACAACTGTATAAACTCATATAAAACCTTAGTTTATTTATAGAATGTCTTAGTTTAATACAATCTATTATTGAAATGAAAGAAAATTGTGAAGTTGAGGCATTTTATTTACTTGGCGGTTTTAATACACATCCAAAGGAAATATTTTATAATAAATTAATTAATTTCTGTAATTACCACATATGGTACTGCCTAAACGTTGATATGTTACTGCTTCAGTCCAACACCTATACGTTTCGTAGTGATGAATATGGGTGTGAGAGATAGTTAGACTACTATATTATAGTCACTCAATCTGCACGGGCAACAATTAATAAAATGTGGGTGAAACATGACGTATATTGGTCAGGTCACTTTCCGCTCATAATTTAATGTGACCTATGCAAATTAGAACAGAAAGTTGAAATTGATGTTATCCAAAGCCTGGAGAAGTAGAAATCTGTAGTCACAAGGTCTGATGAGTACGGCGGATGACGAAGAGTTTCCAACCCCAGCTCTTGAATCTTGGAGACCGTCTGTTGTGCAGTAGAAGGTCATGCGTTGTCATGCAAGAGCAGTGGGGACGAGCGATTGACGAAGGCTTGTTGGGGATGTGGGAGCTTCTCCATCATTGCGCTCAGTACTTCAGAATACATATCTGCAGTAATGTTCGTCCCTATTGGTAAAAGCTACTAAGCTATAAGTCACACCGGCGCTAGACTAAGTGTAGTGTAATCACATAAAAACATGATTTTTACTTAAGTACATTTTACGTTTAGTACTACGATAGAATATAAAACACGGTAATTAAAGTTAAAATAATAATTTATTTTTCTACATAGTCTCCTAACAAATCAATACATTTAGTCCATCTTTGTTCTAAACCCAGGATTCCCTTTGAAAATAATTCTTTGTCTTGACCATCCCAGAACGCTTCAACAGCGGCCATTATTTCGCTATCGTCTTCGAATTTCATGCCTCGGAGGCGTTCCTTGAGCCGAGGAAAGAGGTAAAAGTCACTAAGAGCTATATCTGGCGAATAGGGAGGGTGTTCGAGCAGTTCGAATCCCGTTTCTTGAATGGCAGCCATCGCAACTGCGGATTTGTGAGCCGGTGCGTTGTCTTAGTGGCCTCCCGTAATCTTCTTATTTGGTCTGCGTAGTAAGAGCCCGTAATAGTGGCTCCCTTTTCCAAATATTCCACCATAATTATGCCTTGAGCGTCCCAAAAAACAGATGCCATACCTTTCCTGCCGAACTTGAAACTTTGAATTTATTTGGCGTCGGTGAGGAGGCTCGCTTCCAGGTCATCAATTTTTTTTCGTTTCAGGATCAAAATGGTGGATCCAGGTCTAGTCTATAGTCACAAAACGAAACAAAAAATTTTCTTGATCTGCTTGGAACTTTTCGAGATTTACCCTTGAAATGTCAACTCGATTTTTTTTGCTCGTCGGTTAATATTCTGGGTACCCAACGCGCAGAGACCTTTTTCATATGCAACTCGTTCGCAAGGATTCTTTGAACGCGACCATATAAGATCCCTGTGACCTCAGCTACACACCTGATGGATCTTCGACTTTTTTCACGTTGTCTTCAGTGAGGGACGTGGATGGGCGTCCTTCGCGATGTTCATCTTCAGTGGATGTTCTTCCCAGTTTAAACTCTTTAGTCCAGCGTGCAACTGTAGAATATGGAGAAACAGAGTCCCCCAATGTTTCCACTAAGTCACTGTGTATGTCTTCTGAAGACATTTTTTTCAAACAGATATACTTGATGACAGCTCTAATTTCGTTTTTCTCCATGTTGATGTTATCTCTTTGACAGTTCGTATTCAAATGAATGTATCACCCGGAAATCGTGATTTATTTATATGATTTTTTTGGCTGGCGTAGTGAGTATATAAGCAAGCAAAAAATATTTTTTTTGAATTTTTATGCGGACCTGAAGTAACCGATTATCATTACTTTTGGATCAACCCTCGTATAATAATTCGATAGATGTAGCTGAGTAACTATTACAACGTGACATCATTTTGTTTAATCACACTAATAAATATCAGATGTACATGTTTTTAATTTTTTGGTAATGTAATTGTATTATTTTTTTAGGTTTATACTTCCAACAAACTCTACCGGTAATTCAGAGAGGCACGTGTAGATGAGATCAAAGCCTGCTTCAAGTCTCAAGTCAAGCTTATGGGCAAAAGTGAAAAAAATCTGCCTAACAACAATATGAGTACACTTTTATAATAACGTATACTTAGAACATTACGCTAGGATACTATTAACAATTATAAATGGACGGTTGGACACGGATGCTGAAAATTGTATTTTACTTACAGACGAATTCTGAGATTTGGTGGAAAACGATGTGGAACTCTTAGCTAAGGCTTTCCCGAATTTATCACTGCATGTGTGCATACCTTACATCGAGAAATTAAATTGTTTACATAGTGAACACTGACATTTTGAAAGTGGTGCAACAAAATAAAGGAGTTTCTGTCAATAGATTTTGACAGAGCACAGTTCGGTTCAAATAATAATAATGTACTCTAGATCGAATTTTGGTCACAGTGACCTGCTTCAACGGTGACTAGCCATCGACGCAAGACAGGATTATAATGCTCAAGTATATATACACAAGCGCAGATGCGCTTTCTATTCCCTCTCAGCGAAATGACCGGAGAGAGATCGGGTGCAAGACCAACGGCTTTACGTTGGATTCCGAGACACAGGAGTGAACCACCGCCAACTTCCTTACTCCGGGCATCTTCTGAGAATTTCTTGACCAAAAATCTCAATATTTTTTTGGCCCGACCCGGAATTTGAACGTATGACCTCATGATCAACAGTCGCACCACTACAACCACTAGACCAACAAGGCAGTTCAAATAACATAATTTTTCACATCTCTATAAGTTCTTTAATTATAATGAAGTATCGGGTGTACCCTTCCTTGCATAAACTTCAATTGAAATCGATACTCATAGGTGTACTAGTTATGCTTACACAAAATATAAATGCACCCCGATAATGTAATGGGACAAATACATTCAGTATTTTAATAGGTATGGGAAATGAGTATAATGTAATCATAACATGATTCCCAATAATTGCTGCAGTTACAGCCGATACACATCCCACTGCTGGGCACAGGCTTCTCTTCATGTTTGAGAGGGTTTTATGTCAAGGTCCGCCGCGCTTCCCCAATGCCCGTTAGCGACCATCACATGTCTTCGAAATATTTTTTTATAATTACTCAGACATGCAAGTTTCTTTACGATGTTTTCCTTAATCGCCGAGCACGTGGTAAATAAGCACATAAAATTACAATTAACGATTTTATTGGTACCGCCGAGGATCGAACCCGGTTTTCTCGCATACTCTGAAATTTACAGCAAAAGTTAACCTCCTGAACTACCTCGGCTCTTTTTTCCTGCTGTCCTACTATTTCAGATTTGCTATTAATAATAACAAAACCATCCCGTTTAGTGGGGATTTTGAATATCCACTACCACATATCTTCCAGCAGGTTTTGTAAAAAGTGACAAAAAGAAACAGGCAGGAGATGGGTAGCAGCATCTTCCTGATAACAGCAACAGCACAACAAAAATCTGTGGTTGCCAATCCGCGTGCCAAGCGTGGACACTATGGCAATATACTCACCCTGAGCAACGACACAAAAAGACGGTCGCCAGTCCCTGGCGGCCCGGCGGTGACCATGATAGCGGCGGGGCAGGGGGTGGTAAGAATCTCCAGTGGAATTTCGGTTGCCCCCTAAAACCAATAGACCTGGCAACATATAACGCACGCCTTCTGAGGACTGAGAAGAAGGTACTGAAGCTGTAAGAAGAGATAGACAAGTTGCGCTGGAAGTTATTATACACAGAATCACTAGGCGATATTCGCTGAAACTCATACAAGTTTATGCACCAACATCGGCACATCCCGATGAGGAAGTGGAGGAAATGTGTGAAGGTTTTTTTATAGGGTAGGATGACAAACGAGCATACAGTCCACCTGATGGTAAGTGGTTGCTGTGGTCTATAGACATCTACATCTATCCTCGATTACGAATCAAAATGCAGATGCGTTGTCATCCGTGAGGACTTAGGTGGAATGCCTCATTTCCAGTAAAAAGGGTCTCCGGTTCTCTTACACTTACCATACGAAACACAACAGCATTAAGCTACTATTTCACGCTGGTATTCTGTGAGAGCGTGGTCCTTCCCCGGTCAAGCCGACCCATTCGTTCTACAACTACTGCTACTAATATAACTGCAGCATCGCTCTACGACGTATAAAATGTTGAATAAAGATAAAATGGTCATATTTCATAATGAAACAATGTTTTTAACAGTTCAATCTTGTTTTAACCATAAATCTATTATTTACAATATTTTATAGTCAAAATAATAGGCTACAATACAATCTTTTATAATAAAACGCATTAAAATAAGCTTACAAGTACCAAAAAATCAAGTTACACGGATATCGAATGTAGTTCGGACTGGATGCGGTATGGTTTAAAACATGGAGATTTTTGATTTTTTTAAATGACTTTTTAGACATGCATAAATAAATTTTTAAATGAAATTTCCTTTTTTTATTGGCCAAGCTCGAGTCGGCCCAAAAATTTTATATGCTTTTTTGATTTACAATTTTTTTTAAAGTATATACAAATAAAATGTACATTAAAAACCGCTATACAATATTTTTCTAGGGTGACCTTTAAATTGTGTGACCACAAACTGTTTATATTAAAATAAAAAATAAATAAGATTTTTAAATATAAAATATATTTATATAAAAATATTAAAACAAAAATATTAAGAAAATATGTAAAAACGTTCTACTTTTCTTTTTTTAAAAAATTGTTAAAAAATTCCAAAGTCTTCTGTTAGCACACATGGAACATCCAAATTCCACATCTAGTTTTTCCTAAAACATCGAATGATTTTGTAGTCAAACAAAGCTCCGTTTGTCTGCACGAGGGCCCTAGTTCTTTTACCAGTCTAACAATTCAACCGAATTTGAACCTTATACAGTATGGAAAATTTTATTTCCTTTCTTTGCCTTCGCCACCAGCAAAACAGAGAACTAGAATCCACTACTGCGGGCGTCTAAAAAATGGACACCATTGCAACTGTTGCATATTTATATTGAAAATATTGCACTTTATCCTCATTTTGATGTACTAAAATTGTGAATGGTGAAATATTTCACATATTTTAACATAAAACTGACAGTAAACACTAAAACTTTACATAAATTTCAAGTAAATTTTACTGCATGTTAGTTCTAAGATAGCGGTTTGCTTCATACAAATTAAAAAACTATTTCACACGTACTAAATAAGATAAAACACAAAATGATGTCACAAATAGAAAGGTTATTTATCAAGTTATTATTTTAATACAACTTACTACACTATCAATCAAAATTTGTACGAAATAATTGCAAACAACTTGGATGTTAGCGCGCGTCAACCACATTGATGGCTGACTCAAGGAAAAAATGAAATCAACAGATGATATTGATAAAAAATCCTACTAAGTATGAGTTGAGGTTTTTTGCATTGTGGTAGTGAGTACATGTGATTTTTTGTTTTTGGAGGTATTGTTACGAGCTTGAGGTTCGTGACAATAAAAATTGCCGATAAAATTACCTAAACTAACACTTTAATTTACTTTACACAAATTAAAACTTAAAAGCACTAATAATTAAACACACTAATTCACTTAATTCCGCTCCGAAGCTTCGCTTGTGTCGCCGAGTTCAACTCTGCCTCGATCGCATCTTGCAGCGCCTATTTATATAATTAGCAAAGAAATATTCAGAACGTTCAAGTAAATGCGCGCCAGGCAACGAGTATTCGAGTGTAGATTTTCCAGAAACTTCTTCGGGTGGCGCTGTCGGTCGAGTGATTTGTGATGTCATTTACTGCAAAGCTCCCCCTCGCTCTCGTTCCTGACACTAGATGGCGCTAGTTTTGACTTGGAATGAATAGCTTATTCATGCAACAGATATTTTCTTGTTCAAGTGGAAGACATCCACAGTTGAAAGGTTTTACGCAAGCACTTTAACATAATAGTAACAAGTAATTTTAAGTGTATAAAACACTATTTAAAACTCAAATTTTCTACTTTAGATAGCGTGAGATCGTGTTTCTATTCCCCACGAATTTCTTCCAAGCAAACAAATTTTAAAAGCTATTACTTGAGCTAACACTAGTGGAACTTCCACTAAGTGATAGCTGAACGTCCGCTAGTGTCGGCTAAATGAATGTTGATAGACGATATTAAGTGGAAAACGTAATTGTGTGTTCAATTAATATATGAAGCAATTATTTATGTAACTCTATTTTCTTTAAGATCATTATCTTTCTCAAAGTTATTGTTTTAAATGTATTTTATGAGATTTCCTACAATTTTTTCTTATCCTTTTCTATAAAAAAATCCTTAAAATACCTGAAGCTAGACGTTTAATTAAGGGGATATATATTTATTTTTCCGTTTTATCCCTAGATAATAACGCTGCAACAAAAATACTTTGTGACAGCCGCGTTCCCGTGATTTTTTAATATAATTACTTTTAAAATGTATCCTCTTAAAATATCTATCTATCTATCTGTAATACCGCTGTTATTAGATATATATCAATCAAATTTGATCAACACCTCAAAAAACCTATATATAGCCATTTTCCTTCTTATATTGACCCAAAATAATTACATTATGTGCAGTTTTCAACAAGGAAGACTTAGACTATATTAGTTTGAAAGTTTTTGATATGTATAATCAGTCCAAACTGCAATAGGCGCTCCCGATTATCTAACATTGTCGTTAGAGTACACTGCGACAGCAACAGATCTGCTAAACATATTACTGTAAATATACTTAACAATTTATAAATAGCTTAGACTTCAATAAATACGTACATATTGGAAGATACATTTCATAAATTATTTGAATTAAAGGGATATTAAAACAACTTTTACGAATTTTATCGTGTTTAATTTTAATTTTAGTTATTTAATTTTTAATTCCCGACATTTCGGGTGCTTTCCAGCACCCATGGTGACGGGGGACTGAGGTGACTAACGTCCCGATGTCATTGTTAAACTCAGAGTAATTTCAGCTTTTTTATTTATTGTTTATGGTCCGATCTATCCAAAATAAACTGAATATGTCTTGAGGTCTTGCAGCGATATGCTTGGGTTTAGTTTCAATTTTATTGATTATTGCGTCCCAAGCAGGTGGTAGTATCCGAGCCTCCTTCTGTATTGAAATAAGGATGTTTTTTTTAATTTCAATAGCCCCACGTATCATCCTTGGTAGGAATCGGTGTTCTTTCGCGAGGATTTGTGATAACCCAACCATTCCATCAAATCTGATGTAATAGTTGGGTCCGTCTAGGATATAATCGCAAACCGCAAACTTCCCGGAACGTTGATGCATCACATCAGCTATATGTTATTTTTCGCGGGTTTTAATTGATCTTTTTGTTTGTCCTGTATAAGAGAGACCACACTCACAATCAAATTGTACTTGGAGACGAATATGACACTTGACGAATGGTACGAACTGACTAATTTTCTTCGGCGGCTTGTAGAATATTCTAATAGAAGCTCGCTTCAAGATGTAGCTAATCTTGTCTGTGACACCTCTGACATATGGTTGTACAGCAGGCATACGCTCGACTGTGGCCGGCTTCACTCGGTGACTGTGACGTAGGCACGGGACCCGAAGCCTGTTGTCGTGCAGAACTTGATTGACGTGCTGAAGCTCGGCAGCCAGGTGTTTGCTGTCACAGATCCCTCGTGCTCTCTGTAACAAAGATTTGCCCACGGTAGCTAACTGTGAAGGATGGTGGTGAGATTCAACTTTTAAATATCGGTTTGTATGGGTCTTTTTTCTATACACTGTGTGACCTATGGTGTTGTTAGGATTTCGGATGACTAACACATCTAGGAAAGGTAAGGAATTATTTGCCTCTAACTCCATAGTAAATTGAAATCTATAGTTTTTGGAATTAAGATGTTCTAAAAATGCAGTTACATTGTCTGATGGTGAAATAGTGATAGTATCGTCTACGTTCCGCTTGTAGATCCTTGGTGTAACAGGTGCAGTAAAGAGGGCTTTCTCCTCAAAGTCTTCCATGAATATATCGGCGACAATGGGAGATACAGGGGAGTACTGCATATTCTGCTGGCACGTTATTTTCCTCTAGTTTCCTAGTTATAATTGAGATACAGTATTCAACAGGTTCGTACGCATGTAAATAGAGACGGAACATAAAAACTGACCATGGTTACACTGTCAGTAAGACGTAGGTCTTTTATCTCACTGACAAAATGGTATGAATCCTTAGTGTGTGCTCTTGTGTGTCCTCTGAGTGGTGATAATATTATAGCTAAGTGTTGAGCCAATCTGTAATTTGGCGAATCAATTTGACTCACTATTGGTTTGTGTTTTTTTGGTAACCCATACAACTTTGGTGGTTTGGCACATGAAGGTATTATCGAATTAACGTCTAAATTCAATTTCTCGGAGTATTTCTTAATTAGATCGCTAGTTGTTTTAAGCGTATTAGTTGTAGGGTCTGTTTTGACCTTTCGGTATGTAGTTTCATCCGACAAAAGTTGTTGTATTTTAAAATTGTAATCTGACGTATCCATTATAACCGTATCATTACCTTTATCTATTTCCTTCAACTGTAAATCAGTTAAAACATCTCTTGTTCAAATAAGATATTACTCCTTGTGCTGAGAATTACGAACTTATCTTGAATACGCTTATAGAGAAGTATAATGATAAACGCATGCTAGCATCGGCCTATATTAATCAAATTTTCGACTTTTAACCAATTTCTAACTTTTTTCTGTTTGAAACTTAAAAATGTTTTTAGATACATTCGGAACCGCGGTTAGCGCATTAAAAAACTGACAAACAACTGATTTACCTGATGTTATAATATTACATACCACTTTTAAAAAGTTGGATCCCGAAACAGTTCGTTCTTTCGAAATGAGGTATTAAGTTTATCCGACTACGTAAAAGAACAAGCTAATATATTACAGCGCTCTTATCATTCGAGTTTGACTTCAAATTCGAACCCGAAACACCGGCCCACCGCAAAAGCTCCACAACCACAATCTTATGTCAATATGGCCAATGTATACGAATGCTTGTGTAAAGATATTGTGCATGATCATTTATACAGGTGTTCGGCATTCTGTAAAATGACATCAAACGACCGTTATAAATATGTTAAAGAACGACACGCTTGTGTACATTTTTTGAGTGTTATACATAAAGCAGAAACTTGCAACTCTATTTCTAAATGTAAAATTTGCAAAGGTAAACATCATAGTTTACTCCACTTTGACGCTTTCAAACCTGCTAACGCTCACGTTGTGACTACCGCCGCTGAGTCATCAGGGACAGTGCGCGCGATCGTACCGGCAACAACTGCACGCCCAGCACCCGCATCGTCACCCGTTGCGCGTAGCAAGAGCTTTTCGTTGTGAACAACATCCATTGCTGCGCCGCTATCAACGCAATCTTGCCTATCTGAAGATTTATTTACACGCAATGTATATAAGACAGTTTTGCTATCCACTGCAATGGTTATGGTACGCGACGCATATGGTACGAGCCGTATTGTTCGTTGCTTATTAGACAGTGCATCGCAAAGCAATTTTATAACGTCGGAATATTGTGATCGATTATTTTTGTCAGTAAATAACGACAATATAAAGGTAAAGGGTATTGGGGTTTCAGAAAAATACGCAAAGGGAATTGTGGCATTCCAGTTCACTTCTCGTTTTGACGCTAATATAAAATACAATATTTCGTCGCTCGTCGTCGATAGAATAACAGATGACTTACTGTCCACTTCTGTCGACGCATCCGCTATGCTGCTCCTACAAGGTTTGCCCTTGGACGATGATAAATTCTTTGAGCCATTACAGATCGAAGTTCTGATCGGTGTTTCGTTATTTTCGCAACTTTTGTTACCCGGTATAATAAGAGGTAATTCCGCTGTAGCACCCGCTATACAAACCACACTCGATTACGTCATTATGCGCACCGTGTCCGCTCTTCCCGCTCGCGAAAACGTAACCTTGACGTATTGTAGTACGTTACCCGCACCCGCAAATGAAGATCCTTTAGATACGCTGGTAAAAAGATTTTATCAAATAGACAAATCTCTTTTGAGAACTCCGCCTACTCAGTCCCCGGCTGAGATAGAGTGTGAGCATTTCTTTTGCGAAACCGCTGAACTTGACAAAGAAACGGGCAGATACATAGTCTCGTTATCTTCTCGGGACGATGCATTTTCGCTTGGAGATACTTATGAAACCGCTCGGAAACGTTTTTTGATGTTGGAGAGGAAGTTTGAAACCGCTCCTGAGTTTAAAGTCGTGTATGACTCTGTTATCCACGAATAATTAGAGAAAGTCTATCTTTCACCCGCACCGCTTGTTGACAGTAACAATCGCTTTCCCGTGTACGTCATATCATACCACAGTGTTTTTCGTGCAGATAAGACCACTACTAACATTCGCATGGCTCTCGAGGCGAGTCATAAATCGAGTTCAGGCCGTTCACTGAACGATATTCTCCGTAGTAGTCCTAATTTATAAGGAGATCTGTTTGCGATTATTTTAAACTTTCGTCTTTTCGCTACCGCGATTTCCGCTGATTATAAACAGATATTCCTTCAAATTATAATGAATAGGCGCGATCGTCACTTTTAACGCATGTTATATCGTTTTCACCCACAAGATGAACTTACCGCATATGAATTTAATAGGGTATGTTTTGGATTAAGGTCCAGCCCATACCACGCGCTCCGTGTCATTCAGCAACTAATTGCGGATGATGGAGATTTATTTCCGCTAGCAAAGATAATTGCTTCTTGCTATATTTATATGGACGATATCGTTTTTAGCATTATGTCGGAAGAAGAAGCTATATCAGATGCTAATCAGCTGATTGAACTATTTAAAAATGCGCAGTTTGATTTAGTCATATGAACGTGTGATTCCGACTCGATCTTGAGCGCTCTGCCTCCGTGATATAAGATGTCTGAGCCTCTGGAATTCCATAAAACCACTCAATTTAAAATTTTGGGCTTGAGTTGGGATAAATCTCGCGATCGTTTTGAGTTCAAGGTAACCACGCCTGACGAAAAGTGTTCAAAACGAATCATTTTAGCCACTGTAGCTAGAATTTGGGATATAATTGGCTTCGTAGCGCCTGTTGTTATCTTCGCTAAACTTGTCATAAAACATTTGTGGCTGTTGAAATTTGCCCGCCCCAGCATATAGTAGAAACTTGGAAAAGGTTTTGTATAGAGTTACCGCTACTTAATGACGATACTTAATGTCTTCGAGCATTGCGTTGTACGATTGGTTGGTTTTTCTGATGCTAGTTAGCGTGCTTCTGGAGCAGTGGTATACGCCCATATTACTCACGACAAAAATAAAAACTACTAAAATGCTAAACAAAAGTCAGTTACCATATGGGTTTTTATTTTCAATCTACCGTAAAATTGCGCCATTTTCGTATGGTCGGCAAATGTCGTAAATTGACAGTAGAATAAAAATAAAATACATTGAGTAACTGATTTTTGTTAAGATCACCAGATAGAAAATTTCTAGTAAATTCTAAAATGCCAATCTTTTTCCAGATAAGTAGTCTATAAATATAAGTTTTAGTGGTTTAAATGCTGTAGGTGCGTGCGGTCTGCGGACCACTCGTGCATGCTATAAAAACTTATATTTATATATTACTTTTCTATATAGAAGTTTGGCATTGTATCTATTAATCTATAAAAAACTTTCTATTCTCCAGTTTAAACAAAAGTCACGCTATTCAATGAATTAATTATTAAAAAAATACTTTATTGTACTCGTATTTTGATAACTACATATGAAGCGGATGTTTGTAAAGTGAAAATTATTACTGTTTCTATATTTTACGCGAAATTAATTACGTAAAAAAATTGTAATCACACAAAAATATTCATAACAATTTTATAATACAAAACCTTGTTCTAAAATTAGAAAAATCCAAAAATCAACGCAACAATGTACAACAACAAACACTTGACAATGACGCAATTTGAATGTAGATAATTAATGAATATCTGTAGAGTAACTGTTTTTTATTCCAATAGAGAATAGAAAATTTCATATTGATTTTATAATGCTAAATTTCTTAATAGAAAAGTAGTCGCTAAATATAAGTATTTATGGTTTAAAGTTCTGTGGGTGGGTCCAGTCGAATTCGACCGCTTGAGATATTACGTCATACCCCGCGCGGTCAAATTCGACCGGTTGAGGTGTCAAGGGATAGGAAAAAATAGACAGATATCATAGCATTAAAGGCTTAGTAGTGAAATATAGCATAGCAGCGATCTCAATAGATCTTTTAGGTCACAGTGATACTGGTCCCTTTTCCTAGACCTGCATAGCTGCTCGCACATATAAAAATAATGTCTTGAAGGTTTGATGGAGCATATTTGTTATCAGTAAATAATGATAAATTTCTATAAAAGTCGCCTAAAATTATCGTAGATATAATATGTTTAGCAAATAAAATGCATTAAAAAGCATAAAGTAAAATTACATTCATTTCGTACATTAAATATTATAGTATAGTAAAGGCCTTATATTATATTTAAAATCATTACATTTATTAAAGCTCTTCTATAAATACTCAAAAGTATTAACTAAAAGAAATATAGATCGATTATATTATAATAATTAATATAATTAACATTTACATTATAATTGGAAAATTGGTTAATGGGGAATGCCCATTGTTCATAGACACTTCGGCCATGGGTGCCCACACATAAAAGCATATGGAAATTATAATATGCAATTAAAAGAATGAAATGGTTAAGGAATTGGTTTAAAAAAATTCGGGATTTTTATTATATAAAATTTATTTTCACAAATACAGTTTTTATCTACTACTTTTACCAATTTTATTGTTTTTTAATTTCTTTAACTTTTAATTCCCGACGTTTCAGGTGCTTTATAGCACCCGTGGTCATGGGGGGACTGAAGTGACTGCCATCCCAATGTCAGTATTAACATGGAGTACCTTCAGCTTTTTATTATTTTATTATGGTCACGGGGACTGAGGTTACTGACGTCCCGATGTCAATGTAAACCCGGAGTACCTTCAATATTTTAATTATTGTTTATGGTCCGATCTATGCAGCATGAACTTACTCTGTATTTAAGTCTTGCAGTGGTATGCTTGGGTTTAGTTTTAATTTTATTAATTATATTGTCCCAAGCAGGTGGTAGTACCCAGCCGCCTTCCCTATTGAAATTAGGATGTTTTTTTTTTAATTTCAATAGCCTCATATATCATCCTTGGTAGGAATTAAAGTTCTTTTGTGAGGATTTATTTGTGTTCTATCAAATCTGATGTATGTCATTCTGGTTGGGGTCGTCTTGCCCTATATATGAGAGACATCATTCACAATTAAGCTTATATACTCCTGCATCTTGTAGAGGAATATGACACTTGATGGATTTTGAAACCTGACTAATATTCTTCAGCTTGTAGAATGTTCTAATAAAAGCTCGCTTAAGATGTAGCCAATCTTGTCTGTGACATCCTTGACATACGGTAGTACAGCAGTTACACGCTCGACTGCGGTTGGCTTCACTCTGTCACTGTGACGTAGACGCGCGATCCGAAGCTTGATGTTGTGCAGAACCTGCTTGACATGCTGAAGCTCCTCGGCCAGGTGCTTGCTGTCACAGATCCCATATGCTCTCTGTAACAAATATTTGCTCACGATAACTACCTGTGAAGGATTATGGTGAGATTCACCGTTTAAATATAAGTTTGTATGGGTCTTTTTTCTATACACAGTGTGACCTATGATGTTTTTAGGATTTTGGATGACAAAACATCTAGGAAAGCTAAGGAATTATTTACCTCTAATATAATATCATAATTACTGAATGAGATTTTGCACAGAGAGTAGTAACGATGGATAAAATTGATAGGACCAACATCCTGATTTAATATTTCACGGGCCATATTCATGAGCCGCTCTAATTTGTTTCTTGTCATTTGCAATAATGCTTTTATCCCCTCGTCTGTCCAAACGCCATATTCTGGCGTGTCTCAAATAATCAGATGTGCATGCATCTGTCAAACGCCATAATATGGCGTCGAGTGATAGCAAACTATTTGTAACATATATATGATATATATGATATATATATATATATATATATATATATATATATATACATATATATAACATATATATCTGTTATGCATAATCTGATAGGTTATTTAATAACGTTTCCATTGATATATGATTTTAATATATTTACTTAGTATATGTATACATATACTTAGTATACTTGTTATATACTTAGTACCTCGGAAAGTGCTCGACAGATGCGCCTACTGACTTCTTCTTTTTCCAGAATTTTTATAACTTTCTGGAGAGAAAAAATTTCAATTCCCCAGAGGTGGTATAAAATCCTCGTAAGAATTTGAGGCCTCCCGTCCAGGTAATTTCTTTAAGGAGGCATCAATAAGCCACTGCGTTGGCGAATATGCATCAATTGCATTGGTAATTACATTTATAAATAGAAATAAAAATGTGGAAAAAATACGTTAATTTATGTCATAGAAAACGGCAATTTCATTGATAAAGAACAAATAATAATATAAGAATGAGCGTAAATATCAGAAATCATTAAATAATAATATTTAAGAAATGTCAGAAATGTTGAAACAGAAAGAGAAAACTCATTTGTCCAAGTATGTCTTTACAACATTAGCATACAAATCTAAGTTTATCACGCAGAGAAACTCCGAGCATAGCCCTCTCCATAGCTCGCTGAGCGACTTTGAGCGTCTTCATACAGCCAGCAGTGAAGGACCAGGTCTCAGTTCCATATGTCATCACTGAAAACACGCACTGGTTGTACAACTTAGTTTTCAGGTTTTGAGGTATACCTGACGAGAAGATGTGTCGTAATTTCCCGAACGCTGCCCAGCCGAGTTGAATCCGTCGATTGACCTCTCGGTCGAAGTTGTTACCTATCCGGACTATTTGTCCCAGGTAAACATACTCGTCAACAACTTCGAGCTTAGTGCTTCCAACAACTACCGGCATGGGTGTGGCATGGACATTAAACATGATCTTTGTTTTGTCCATGTTCATCTTAAGACCTATCCGTTGGGAGGCACTATTGAGGTCATTGAGCATAGTGTTTAAGTCCTCCAGCGATTCTGCCATAAGGACTATATCGTTGGCAAATTGAAGGTGAGTGATGTACTTGCCATTGATGTTAACACTGTATCCTTTCCAGTCCAGTAGCTTGAAAACGTCTTCCAATGCAGCGGTGAAGAGTTTCGGGGAAATAACTTCACCCTGTCTTACACCTCTCTGCAGTTGGATAGGTTTCGTACTCTGGTTCTGTACTCGGATAGCCATCGTAGCCCTACTGTACAAACACTTCAGCACTTCGATATACCGACAGTCAACTTGGCAACGCTGAAGAGACTGTAGCACCGCCCAAATTTTGACGGAATCAAAGGCTTTCTCATAGTCCACATACACCAGGCAAAGTGGCAGATTGTACTCTTCGGACTTCTGTACAATTTGCCGAAGGGTATGTATGTGGTCTATGGTACTAAAGCCTTTTCGGAAACCGGCTTGTTCGGGAGGCTGGAAGTCGTCGTCCGCAGTAGAACCAGAGTGACCGACGTAGCCCAACGGATTAGTAAGCTGAAGTGGCAATGGGCCGGCCATATAGCTCGAAGAACCGACAACCGTTGGGAAAAAAAGGTTCTCGAGTGGCAGCCTCGTACCGGTAGATGAAGTGTAGTGCGACCCCCCACTAAATGGAGTGACGACCAGGTAAGACATGCAGGAAGTCGATGAATGCAGGTGGCTCAGGACCGTGCTTTTTGGCATACCTTGGGGGAGTCCTATGTTCAGCAGTGGACTTGTAAAGGGCTGTAATGATTTATTTATATATTTATTTACACTTTATTGTACTAAAGTACAAACTGCAGACTTAATGCCATATAGCATTTTCTACCAGCCAACTGAAAAGTTAGTGGGAGATGTGTGTACTGCAGTGGGCTAAGATGAAACCTAAAATTTTTAAATTTCACACACACCACACACACACATCACACACCTATTACTCATAGCTCAAACTTAATTATATATACATATATATACATACACTCATACACACACATATACACACGTATATACAAACATATACAATAGATATAATAGATTTAATGCTATAGATTATTTATATATTTATGTGTCAGATGAACCCAAATAATGTTCCTTTACCTTTGTTTTAAAAATCCACTTGTTGGGGGATTTTCTTATTGCTAGGGGAAGCGCATTCTAGAGTCTTACAGCTGTAACAACGAAAGAGTTTGAGAGGAAACCAATACGGTGAGAGGGAGTATGGAGCACGAGATTGTTACGAGAGCGAAGATTGCAATCATGGGAAGAAACCAGGTATTGAAACTTACATTTCAAATACTCTGGGGCCAATGGATCGTTAAGAATAGTGAACAGAGTGCTAATAATTCTAAGGCTCCTGCGTTGTGGGATATTTAACCATTTAAGTTGAGAGCGATAGAAAGAGACGTGGTCATACTTTCGAAGACCGTAAATGAAACGGATACAGTTGTTGAGAAGCCGATCCAATTTATTGACCAAGTATTTGTCTGCATCTAAGTAACACAGATGAGCATAGTCAAACATAGGAAGAATTAGCGCTTGAATTAGAAGTTTCTTCGTACAAGGCGGTAATATATTTTTATATCTGTACAATTTTCTCAAAGTAGTACAAACTTTACGGCTAACTTCCTCAACATGACTGCGCCAAGTAAGTGAACAATCCAAGGTTAATCCCAAGTCCCTAACATGGGAGCTGTAAGAAATTACCTCGCCATTATAAATCAGAGGATCGAACGATGTGTGATTAAGTTTACCTAATTGACGTGCACTGCCTAAGACTATAGCTTGGCATTTGCTTGGTTTAACAGCAACCCCATACCTTCTTGACCAATTAAGAATCCAGTTAAGATCGGAGTTAATCACGGTTACAGCATTATTTATGGAAGTAGCATCGGCATGAGCATAGAGTTGCAAGTCGTCGGCATACATATGGTATGAAGAACGAAAATTACAAGTGATCATATTAATAAATATAGAGAAAAGTAAAGAAGAGAGAATTCCACCTTGCGGAACACCAGTGGTTAATTCACCCCAATCGGACACCATACCATCGACACGAATCGCCTGCTGGCGACCACGAAGATAGGAGGACCTAATTCCGTGCTGATAAGGAAAAACCTATGTAAGACAAGATGGCGATTAGAATATCATGGTCAACGGTATTAAAGGCTGATGTATGATGATGATGTTGATACAAATCTAATTTAGTCATACGATCTTTTACTTAACATCATCATTCCTTGATATTTTTTTATTATATCCGAGCAGATATGTGGGTCTAGGGAACGAGACCAGTATCAATGTAACCTAAAAGATCTATTGTGATCGCTGCTATGGCTATAATTCACTTCTAAGCCGTATGTCTTCAATGTATAGAAGAAGTTGCTTAGCTTTAAGCAATTTTACTTCTACAGGGCGGTGTACATAGCAGATGAGTGTTACGTTTGCGCCTAAAGGGTCCGCAATCAGATATGATGTGCATAGGAGTTTCTTCCGTTATGGAACAGATCCGATACATACTTAAGTTTTTGACGGTCCAATATTATTATTAATGATTAAATTCAATATAAAGGGGCATCAAAAATTATAAAATCTAAAAAATAAAGTCTTAAAATATATAAAATTACATTAATAAACATAAAGTTAATATAAATACATTTCAGGCATTAGAGCAATAACATAGTAAATTAAAGGCAAACATATTGTCTTTCATAATAAATAAATTTATTATAAAAACCTGTAAAAATATTTAAAACATGATAAACAATAGCAATATAAGTCGAAAAAATTATAAAAATAAAGATAAATAACGTTTATAAGACAATTAGAAAATTTGTTAAAAATTGTTTAGGTTATGGAAGGTATTCATGTCACATATCTGCAGTTGTACATATATACCCAACCATTCCATATATGTACATATATATGGGGTGGTCGGGAGCCCGATTGCTTGAAGTACTGTAGCACAATGACTAGTCCTATATTAGGGACTTATGATAATAAATTCAATGATACAAAAGCAATACTATAGAAGGTCTCTATGATGAATTTGCATTACAATAATGGGGTGGTGGGTTAAAGCCCTATATATTAATGACTTATGAAAGTAAGGTCCATGATACAAAAGCAATACTAAAGAAGGTCTCTATGATGAATTTGCATTACACTAGTGGGGTCGTGGGTTCGAGCCCTATATATGACTTATGAAACTTATGAAAGTAAGGTCTATGATACAAAAGAAATATTATAGAAGGTCTATTTGATGCATAAGCATTATATGGGGTGGTCGGGAGCCCGACTGCTTGAAGTACTGTAGCTCAATGACTAGTCCTATAGTAGAGACTTATGATAATAAACTCATTGATACAAAAGCAATACTATAGAAGGTCTATATGATCAATTTGCATTGAAATACTGGGGTGATGGGTTGAAGTCCTATATATTAATGACTTATGAAAGTAAGGTCTATGATACAAAAGCAATACTATAGAAGGTCTCTATGATGAAATAGCATTACAATAGTAAAATTAAGCCCTATATATTAATGACTTATGAAAGTAAGGTCTATGATACAAAAGCAATATTATAGAAGGTCTCCTTGATGCATAAGCATTATATGGGGTGGTCTAGTGACCGACTGTTCTTAGTACTGTAGCAAAATGACTTATCTTTATTAGGGACTTGAAAAGGAATATTATTGTGGCGTGTATGCTGCTTCATGAGCAATTGGTCCGAGGTAAACTTGGACTCGCTAACCGATGTGTCCTATACATATCATCTTAGTGCCGGTGGTAAGGGGGTTTATTGTAGCAATACGGCTTTCCCGTGGACATTGCACACCCATATCGTTTGTGGGCGGCGTCTTAGCGCATAGCGATGCGTCGTCTATTCTTTTCGGATTGGAATGAGTGTGTTTTGTAGCAATTTTAAGTGTAACCAGCATACTGAACTTCATGTCTTAGTGCATTAGCGCTATGATACGTGGAGTTTTGTCCAGTGGCGTCTTAGTAGCGTGCTACTATGATACGATGGTGCAGTTTTTAATTTACAACATATTAGTGCCGGTGGAAAGCGGGTTTGTTGTAGCAATACGGCTTTCCCGTGGACATCGCACACCCATACCGTTTGTGGGCGGCGTCTTAGCGCATAGAGATGTGTCGTCTATTTTTCGGATTGGGATGAGTGTGTTTGGTAGCACTTTTAAGTGTAACCAGCATAATGAATTTCATGTCTTAGTGCATTAGCGCTATAATACGTGGAGTTAAGTAAACCGGAGTCTTAGTAGCGTACTACTATGATACGTTTGTGAAGTTTTAATTTACAACATATTAGTGCCGATGGTAAGCGGGTTTGTTGTAGCAATACGGCTTTCCCGTGGACATCGCACACCCAAACCGTTTGTGGGCGGCGTCGTAGCGCATAGCGATGCGTCGTCTCTTCTATCTTTCCGATTGGGATGAGTGTGTTTGGTAGTAATTTTAAGTGTAACAGGCATACTCAACTTCATGTCTTAGTGCATTAGCGCTATGATCCGTGGAGTATTGTTCATTGGCGTCTTAGTAGCGTGCTACTATGATTAGTTGGTGACATTTTTTAGTTAACAACAATACAAACTTTGTTTCCAAAGTAGATAGGGTTCATTTGGGTGTATTGTGAGTGGGTGCCACCCGTATGATAGTTGCATTGATGCTTACTGCTACTTGCGGTATTGCGTCTTGTGATGGATCTGCGGGTGTTCTGCGCCAGATTCGACGCACTCTTGTGGTTCTGGTCAATGGAGGTATGCGGGTGGTGATGTCTGCTGGAATGTATGGGGGACCTTGTGATGGTGTAAGCCCGACGATAATCGTATTGATTCTTGTTGCGTTTTGCAGCATTGCGTCTCTGCTATGGTTGTCTGGTGGGACGCTATTTTCAATGGCACTCTTTGCATCTTGGTTTGACTCACACCTGAGTAGCTTTGCCCAAATCGGGTGCCTTCATTACGGGGCTACAGACTGTCTGCCCTCCACGATGTTTTGTATAAGAGCATCATTATATATCTCTGTAACTTTCCCACCTTTGAATGATTGAAAGCAACTTGTTGGTGTGTGAGACAAATATGATCGAAAATGAATTTACTCAACGTCAGTGACACAATACCTTTCTGATGGAAAATTATTACTAAAAACTTATAACTGCCTTTTGGATACATCTTCCATTGTATTGGTTAGTGGAGCATATGTGTCGACGTCATGCGGGTGGTATCTGGCGGGAGGATCTGAGGAGACTCTCAAGGCTACGGCCGAAAACCGCACAATGTGGGACCCCATTACCTTGAGGTGAACGCGAGAATCATGATACGCTCTGCGGCTGGTACACTTACATCACGTCTGCAGGAGCGGCGGTCTGGCAGGTGGTGGCGCTCACGGAGGGTTTACGGCCAGTGTGCCTATTTGCCTAAACCGTGTGACGTACATTCACTGTGGCTGGATTCTTAGTTGCTTAGTGCCAGGATGGACATGTGCTTATCAAGAGAACAGTGTAAAGTTCAGTTCAGTGATCTTGCCGGAATGCGCAATTTATTTTTGCCTAATCTCAGGGCTTCTAAAATGAATTCACATACAAAAGCTCAGATTATATTTTCAGAATGTTTTAAGCCTTTTTTCAGACTGGATCTTAAGTGATTTATTGTGATAAACAGTTTCAAGGGTTAATCGGATTAGGTTTCTTGAAATTCCACAAAATGGCTCAGGTCCAAATTGTATTCCCTTTGAACCCTCCCGTGCGAATTTTTCACCAAATTCATTCCCAATTGCCCACGCGCATATGCTCACACGCACACACGCACACACGTACACACACGTACACACATGCACACGCACGCACACCCGCGCGCTCGCACACACACACACACACACACATACAAAACACGTGCACACGCACATATGCGATCACGCACACACGCACACATTCACACACACGCGCGCACGCGCATGCACATACATGCATACATACACACGCACACACACACACGCACACACACACACACAAAGGCGCGCGCGCACACACCCACACACACGCGCGCACTCATACGCACACACACACACACGCGCACTCATTAGCGCACACACACACACGCGCGCTCAACGCGCGCACACACGCTCACTCACGCCGCACGCGCCCACATGCGCACACAAACGCACACAAACGCACACACACACACGTGCAGACACACGCGCACACACGCACACACAAACACACACACACACGCACACGTATACAGACACGCACATGCACCCGCACACGCGCACACACGCACACACGCACATGCACGTGGACACGCACATGTACGCGCACACGCACACGCACACGCATACGAACACGCACACGCACGCGCACGCGCACGTGACGTCGTCGTCGTGGAAATCGCTTAATTCGTCTCTTGTAATGTCTGCGAAGGGCAGTTTTATAGGTATGTTGCGATTGTTACCTTTTGGCTGCTGATTTTTACATACTTGGCATTTCCATGCCGCTTTTCGGTCTTTGTCTAACAGTAAATAAATTGTTTTGTTCATATTAGCACATTCCAAATCATATCTCGATAGACAAAGGGAACAGCTCATAAACTGCTTATTTGTGATTTTAGTGTTGTAGCCGGCGCATTTTCCTTTAGGTATTGACATTGTAGTAGCCATCATATGTCCAAATATTATGCCGAAGGAGTATGGATGTCTCGTAAAAGGAGCAGTGCGGGGGCACCAGGCGCACAGCAAGAGAAAGGAGCCAAGAAGCTACCCACAACCGCTAGGGTAGCACACCTGAAGAATGTTGTCCGGTTGAGCGGCGGCGCGGCTGATTACCTGACGAGCACAAGAAGCGCTCGGTTAGTTCACCACTGTACGTTTACGCTTTCCTAATTTTCACTCGCAAATTAAAACAGCAAAAGTTTTAAATATTTCCAAAAAAAAAACAAACAAATAGCGTTCAGTTAAAGCACGTCTGATCTCCTCAGAGGTCCGGGAGGAAGGGGATCGTGTGATTGTGATCAGTAGCGTGTTTGTAACATGCATAAATTACACGAAGACTAAACACACAGACGAGTAATAGTTATATGAAGGTCATACAAATACTCGTTCCATTTCCAATTCCAACCTGCGGCCTTCAGCGCCGTTACTCGCGTTACGCGCTTTAGAGGCTTACCTCTACAACACAGAAACCGTGGTTTATATGCTTGTGTGCCAGCTGTACAATATTAGTCCACAAGTTACTTTAACCTACTTAATCATAATTTTTTTATAAAGGATGGGGGTGAAAAACGAGTATACAGTCCACCTGATGGTAAGTGATTGCTGTAGATCATAGACATTTACATCTTTCTTTCATAACGAATCAAAATTCAGAGGAGTTGTTACCCCCGTGAGAACTAATATGAAAAGCTTCGTTTCCTTTAAAAAGGGTCTCCGATTCTATACACTCACCATATGAAACACTGTAGCATCAAGCTGCTATATTACGATTGTATTATGTGAGAGTGTGTTTCTTCCCCATTCGAGCCGACCCATTCGTGCTTCAAGAATACTACCTAATATAGTTGCAGCATGACTTACAACGTACAGAAAAATGGTTACTATATACTAAACGTTTGTTCTACCGTGTATAAAGAATGTTGTTTTTAGACGTGGTAGAGTCGCGCTGCAGATATATTAGTTGTAATACGCACGGGTCCGCTCAACCGGTGTATTACTACACTCTCACAGAATACTAGCGTAAAATAGTAGCTAAAGGCTGTTGTGTCTTGTATGGCGACTGTAGATAACCGGAAACCCTTTTCTTAGTGGAAACGAGGCATTCTATCTTAGTACTCAGGGGTAGCGACACATCTGCAGTTTGATTCTTAATCGAGGATAAATGTAAATGCCTATGGGTCATAGCTTCCACTTACCATCACTAACTTACTATCACTTTATCTATAAAAAAATACACAATAATTAAGAATAACAGAAACAACTTACATCAAATTTACAAGATTTCATCAATCCATGAGTAAAATTTTAATGATTACTTGCAGATTATTACACGATTTATATAAAAATAACGCGACTAATTGGACAAGCCTGATATTTCAGCTTGATTAATACCATTATAAATCAACGTAGAATCTCGATCTACGAGTAAAAATGAAAGAGTAATTTTGATAAAACGACATTAATTATTGTACTGTGTATCACGTTCGTTATGGAGAATTTTATATATTTTAGTCCAAACTATGGCTTATTTCCTATTGCCACAAATAAAAATAAAATAAAGTGGAAATGTGTTTTAAAGAGTGCATAAGTTTGTCGAAATACTATTTAATAAAAAATAAAAATATAAATTTCTTTGCAACTTTCCGCTAAACAATACTATTTCAATAGATAGGGGGTGTTATAATGTAACAACGTAACACCCCCTAATTAAACGAAAAACGACAATTTTAATGACGTTTAATAATATTCCGCATTTAAAAGTTTTTCAATAAACGATGAAAATTATATGATTTATGGTCAGAAAGTCAAAGCTTTTTCGAAGAGTAGTAGATATCCTCGGCAGTTATCAAACTTAATATTTCCTTGGGATGAGCTGTTAGTACCACTATTAATAGTACTTTCATTCATACATTCATTTTTAATAAAATTGACTTAAAATAAGATTGCTTCGATTAAATTTAAAAATATATTCTATTTGTGATTTACAAATATATTTTAGAAATGATTTCATAAAATACGACTGCCATTGGTGTTGGATGTAGAAAGAGTTAATTACAGAAGTCAACAAATAAGTTTTATGTAAAACTCCACAGAATCTTACGATTGTAACAAAAAATCGCTTGAAATTTTAAGTGAGCAAAATCTAATAAAACTGTTATTTATGTAAACCAGATTTGCCAATGCAATTAAACAAGTTTTATGTCGTTGCAAATGACCTCGTTTTAACTACTAAAAGAACATAAACGGATCAAAGACTGATACAGCAATTAATTTAAATTGTTAAACTTGTGCTCAAACGCTATAAATAGTTTTAATTGGTTCTCAATGCGCTCGCCGTGAATCGTGTAATTTGTTTAGCATCGGACTTCTGTAATATCTGTATTTCATTCTACTTATACACGTTTAAAATTTAAAACTGGCTGAATTCACTAAATTTACTTTTAGAGCATTTTACTAATAAATGTGGTAGTTGACACTTTTACGGGCAATCAAAAAGAACATTTCTATGTGGTGATAGATTGCTGTATTGGTGGCGTAAAAGAATAAAAATCAGTGAGAG
This sequence comes from Parnassius apollo, assembly GCA_907164705.1. Taxonomy (NCBI): domain Eukaryota; kingdom Metazoa; phylum Arthropoda; class Insecta; order Lepidoptera; family Papilionidae; genus Parnassius; species Parnassius apollo. The sequence continues at coordinate 244,880 of CAJQZP010001370.1, read as the reverse complement.
CATATGCCCTTACTGATTTTTATTCTTATTTCCTTTTACACGTAGCGTAAATATGTTGACATAATGTCCGCATATTTACGCTATATGCAAAAGCGAGCATGAATTTTTAGTGGGTTCTGTGCCGCGGTCGATTCTAGACGCTAGTGTTAAGATTTTAATTTGAGTTTTAATTCTAATGTCATGATTTGTGTATCTGCGTCTCCTATTATTGTGTGTAAAATAAAATCTATTAACTGGTTCACGATGGTTTATAATTTGCATTACTCTAGCGTAGAAACTACTATCCTAAAATAATAACTAACTACCACTTTTAATTACTTTCTTCCATGTAATTTACTAACAGTGCCTTAAAAATCATATAATCTATTCCCGAGGAGTAGGGCTTTATTTTTATATTTTTGCTATACAAAATACCGAAAAGAAAATTACTGTTAGGTTTTAAACTGAAGGTTTTTAAAAATAATTTCGTCATTGAACAATAATGATGTTAGCGATTGTGACAAAACACTTGACAATTATATTTGTGAAATTATCCACCACAGCCGCTATTTTTAATTTACTGCTATTAATTGAAATAGCCGTACCGAACGACTAAACATTACATTTGCTTTTCAACACTGATAAATGGGAATTGTTTTGCCTTTATAAGCGTAGTTAATAATTTAGTATTGGCATTGTATAGTATGCGGCATTCGTGGCGCATTATTGCAATAGCTTTATATGATATAAAGCTTTTATAAAAAGTGTATGATGCCTTGTCATATGAGCATAAGGCAATTATTTTCTGAATAAATTTTGAGCACTTTTCTTAGGGCATTTCTGATTAAAGCATAGATACCGTTAAAGTCCATTAGCAATAAAATGTGAATAAGTGAGTACGGGTTTAACAAAGACCTTTTACCTGTTGAACTACAAAATTTCTTGAAACACGTAGGATTTGTTTACTCGATTGATTTGTTTGCTGATCGGGAACATGCGACATAATACAATTTTTTTCTTTGGTATTCTGCTCATCATCATAATCATCATCATTGGTATTCCTTGCCTTTCATTTTTCAGCCTCAGCCATACAATTATTCACAGTTTATTCCCACCATTGGCAAGGATAGTATTAAGCTGAATATATCGAGCACTTATGGATATAATTCATGCTATAACTTCCTGATTTATACAAATTTTAGTTTTCAATTTAAGCATTGTTTCAAAATTAATCTTCTCAACACATTTTGCTGACTTTTAGCTTATATTCTTTAATTATATATTCTAGCCTTTGAAGTTAATAAATACAATAATAGCACCTAAAGTAGAAAATAATAAAACATCTCCAGTAACAGATTGAAAACAACTTAACTATGGGATCTTTTGGGCTGCTGTCCCAATTAAAAATCTCAAAAAGTTGTAATGCAAGAAATAGTGGCCTATAAAGGTGGTAATTGATTTTAAATCAAAATTTTTACAAAACCTTATTTCATTTAACTTTTTAAGTTCTTATCTCGTTAGCCCTTTAGATTTTCTTACATTACGTGAAGTTAAACCATAAACAAATAAGCACAAAAATCTTTTTATATTTATGTGTAAATTGGCTGGCTAGTATAAGATAAATTTACCAACCTTAATTCTTGTCTTAGCTGAATTCTCAAAATGTTATTGTATTATTTTTTTAATATAAATAATTTGGTTTTATTTTCCATTTTTTCTATATTTTTTAACACCATAATCGATCATTTTCGAGTGACGTGCCGAGTGTCTGTGTGCCGTGAGAGTCCTCTGAAAAGCATTGCGACGGTGTAATTTGAACTGATTCAAACGCTAGAAAAATAATAAAGCCATTTTATTATTTAAACTTTTAAACGTTTTAAAGATTTTCTTCTAAAATAATAAGCTATTATTATGTTACACTGAATAACGTAAGTTGGTGAAAATAATCCTTTAATCTACGGTATTTTTAATAAAAAAAATAATCCAGAGTTGTAACGCTAAAAGCAGCATTTGAATCCCGCAAGAAAGAAATATTTGAGGGATCTGTTTTGTGATTCTATTCATGCTAATAAAATTTTGGCTGAAGCGTATGTCATCGGGCGAAAGAATCGGCCTCTTATGGTAGTTGCGCGAGTAAAATCCATACTAATATTATAAATGCGAAACTGTGTTTGTTTGTTTGTTTGTCCTTCTTTAACGAACTTCTTTAAAAAGAGCGTCGGCATGGCATGATTTTTTGTATGGAGCCAGTTCGGTGGCTGTACTTTTTTCCGCGGAAAATCCTCTCATACACGTGAGAATTATTCTATTTTCCCACGGGAATGAGATGTTTTTCCGCGGAAAAAAGTAACCTGGTCACTCTACAGCCACCGAACTATTCTATTTTCCCACGGAAATGAGATGTTTTTCCGAGGAAAAAAGTAACCTAGTCACTCTGCAGCCTCATTCCCGTGGGAAAATAGAATATGTTACAAAAGTTTGTCCTCCATTCACGTCGCAACAGAGCATCGGCATGGCATGAATTTTGGTATTAGGATAGTTCGATGGCTGTAGAGAGTGACAGGTTACTTTTTCAGCGGAAAAACATATGATTCCCGTGGGAAAATCGAATATGTTGCAAAATTAAATTCAGCTAGGTGGCGCCACCGTGATTCTACAAGACGGACGACGGTACGTGGACGAACACAGAAGGTCAGAATATCTGGATTATTATGTCTTTTTACCAAAATTAAGATAAAAAATGTATGGATCTGTATTTTTCCACGCAGGACCGGGAAGAGAGCGATAAAAACATAAAATTCACCAGCTGATTTTCTTCAAAGGTTTTGGTGCATTGTAATTCACAGCACATTCAATAGGCGATAACCTCGCAGACGATATTAAGTAATCCGTTGAAGCTCTGCCTACCCCGCAAGGGTTACTGGCGTGATTATAAGTATGGATCAGAAATACTATCACCACTTGTCACGCTTTCACTCTTAAAGTGGTAGAAACAGATCTTAGTAAGCCTTATTAATAAGCCTTAGTAATATTTATTGAACGGAAATGAATACCGTTCTTATATGTGGTTATGAATTAATCGGTATTACAATAAGAAAAATTGTGCAAAATTATAAGAAAAATATTTTTGGGACTTCTTATTAACTAACGTATACATAGTTTAAATTGATTCTGCTAGATGTCGTTACAAGGTTTATAAAACGCGGTAACGAAATGTTTCCTAACATGTACTTAACTCCCGCCGTTGAGCCGCGCGTCAACTTATGGTGCATACAGTACCTATACGCTTAAATTATTTCCATTTCGTAGCTTATTCGACTACCTGCTTTCGATTTCCATTGTTTGTTATTTGCTTTGTGATTTGGTTAATGTTGAATGGATTTATATTGGCTTTCATTTTCGGATTTGTGTATTTTCTTGGATCGGTTTTGTTGATTTGGTTGGTATTCTTTTATACATATTTAGACTCTGGCTTTGATTCTGGATTCTGGACTTTGTTTATTTAGAATCGTGAATTTGTTGTTTAACAATATTCCAAAGGAATATTAATAGTATAAATAGTGTTTTGTCACTTTTTCTGTGAGGGTAGGTCAATTGAGTAGTACACATTTTAGACATCTTAGATTTAAATATATTTTAAAAATAGTTACAGTTTGAATTTCATGTTTATTATTTATATGTAATAAATTACTACCTACCAGCTCTTATTTCCAAGTATTTTCTCTAACATCACTGCACTTTACAACTACTTTCACCATGGAAGCACTGAAAGATTCACTTATGGAGATGTCAAAGTCATTCCAAAGTCAAATGGATAACTTTCAGCGGGAACTGCAACAATCTAGTTCTGCTGCCACAACTTCATCTTCTCTACCAGGTGATTTTAATGCTTTTTAGAAAATTCATCTTGGCTGCTTTAACATCTTTGCATAACCAAGTAGATCTTTTGGGAAGAGAACTGGATCGTAGTGAAATGCGTCGCCGCAGAAAGATGATCCTACTCCATGGAGTTCCTGAAGAAAAATCTGAGGATACTACTGCCGTCATAAGTACACTTATCAGCACTAAACTCCTAGTCCCAGGTTTCAGTAAAACATCCATAAGCCGTTGTCATCGTCTGGGACGCCCTTCTGATAAATCTTCCAGGCCTGTAGTTGTCAAATTCAGCGATACTGTGATGCGAGACAAGGTTTGGTACTCCAAAACCAAACTTAAGGGCACAGGTATAACCCAGTCTGAGTTTCTAACAAAGAGGCGCCACAGTGTTTTTCTAGAAGCTAGGCGAAGGTATGGCATCACTAAATGTTGGACCAGGGATGGAGTTATCAATATCCTTACTCCAGATGGCACAAGGCACCAACTTGAGACCTTGTCTGAGCTTAACGCATTATGCAACGGGTCAACTTCTGCTTCACCCGTTTATCCTATTGTGGTTGAGGCAAATAAGGCCCCCGAAGATAAAGGTGCACCACAGCGTACTAAGAGGGCCGGTAAAAAATGAACTTTTTCGTAAATAATTTCATTTTATATTTTATTGATTTTGTAATTCTGTTATAACTTTTCTCTGGACTTCATATTTTAGTTTTCTTTTTTATCATTATATATTCATTACCTTTCCTTGTTAATTGTAGATCAGATAGCAAAATGTAATGAATAATAATCTCTCTTTGGAATGTTTATTATTTAGTGTTATAATTTTTCTTGTATGTTGGTAACTGTTATTGTAATCTTTCTTTGGAATGTTTAGTATTAGTGATAAAAGTATATTGTAAGGTAGATTATTGCTAGTTAACGTACTGTAACTTTGACACTTTGACTCATCTGACATTAACACCTCTCACTTTTGTGTCTATGGTATGTTAACGTTCCGTTTCTTCACTTATTGTTAAGTGAATTAAACATTTCTTTCCATAATGCTGGCAGGTAGTTTACTGATGACTTATTTATTTTTGAATTATTTATTTTATAATTATATATATTATAATACATACATATAATAATACATATTTACTTAGTTTTACATATATTTAGTAATCAGATATAATTTAATATGATTTCTTCAGATGATAGTGTTCGGAGTTCCAATTCCTTCGCCTTTGATTCTGCCTCTGATGGATTAAGCAGTATTGACAGCTTTGAAAGCATTGAACCCTTAAATATTATGTTAGATTCAACTTTTTCTGAATCTAACAAAAACTTCAACGCTATTCACATAAATGCTCAAAGTATTCCTGCTCATTACCCCGACATGTTGTCAAGTTTTAATAGCAAAAACATACACGCTATCCTTGTTTCGGAGTCGTGGTTAAAACCATGTCTTCCATCAACTTCCTACTCGCTTCCAAGTTTTCATTTGATTCGTAACGACCGTACCGATCGGGGCGGTGGTGGTGTTGCTATTTATCTGCGCTCAAATATACCTTTTTCAGTAATTCAAGTTTCAAATGGTTCGCAGACTGGAAACGAAGCTGAATTTCTCTTTATCGAAGTTCTTCTTGGTCATACAAAATTACTTCTTGGAGTTTTTTACAGTCCCTCTCTCACTGTCGACTACTTCACCACATTAGAAAATATTCTTGACAATCTTACACCTATCTATTGTCACAGTATTATTATGGGTGATTTTAATAACTGTCTTTTAAAAAACAACGCTAGATCAATAAAACTTAAATCTATTATTGAAGCAGCAAATTTAAAACTTCTTCCTACTTCTGCCACACACTTTTTCCCGAACTGTGCCCCTTCTCTTCTCGACATAATGTTTGTGTCTTTACCTGACCATGTTCTTAAATTTGGGCAACATGCTGCTGATTCTTTTTCCTATCACGACCTTTTGTACTTGTCATACAAAATACGTCCCCCTAAAGCTAAGTCAAGGATACTACTTCAGCGTAACTTTAGTGACTTGGATTTGGAGCAGCTTTTAAATGACGCTGTAAAGATTGATTGGAGTGTAGTCGTCAATGCGTCTACTGTTGATGAACAGGTTGCTTTGTTCAACTCTCTGTTAATTCAACTTTACGACGTTCATGCTCCTGTTCGTCCAGTGCGTGTAAAGCATCCTCCCTCTCCTTGGCTGACCGATGATATAAAAAAAATCATCCACATTAAAAATTGTGCCAAAGCTAAATACAAGTCAGTCCCTAGCGATTTGAATAGAGAGAAGTATAGATTAGTACGGAATCGTTGCAACAATCTGTGTAGAAAAGCACAACGACGCCTTATCCATGAATCAGTACAAGATCCTGATCCTGCTAAGGTCTGGAAATTTCTTAAGTCCTTAGGAGTTGGGAAATTAGGGCAAAATCTCACACACCATAACCTTGATCTCAATCAACTTAATTTGCATTTCTCATCTTCGTCTTGCATTAACGATAAAGCAAAACATAATACTTTAGATTCTCTTTCAAAAGCTCCCACTCCGGACACCCCTGCTTTTAATTTTAGCCAATTTAACAGTTGTGATGTTAAGAGAGCCATAATGTCTATCCATTCAAATTCGATTGGAAGTGATTGCATTAGTTGGAAAATGGTCATCCCTCTCATTGATCTCCTTTTACCTATAATCACGTCTATCCTGAATAAATCACTGAATTCTGCTTTTTTCCCTTCAGCTTGGAAAGACGCATTTGTAGTTCCTCTTCCGAAAAAGTCAAATCCATCTAGTTTTTCCGATTATAGACCTATCTCCATTTTGCCTTTCTTTTCCAAAGTTCTAGAACGTCTTGTGCACAATCAATTAAGCACCTATCTTTTAAAACACAATCTTTTAAATCCCTTGCAATCCGGTTTCCGTCCTGGCCATAGTACGACTACTGCACTTTTACAAATCACTGATGATATTCGGTATGGTATGGAGAAACAAAAGCTTACTATTCTCACGTTGCTTGATTTTAGTAACGCATTTAATACTGTAGATTTTGATATCTTGTTAAGCATCCTACGCTCTCTCAACATATCTCCAACTGTAGTTGACTGGTTTCGAAGTTACTTGTTTGGTCGCCGACAGCGAATTCAGGTGCAAGAGGTTTTTTCCACCTGGATTACTACAGCTGCTGGTGTACCACAAGGTGGCGTGTTGTCTCCTCTCCTTTTTGCAATTTTCATTAACTCTATAAGTCATAATTTGTCCTCTTCCTACCACTTGTATGCTGATGATCTCCAAATCTATACTCAGTCCTCTCTTTAAGATCTATCTAAAGCAGTTGACACTATTAACGCTGATCTGACTTGTATTTCGAATTGGAGTAAATGCTAATATGTTAATAATGTAGTTATGGTTTAACGATTAATCCTAAGAAAACTCAGGTCATTGTCATCGGTAGTTCTAGATTAATTGGTAAAATTGACTGGTTTCCCCTACCCCCTATTATACTAGACTGCACTCTAATCCCTTACAGTAACAAGGTTAAAAACCTGGGGTTGTATCTTGACTCCTGTATGTCTTGAACCTCACAGGTTAATGCGGTCATTAGAAAAATGTTTGCTGCGTTAAGCTCTTTACGTAGATTACGTAATTTCCTTCCCACAGCAACTAAAGTTACGCTCGCCCAGTCTCTTCTTCTGCCTATCCTTGACTATGCTGATATTTGCTATCTTGACATTACCGAGGAGCAGCTTAATAAGCTTGAGCGCATTCAAAATTTATGCATTAGATTTATATTTGGGCTTCGCAAATATGATCATATCTCCGAATTTCGCAAACAGCTCAAATGGATCCCGATCCGCCTTCGCAGGAATACTCACATTCTCTCCGCGTTGTATAGTGTGCTGTTTAATCCTTCTACTCCTCTTTATTTAAAAAACCGTTTCCAGTATCTTTCTCTTACCCATAATTGGTTCCTTCGATCCTCCTTCAATCTTTCTCTCTCTACACCTTTGCACTCTTCTTTCTTTTTCAAGAAATTCTTCACCGTAACCGCTGTGCGATTGTGGAACTCCTTACCTCTACATATTCGTCGTGCTAAATCTCTTCACTCTTTCAAAATTCTTGTTAAATCGTATTATTTAGAACGCTATTAGATAAATTACTTTACCTTTCTCTTACTCTTTTCATTTAATCTATTATATGATATTTTATATATAACTTTCACTTACTTTTATTTGTATGTATTATTGTGTTTTATTATTATTATTTTGTATGCCCCCCTCTTTTTGTAACTTTTGTTTGCATCTTTCCTCTACGCAAAGGTTGTCTGGAAGAAATCACTTTCAGTGATAAGACCGCCTATTGTACATACTTTAATTAGTTTTAACTGTATTGATGTTTCTGTATTGTGGTGTACAAAAAAGAATAAATAAATAAATAAATAGTGTATACGGTACCTATACACTTACTTATTTTTTCGTTGGTTATATTTATATTGACTACTGCTTTCGATTTCGGTTTTCTGCGATTTGTTTTGTGATTTTTAAGTTGATTTGATTTTTTTTGGCTATCGTTTTCGGATTCGTGTTGTGTCTTGAATTGGTTTTGTTGTTTTGATTTAAAAAAATATTTAAGAGGAATATTTATTCCTTTTAGATATTTTGGATTTTCTTTTAAAAAAATATTTAAAAGGAAATTTAATTCCTTTTAGGTATTTTAATGTTTTTTTATAAATAGGTTTCTGTTACTTCATAATGCCTCGCAAACGTAAGTCCAGCTTTTCAAGAGTATCTACTCAAAGACAAGAGAAAAGATTAGCTCGATCGCTAGAATCTTTAGAAGATGTTGAACTGAGAAGGCAAGAACAAGCAGAGCGTCAGGCTGCTTTAAAAGCATCTGAGACACCTTCTCAATGTCAGCAAAGGCGTCTTGAGCAGACAGAGCGTCAGGCTGCTTGAAGAGCGTTCAAAACGCCTTCTCAAAATCAGGAAAGGCGTCTTGAACAGGCAGAGCGTCAAGCTACTTTAAGAGCTACTGAAACATCTAATCAAAGTCAGCAAAGGCGTAACAAGCGGAACGTCGGGCCGCCTTAAGAGCCGCACAAAATCCTGATGAAACTCAACAGAGACTCATTGAGCAAGCTGAACGTCAATCTACTATAAGTGCATCTGAAACACCAGAACAGATACAGGCGCGAAGAGATGCAAATGCTCAGCTCCAAGCTGAACGTCGACAAAATTTTCAAAGAAACAATTGGATCCGTTGATTGATTATAAAAATCTTAGGTTAGTTGTTATTGGACTGATTATGGACAAGGCGTGTCGATTTTCTTTAAAATGGAAAGATGAGACCGCAGGCATGTGCTGTTCCAATGGCAAAGTATCTCTTCCGTTACTTGGGGAACCAGAAGAACTTTTGAAAACACTCTTTTTATATGATGCTAATGAGTCACGGCGCTTTTTAAACAGGATCCGGAAATATAATTCATGCTTTCAAATGACGTCCTTCGGAGTTGACCGGTAAATAATAATGCCGGGATTTTTGCCTACATTTACGGTGCAAGGGCAAATTTATCATAGAATAGGTTCACTTTTTTCAGCTGAAAACGAACAGCATAAATTTTTACAAGTATATTTAATGGGTCACCGAAGAAGAAATTGAGGTAGACCGTCGCTGCCAATTTATCCAGGGGGTTGAGAGAGACACAGTGTTTAAAATTCAAAGATTCTTGTATGAACGTAACATTTTAGTCAAAACATTTAAAACTGCTTTAGAAAACCTACCTGAAGAGGATTATAAAGTCGTCATTCACGCAGATCGGACCCCTCGAGGAGAGCATGAATAGCGTTATAATGCACCTTTGATAAACGAAATAGCAGCCGTAATTAGTGGTGATCAATTTTCTTCACGAGACATTGTCTTGAGAGCACGTGATGATACGTTGCAACGGGTAGCCAATACACACAAGTTGTATGACGCTCTGCAATCCCATTGATTAATTGCAAAATAGAAGAGGGTTATCATTTTCAAATTCCACTAACCCGGTTACAAAGGAGCCTATTTCGAACAAAAAAGTATTATGTGTGGATATTTATGCGTATCATATGATGTTACGAAAAAATGATTTTAACCTCTTAGCCCAGTGTAGACAATTATTTCATCAATTTTTGGTAGACGTGTATGTGAAGGTAGAAAGTGAACGTCTCCGTTATATATCTTTAAATCAAAAAAGCTGCGCGTTGAGAATTATATACATTTACAAGATGCAGTTTCTAGCGAGTGTAAACCCCAGAGATTTAGCTAAAATGGTAATTCTGCCCTCATCCTTCGTTAACAGTCCCCGCTAGCTACATGAGTACACACAAGACGCATTCGCCTATGTAAGAACTTACGGAAGACCTAATATTTTTGTTACTTTTACTTGCAATCTCACATGGAAAGAAATAACCGAGGAGCTAATGCCGGGCCAAAAAAGTACTGACAGACACGATTTATAATTGATAGAATCAGGCGTTACTTTGCGGAAATCCATTATTATAAAAAATAAAAATATAAATTTCATTGCAACCTTCCGCTAAATTAATATAATGATGTGTCTTACCTGGATTGAAGAGCACCTCCCGCCCTCCCTCAATTGCATGCACTAACTCCGTCACCACTAGTCCCAGCACCACTACTACCAACACCACTATTCTTCAGGTTCTTAGTCTACATTACCTGAAGATGCCTCCCGTAGTGTAGGTAATGTAGACTCTACGGAGGCTGACCGCTAAGTACTTAACGTACTAAGTAAGTAGAGGCGAAACACGTGTCGTATTATCGTTGTTGGTGTGTCTTACCTGGAATAGTGGTGTTGGGAGTAGTGGTGCTGGGACTAGTGGTGACGGAGTTAGTGCATGCAATTGAGGGAGGGCGGGAGGTGCTCTTCAATCCAGGTAAGACACATCATTGTATTTATTTAGCGGAAGGTTGCAAAGAAATTTATATTTTTATTTTTTTATTAGACACGATTTAGTTGCTAGAGTATTTAGATTAAAAGTACAAAAATTCATATATGTAATTAACAAAGGGAAAATTTTCGGAGAGGTGCAGTGCTTCATGTATTCAATTGAATGGCAAAAAAGAGGATTACCGCATGGCCAAATTCTAATATGGCTTAAAGAGAAGTTGCGGCCCAGACAAATAGACGACATAATAAGTGCCGAGATTCCAGATCCTAAGCAAGATGAAGAATTTTATGATACCATCGTCCGAAATATGATTCACGGTCCATGTGGAGCACGAAATTCAATATCGCCATGTATGAAAGAAGGAAAATATACAAAGAAATTCCCTAAACAGCTTCTAAAAGAAACAGTGCACAATGACAATGGCTACCCTTTATACAGACGCAGAGCTCCCGAAGATGGTGGCAGGAAAGTTACAAACAAATCTCGCTCTGGAGCGTTCGAAACCTTAGATAACAGCTGGATTGTCCCGTATTTTGCACATTCTATATAAAATGTTTATTGCCCACATTAATGTAAAAGCATGTAACTCTGTCCGCGTAATCAAGTATATCTGTTAGTACATAAATAAAGGAAGCGACCAAGCAATATTTAATCTCAGAAGTGAAGGTGAGGCAAATCCCGTTAATGAAGTACAAGACCTTTCAAGCAGGGCGATATGTCAGCAGTAAAGAGGCAGCGTGGCGTCTCTTTGGCTTTCCTTTACACGAAAGGCATCCAATAGTTACTCACCTTGCTGTGCACTTAGAAAATGGAGAGCATGTATATTTCACCGAAAGAAATTTCCAAGAAAGAATTGCATCACCGCCAAAAACTACACTAACAGCCGTATTTCAACTTTGTCAAACCGACCCCCTTGCAAAAACGCTGTTATATTCTGAAGTCTCCCGCTATTATTCTTGGAACACATCTAGGAAGGAGTGGAAACGCCGTATTCAAGGCGCGCCTGTTGCAAATTGGCCCGGTGTAAAGTCATCGGATGCCCTTGGTCGTGTGTATACCGTCCATGTAACTAATTTTGAATGTTTCTGTTTACGATTGCTGCTGCACCATGTTTGGGGTCCTACAGGAATATAATACAACGGTCAGGAATGCGCAACTTATAACGGACGAAAGTATAATGTCGCATAAAAATCTGTAGAAGCAGTAAATCGAACGCTCCAGGATTTGCGCAGAAATACCGATGTAATGGGAGGAATGGTGGTTTTACTGTCTGGTGACTTTCGCCAAACTTTACCTGTCATTCAAAAGGGCACACCTGCAGATGAAATTAAAGCATGCCTCAAGTCGTCTATTTTATGGAACAAGGTGACAAAATTCAGTTTAACTACGAATATTAGAGTGCATTTGTATAATGATATCAATGCTGGAAACTATTCTGACACACTATTAAAAATTGGCGATGGGCTGTTATAAACGGATAGTGAGGGCTGCGTTAAATTGACGAGAGATTTTTGTAATCTAGTACAGAGTCGTTCCAAATTAATTGCGAGCGTTTATTCAGATTTAACGAACAACATGCATGAAGACAAATGGTTATGTGAAAGGGCGATTCTTGCACCAAAAAATGAGAGCGTTAACAAAATAAATTCAGATATATTAAGCGAGGTAGCAGGAGAAATAACAGAGTATTTGTCGGTAGACACAGTTATGGACACAGAACAGAGCACTTCATATCCTGTAGAGTTTCTAAATTCTCTATAGTTGTCAGGTGTGCCCTCACATAAGCTTCAATTAAAATTAGGCGTGCCAGTCATGCTAATGCGAAATTTAGATGCTCCTCGGTTATGTAACGAGACAAGGCTGCGTGTGACACATCTTGGATGGAACATAATCGGTGCTACAATTTTGACAGGCGTAGGAAAAGGAGAAAATGTTATTTTACCACGGATCTCCATAATTCCCACAGATCTTCCTTGTCAATTCCAAAGGTTGCAGTTCCCTATTAAGCTCAGTTTTGTAATGACAATTAATAAAGCGCAAGGGCAAACGTTACAGGTAGCGGGGGTCAACTTAGAAAAACCGTGCTTCTCTCTTGATCAGCTGTATGTAGCATATTCGCGTGTGTATAATGCCTAGAATCTCCACATTCTTTCCCCGAATGGAAAACCATATAACATTGTGTACAGTAGCGTCTTAAAATAGTGTTCAGTTAGTTTTTTTTTCCATAATTCCCACAAACAATTAATTAGAATTCCCACAGATCTTCCCTTTCTATTCAAAATTTCCTATTTAGCTCAGTTTCTTTTCAATTCCAAATGCTGCACCTCTGACGGACTTATTAAGCTCAGTTTCCTTTCAACTCAAAAGGCTACATCTCTGACGGATCTTTTATTTGGCTCAGTTTTATTTCAATTCAGAAAACTGCATCTCTGACGAAAAAAAATTTGCTCAGTTTCTTTTCAAGAGTCTGCATTCCTGACGGATAATTGTACTCAGTTTCCTTTAATTAACAAAATATCCCATTTCCATTTGGAATAAGCAGGCTATTTTCATGCTTGCCTATACGCTGCTTTTCAAAACATTTAAATAGGCTGACGAATCAATTTTGCTCAGTTTCCTTTTAATGGCTGCATCTCTGACACATCTATAATACTCAGTTTTCTTTCAATTCAAAAAGCAATGGATAGTTCATTTTCCAGTGACCATGCGGGTGAAGCCGCGGGTTACAGCTAGTACTAATTATATTTGTAACTATATTACTAATGAATAACTCCGAGACTAAGGAATTGTTGGTGCGAACACTTGTTTTACTAGTCAGTTACTCATGTGCTATAAAGCAAAACTGAAAAAAGGACGGTTAAATTAAAATACGGATATAATTATTATTTAGAATATGGCAACAGAAATCAAGGAGCGGCGCTAGTCTCTGTAGCAATGACAGTTTGACTGTTTAACATTAAATTTGGCCGCGTTTGAAATTCAAATTGCTAGTACTAAATTGTTTGTACTGTGAGGCTACGGATCGGTAAACAGTTTGTCGATATATCTCACAAACTTTTCTTAAATCTTAAGTTTGTTAAGTCTTAAGGGCCTATACTACCCCAAATTGCTTAGCAAGATCCTCCTTTATGCCGAAAATACTGCAGCATTAATTTTGAAATAAATATATGACAAAGTTTTGGATTTTATCGATAGAAAGCACTGGTATTCATGAAATACTTTAAATTGGATCATGAAACTTTGTAAACTAACTGAACTAACTATAAAGCAGGGCTTATGTTTTTATTTTTATTTTTAATTACCATTATTTTCACTGTAAAAAGAAATTACCGAAACTATCGGCATCCTGAACTTCGTTTCCGCAGCGTTGCCTCTTTAGTGATTTTGTCACTAGATTTAGTGAATATTTGGAGTGATATAGGGATATTTAAAAAAAATACACTAAAAAGTCATTTAATGACTTTCAGTGATATTTCTAAAATATTTAAAAAAAATAGAAAATACATATTGGCACCCGTTGCTACCCGTCGGTGAATTCTCCAGTTTATGTCAAAATAGCGCAACGTTTTTATCAAATAAAAACGTAATTACATATCTTTTTTAGGTTATGCTGAACTACATACTAACTTACATACGTGGCACGCATAGGTAGGCTCGATCGGGGAAGGACCACATTCTCACAGAATACCAGCGTGAAATAGTAGCTTAACGCTGCTGTGTTTCGTATGGTGAGTGTAGAGACCGAAGGCCCTTTTTTTTACTGGTACGAGGCATTCCATCTTAGTCCTCACGGGTGACAACGCATCTGCATTTTGATTATTTGGATAGATGTAGATGTCTAAGCGCCGCAGCAACTACTTACCATCAAGCGTATTATGTGCTCGTTTGTCACCCTATCCTATAAAAAACCTACCTTAGCGATTTTACGCTTAATAATGAGAACCTAACACGTATGTAAAGTTCGTTTCAGTGAGTGCTGAATACTGTTGCTTACATTTAGTTAATTACTAGTATTCATTCGCAAAAGAATGTGTACATAAGTTGAGTAGATTTAGTATTGAATTCATTCAATTTCTAATGGTTTTGTGAAGTGTCTATAATTTATTTGTATCCAAATTTCTAGATTTAGATTACTAAGAAACGCGGATGCTCGAGGAAGTTTTACTGCCTTGGTAAACTGTTCACTTGGCCTACTAATAAAAACTTTTTGGAATTGGGGTAGATAATGCCTGTGTCATGACTGTAATCAATAAAGGCGTCCCTATTTTAATACTACTCAAACGTGTTTAACACTCGATACAATAAGCTGTTTTACATACGTCGGAGCAAACGTTACCACGAAATATAGATTTTCACATTAGGAAACTTATAATTGGTTCTCATATTTACCTAAACGCTGTGATGAGTACAAAGATATTATGAGCCAATAAATTGTGAAAGAATCGTTTAAAGAAGTTGTCTCTTGTGATACTCGTTGGCTGTCCGTTAAAGAAACTGTGACCAGGATACTGTCTCAATTTAATGTGTCATGTTTTTGTAATTACTTATACAATTAAAATAGTATTTTTAATACCTACCTTGTGATTTGGTTTTAAATAATTTGGAGAATTTTAAGAATATTTATATTTAAAAATATACCAAAATCTAAATAAATTTCAGATCATAACTAGTGATAAATTTTTCGGAAAGGTAGCTACACTGGTTCCCTGCCGCCCGATCAGTCTCACTTCGTCTTTCGAACGGGAAAGCTGTGTCGCTTACGATCAGGACACATTACGCAACAGGACGACGTAAAATTAGAATGTGAAATAACCGTAACGAAAACAAGAAGGGACTGGGCGTAAAGAAACAGGCATAAATATGATAAACCCGATGAAATAAGTTTCTCACCACTAACCTACTTACAGTACTTGTGATAAAAAAAACATGTCGGTACATAGCATACGACGTGCGGGGTAGTAGAGGCGAAATTATAATTTGAGCTGAGGTAGTATAGATCCTTGAGATGAACATAATAAAGACAAAGGTAATATGTATAGACGCTCAAAGTAGTTGACATATAATTTTACCTAGTACAAATCCAACAAAGTTAGTCTTTACATCATCCATCATCAATCCATCAGTAAATCTAATTTAACTAAGCAATGTTCCAGAAATTACGACACATTTTCTTGTCACGTATTTCTTAAAGCGTACAGAACTGCTTATCGAATGAGGAAGGCTTAAGTTCATTCAGCGAGCTATGGAAAGGGCAACGCTTTAAATTTTCTCAAGAGCCTCGAATACGAAATGATGGTATCTGCAGTAGAAGTGACGTAACCTGTATAGGCAACGCAGAAGTAAGGTGCCGGCCAAATAATTCGAAGAACTGACAATCGATGCAGAAGAAAGGTTTTCAAGTTACAGCCTCGTACCGGTAAGCGAATTGTGTGGCTTTGTACCGGTAATCTGCACCAGATGGAGTGAATACCTTATAAGAATTACAAGAATTCGACGGATGCAAGTAGGTCAGAACTATACATATTGTCATATTATATTAAAGTAAGTTATTTTATTATTACTTTCCTAAGTTTACAGTCGAAAAGTCAGTAAGTACTCGTATTTTAAATAGGTTTAAAAACACCGTAGACTTCGTCAACAGTCACTAAGTTCATTAAAGTAAGTAAAGTAAATATTTATGTCTCAAACTTGCTTCTCGGGTTATTTGAAATTCAAATCGTAATACGTAGTTAGATTACAGGACCTTAATTTGTCGCCAATAGAAATGCAAAAATGTAGATATTGTTTACCTGTTAAGAAGACAAGTTTTATTCAGATAGTATTAGAAAATGTAGTACTAAAAGTGTTATATATCAAATTACTGACTCACCTGTTATTTTTGTTTTTAATTAAACATATGAAAAAAAAACCAAAGGTCGAAATGATGTGTTTTTCCTTAAATAATCAGTCACCTTATACGGCGTTCTAAAAAAAACATCTGTACATTTCATTCCATAGGTAAGACACCTTTGGTGGTGGGTAGTGAAGTGACTATTTTGCAAAATCGAAGTGACAAACGCACTTTAGAATAATTATTAAACGATAGCAAGATGCTACTTTAACCCACAGATATCTGCAACTAACTTCAAATAAAGAAGGTTGAAGTAGCTTTGTCATCACTTGGGACAAAGATGGAATGTCAAACCGGAATACAGCAGTACGTGCAGCACTATTATTTGGCAGCAGAAATGGGTAAGGGGATGGTATCGATTTGAACGGACTCCTATGTAGAAAAACAGGGCTATCATTACGCTACGACACCAATGATTTCAAAAGGATAAAAATACAAACGTCATATTATCATAACACGATATAACCAGGGTCGGATTTCGTAGTATAATTATCCTAATTGTACCATTATTTCATAGTTTGTAATATATAGTATCGTAATAATACTAAGCGCAAATACCATCATTTTACCAATAGATCGACTTGTATTATTATTATTGGGTCCTTTTACGTGTTAATATTAACCCTACGATATCGAGAATTTCTGTATTGTACATGAGTACCGCGTTTTTTAAATAAAATTAGAATTAGCTCCCTTTCTGGTCAATCAGTGCTCGATTGATGCATTTATGTTGCATCCTTGATACAACTATATTGAGAGCTACCACGATAAAAACTCTATGCTCCAGAAGCAATCGGTTTGAAAATAGAATTTCAAAATATTTTATGAATCAGATTTTCAGATTTAATTAAGCAGATATGGTTTCTTTTATACTCTTTTCGTTTTGCCCTTATTGAATATAAAATATATTAGGTACCAATATTCAAAATTAAACTTATTCCAAGTTTTTAGATAAAAATAAAACAGAAATAAAAATAAAACCGTCAAAAACGAAACGTATAGATAAACTAGACGCGTGACGCCAAAATCCCGCAACATGGGAAAAGAAATATGAAACGTTAAACGTGATATAATTTTTTTTTGAAATAGTATAATTTTATTTTTCATGATCAATATTTTTGAGGGTCTGAATCTAACCAATGGAAAACAAATGAATGAAATGCAACAACAGAATGGACTTAAATACAAGTAAATGTTATCATGTTAAATACTCCAGAAAACAAAATTTAATACATGTCAATTACTTTATTCATAACACTAAAATTAGGGTAGTAGAGACCATTCGGGGTCTTGGAGTAATATATGATAAAAAATTAACTTTTGTACCCCATTTGGATAACATAATTATGAGAGCATCTAAAATGTTGGATTTTGTCATAAGGAACTCGAAAAATATGCATTACAAAACCAAAATATTTCTTTACAACAGTCTAGTCCGTAATATTTTAGAATATTGTAGTGTGGTCTGGAGACCACACTATGCTACACATTCATTACGTATCGAACGTTTTCAAAAGCGGTTCCTCTGGCATCTAGCATTTTCTGTTAGTAAAGCAAAATGCTACGGCTAGCTACGGTCCTATAATAGTAAATTGCATCATTTTAATTTAGAAACCTTAGAAAGTCGCAGAAAGTATAATGATGCAGTTTTTGTACCTAAAATATTTAATTCTACATTTCATTGCCCCAGTTTAATGGAAATTTTTAAGTTTCGTGTACCATCGAGATTATTAAGAAGAACTGTCTTGGGAAAGAATTCTCCTTATGCCAGGTTCTGCAAAGTTATTAATGATTAGCGCAAATCGTCATTCACTTTGACTCAACCAAAATATTCTCTAAGTGCCTCCGTCAAATTATAAGTTAATAGCGTAAATTAAAATAGATTTCTTAGTTTTTTTTAGTTTTATGTAGCACTATTCTTACTAATATATATGTATTTAATTTTAGTTGAGGAACAACCTATTGTTTTTTTTTTCAGTTTTTTTTCATAAAGTTATATGCATGCGGAGTTTACCTTTAAAGTAATTGTAGCACTTGTGTTTATACTCTTTTAAGTAATTGTATTAATTTAATGTGTTAGTGTTATCAATTATTGGTGAACCTAATAAAGAGAAAAAAAAAAACACCCTGGCCTAATATTGGTAACGTACTAAACTAACTGTAAAATAAAACTTTAAAAATGCGTTCATATAATAATTTAAGTGTAACAAAATTAATACACGGTTATTAACCGATGATGCGATATCCCATGTTCCTTTTTAATCTTCGTATCGTAATTTTTGCATTCTTTTACCACGCAGCTTGACATATTTATGACAGACAAATCTGTCCTGCGCGCACACTGCGCAGATTATACCAGATCGGCAACCGAGGGTATAATTAAAAATGGAAAAGTCTAGTGTAATATCATCGCCAATTTGCCTTTAAAGCCTAACAAAGACAAAGGCCTACCTATGATAGGAAAGTTCTATGTCTACCAATGAACTGTAATGGGCTATTGAGAATGAAAATCATAAGAACCTGGCCCCAAATAACTACAATATTATAACAAAAATTATTTTTCTGAATTTTTCTCAACGTTTCTGAATTTTTTAACAGACCTCCAATCACAGTATCCACTTACCTTCTGGTTTATTATATGGTATAAATGAATACCCGAACATCATCATCATCATCATTATAATTACAGCCCTTCACAAGTCAACTGCTGAACATAGGCCTAATGCTACAAAGCACGGTCCCGAGCCACCTGCATCAATCGACTTCCTGCATGTCGTACCATGTCGTCACTCCATCTAGTGGGGGATCGCCCTACACTACGCCTACCGGTACGACGCTACCACTCGAGAACCTTTCTTATCTATCGGTTATCGGTTCTTCGAGCTATATGGCCAGCCCATTGCCACTTCAGCATACTAATTCGTTGGGCTATGTCGGTCACACTGGTTGTACTACGGATATGCCTATTTCTGAGTTTATCACGCAGAAAAACCCCGAGCATAGACCTCTCCGTAGCTCGCTGAGCGACCTTGAGCGTCCTCATACGGCCAGCAGTGAAGGATCACGTCTCAGATCCGTAAGTCATCACTGGATACACGCACTAGTTGTATAATGTAGTTTTCAGAGTTTGAGGTATACCTGACGAGAAGATGTGTCGTAACTTCCCGAACGCTGCTCAGCATAACATAAAACGTGATTGACATATTACTTGTTTGTTTAAAGTATGAGTGATAACAATGAAACAAAAAGAAAACAAAAATCGTCAGTGTGGCTATATTTGAAAAAAAAATATATCGTGGAAGCAATGGTTTGTAAGATAAGTAAGAAGCAGTTTATATATTTTTAAATACTATAAGCATGAACTTGAAAAAGACATGGAAATACTACAAATAAATAAAAAATGTCATATCCATTCCTTTTCATGTTACCGGATAAATATTATTTAATAAAGGTACATATTTAAAATTGCTTTAACTAAAGTAATTGCTACTCTCAACTCTAGTGATAAATTTTACTCGATGCAAGGACTGTAAATAGCTGATTTACTCGAAATCTCGTGTACAACTAGAATGATATACATACGTAAATTAACTCTAGTGGCTCCAGTCAAAAAATTATACTCGAATCACATTTTTATCTTACGATCAATGGCGTGTCTGTCAACAATTTAGTGATGAACTCGACTTACTAATTCGAGCAATTTATTAATATATTACGTCATATCAATATAAATTGATTTTGCATAATATGATAACTGGGTAAAAACGATTTATAAACATAAAATAGCATAAACACTCACGCCTGTCACCCAGAGGGGTAGGCAGAGAACACGGACTTTTAGGCAGAGACCATTTGACACGATCCTGACATACCTCTTTCGCCTCCTTTACATCTATACATCTACGCATACATGCTCGTCGGTTAAAGGTACTTTTAACGTGGCCCATTTTCAAAATATCGCCAATTTGGTTGATAAACTTTTTTCTAGAGCGTCCCTTCCCGGCTCTGCCGTTCACATCTGCCATATAAATGTGTTTTGTCACTCTTTCCTCATTAATTCTTTCTAGATGACCAAACCACCGAAGCATTCCTTTCTTAATCCTGGTCACAACATCATCTTGCATACGACATTTAACTCTTATCATGCAATTTCTCATCCTGTCATTCAGATTCAACCCTAGCATACTCCTTAAAGACCGCATTTCTACAGCATATATTCTACTTTCATGCTTCTTCTGCCACACCCAGCTTTCACTACCATACATTAAAGTAGGGACTAACACAGCATTATGAATTACCATACGTGCCTTTTTTATACATTCTGGTTCTTCACAATAGAGTGTAGTGCCCCATTCACTCTATTCCCTGCATTTACTCGTTGTTCTATATCCTTATCATATCTACCATCCCTGCTAAATACACATCCCAAATACACAATCTCATCCACTTTCTCAATTAACTCTCCTTCTATTCTTATTTCACATACCGTTTTGCTTTCCTCTCTTTCAAAAACCATCACATTCGTCTTACTTGCGTTCTCTTTCATTCCCCTTTCTTTTAATGCCCAGTTCATTAATGTAACCATCATTTGCAACTCAGCCGCCGATGACGCAAATATGACTTGATCATCGGCATACAAAAGGCATTTGACGGTTAACTCGCCCATTGTTAACCCACATTCTTCATCTTTCAAAGTTTGCAAACACCTTTCCATAAATAGGTTGAACAGCCAAGGGGAAGCCACACAGCTCTGTCTGACACCCTTTCGGATGCCAAACCAGTCCGAGTAGACCCCATTGATCCTGACACAAGCACTAGAATCCCTATAAAGGGACCTCAATGCCTGTATCAAACCAGCGCTCAACCCATATGAGTTCAGTGTTTGCCATAACACATTCCTGTCCACTCTGTCATAAGCCTTTTCCAAGTCCATGAACGCACATAAAATTTTCTGGTTTTTAGCCAAAAACTTCTCCGCAATCATGCGCATGGAAAAGACTTGATCTGTACACCCCATTCCCTTCCTAAAACTCGCTTGCACATCCCAAATTTTTCCATCTTTCATAACTCTTTCAATTAACACCTTAGCATACAGTTTACCCACAATACTAAGCAAGCTGATGCCACGGTAGTTTTTGCAGTCCTGCTATGACCCTTTTCCTTTATATATTGGTACTATAACTGCTTTACACCGGTCATCCGGTACCCGTTTTAATTCCCAACATAAATTAAACAAGGTGTACAGCAGGCCTGCCACCACTTCCTCTCCAGCCCTTAGCATCTCGAGTGATACTCTATCATATCCAGCTGCCTTACCTGCTTTCATGCTTTTCATTGCTTTCATTATTTCATCTACACTTATCTCCAAACGATTTATATTATATATAATATAAATTAATTAAGTATAATTTGTGATAGTAAAGTTAATTATAACATTAAGACTTACTTCATAACTTTAGGGTGATATTATTTTATGAAGATTATCGATACGAAAACCAAAAATATATAACCTACCTGTTATGTTTAGTAATAATGACTGAGTTGGATGGAAGACTAAATATAAAATTAATGGTGATACTAATGGTTCCTGGGTTCAAATCCGCAAACGGATGATCACTAAATGATAAGTGTGACCATGTTTCCCCTCGTATCCGGAGAAAAGGAACCAGAAAATGATGGGGCGTTAGGGTGCTAATTTCAAATTTGGTCCAAATGAACCAGAAAATGGTGCAGCTACAGGCTGCCCCTTTGAATACTGCTTGATGGAACCAGCGAATGGTGGAGCAAAGGTTCTGGGTTCGATTCCCGGGTCGGTCCAAATCAATTATGAGAGAATTTACTATATGTGGACTGTTTGCGTGGTTTTCTATATTCAAACAATATGGTAGAAGTGGCCTGTGGCCGGGGTTTAGGCAAAGCAATTGTTAAGACCTAATTTACTATATTAGACGGCAAGGGTAAGAGCGTGCGTAAATCGGACCAAAAATTAATATTAAAAAAAACTGAAGGTAGCCGGACTAACTATGACATTAGGAGGTCAAACACCTCAGTCCCCCCCGTGACCATGGGTGCTGTAAAGCACCCGAAACGTCGGGATAATAATAAAAATAAATTAAAGTAATTAAACGCGATAAAATCCGTAAATAATAGTTTTATTCAATGTGTAGTGTTCGCGTAAATTTACGAAATCATTATGTGAACCAGTACGGACTGGTAACAGCAAATAAAATTCGCCGATTAGAAGATCTTAACACCAAGCGCGCAAGATACATAACATCTTTAAATTTCTTTAAGAGATGCAGAGACCATAATCTCAACTTACGGAACGGACAAAAACTCACGATTCTCCGCGCGTATATAGGAAATGCTACGGTAGTAATGGACGCGTCGGAATATAATTTTAAAATACAACAACTTTTATCGGACGAAAGTACATATAAAAAGGTCAAAACAGACCCTACAACTAACACGCTTAAAACAACTAGCGATTTAATAAAGAAATACTCCAAAAAATTAAATCTCGACGTGAATTCGCTAATACCATCATGTGCCAAACCACCGAGGTTGTATGGGTTACCGAAGATACACAAACCAAACGCTCCACTACGTCCCATAGAGAGCCAGATCGATTCACTGTGATTCACCGACACACAATACTTAGCAAAAATACTATCACCACTGAGAGGACATACCAGAGCACACACAAAGGATTCGTACCATTTTGTGAGTGAGATAAAAGACCTACATCTCGCTAACAATGAAATTATGGTCAGTTTTGATGTTCAGTCACTATTTACATGCCTACCTATTGTGGACTGCATTTCAATTGTAACTAGGAAGCCAGAAGAAAATAACATGCCACAAGAATATGCAATACTACTTGAACATTGCCTCACATCTGGCTATTTATTGTGGAAGAAGGAGTTCTACAAGCAAGTAGATGGTGTGGCGATGGGCTTACCTGTGTCTCCCATAGTCGCCGACATATTCTCGGAGGATTTTGAGGAGAAAGCCCTTCTTACTGCTCCTGTAAATCCAAGGTTCTACAAGCGGTACGTCAACACTTTCACAATTTTACCATCTGACAAAGTAACTGCATTTTTAGACCACTTTAACTCCATAAACTCTAAAATACAATTCACAATGGAGTTAGAGACAAATAATTCTTTAGCCTTCCTAGATGTTTTAGTCATCCGAAATCCTGATAACACTATTGAACACACTGTGTATAGGAAAAAGACCCATACCAACCGATATCTAAATGGCGAATCTCACCATCATCTTTCACAGCTAGCTACCGTGGGTAAATCTTTGTTTCAAAGAAAACATCTGGCCGCGGAGCTTCAGCACGTCAAGCAAGTATTGCAAGACAACAAGCTTCGGGTCTCGCGCCTACGTCACAGTGAACGAGTGAAGCCGGCCACAGTCGAGCGCGCGCCTGCTCTACTACCATATGTCAGAGGAGTCACGAACAAGATTAGCTACATCTTGAAGCGAGCGTCCATTAAGACATACTACAAGCCGCTGAAGAAGGTTAGTCAATTTTTACCATCCATCAAATGTAATATTCCTCTACAAGATGCAGGTGTGTACAAGCTAGATTGTGAATGTGGTCTCTCTTACATGGGTCAAACAAAGAAATCTATAAAAACCCGCGTGAAGGAACATATAGCTGATGTTAAGCACCGACGCTCCGGGAAGTCTGCAGTCTGCGAACATGTTCAAGATCGTCCCCACCATTACATTAGATTTGATAAACCACAAGTTCTCGCAAAAGAACACCGATTCCTACCAAGGATGATACGCGAGGCTATTGAAATTAAAAAAACATCCAAATTTCAATAGAGAAGATGGTTGGGTGCTACCATCTGCTTGGGATCCTATAATTAACAAAATTAAACCTAAAACCAAGCATACCACTGCAAGACTTCATGATACTATAAGCTCGTTTTGCGTAAATCGGACCAATAATTAATATTAAAAAACTGAAGGTAGCCGGACTAACTATGACATTGGGACGTCAAACATCTCTGTCCTCCCCGTGACCATGGGTGCTGTAAAGCACCCGAAACGTCGGGATAATAATAAAAATAAATTAAAGTAATTAAACGCGATAAGATCCGTAAATAATAGTTTTAATCAATTTTTCTAATTATAAGATAAATATAATTTATCTTTATTTGCATTGGTGGAGCCACGTGTTTAAGGCTGCCGAAGTCTAGTTCCCCGGTCGAACCTTAAACCTATTGCGCGAATTATTAATCTAAGTGGACTGTATCTACTAATGCTTCTACACTTGTATATGCGGTACAATGCACTCGCTCTTCCCAAAAAAACGAACTATTATGCCAAATCGATGAAAGGAATCCTGCTTGATTGGGAAAACACAAATTGGAGCGGGTTAAACAACTATATCAAGCAGGAAAATACTATTAGGAAAATGTTGACTCACCGGGATGTTTCTTCTGTGCGGTCGAGCACTATAACTGCGACTTCTGGAACACACCGGAGAGAGGCGGTGCGCGACTATATCTCACACGAGGTGAGGCGGGTTTCCTGGAGCTCGACTGCTTCCAGGCTAAAGCGGTTTCTACTAGATGTGTTTCCAACAACGAGCGCGGCGGGAAGAGCTCTTTAGGACACTTTTATCCTAGGCGGTGTAGTTGCAACGATGAGCGCGGCGGGAAGAGGCCACGCGTCGGTCGCGCGTGTCTTATATATCCTCGGTTCCGATGATTACGTGATGTTCTAGAATCATCTTCTTTCCCCTCCCACCCCACCACCCCGATGTGTCGATAGGAGGGTACGAATGATATAGTTTTGGAAAGGGATAACCGATTTGGCAGCCTACCGTCAAACAAAATAAATACGAATGGTTTTCCGCGCAACTATCTCCCCCGCCCTTGAAGGATCTCCTTCAAATAACTAAAACAACTAGAGCTAAGATCAACTATCAAATAACTAACTAACGCTAAGATTACCTAAATTCAACTACAATTTTAATCTAGAAAGCTAATTTAAATTATGGAAGAGGCAAGGGGCACAAACGGACAACAGAACGTAGGTAAGACCCAACCGTGGTCTTAACGCGAGCTATCCTAATTACTCCGTCGGAACCGGGAAAGACCTCTTCGACAATTCCTAACGGCCAATGGAGAGGTGGCGTATTCTCCTTAGTGAGCACAACTACAGTTCCTACAGCTATAGGCTCAGTCGCTGTGTTCCATTTTTGCCGAGACTGCAAAGTATGCAAGTATTCCATCCTCCATCGTTTCCAAAACGATTGCACTAACCGGTCTAATAATTTGTGGCGTGCGGAGATGCTAAGTCTGTTCTCATCCATATCTGCGGCGGGCAAATACTTTAAAGGCGTTAAATTCAAAAAATGTGCTGGAGTTAGAGCCAGCGGTTCCGAGGGGTCACTAGACAACGTCCGACAAAATGGGCGGCTGTTCATTACGCATTCAATTTGAGCGAGCACCGTACTTAGCTCTTCGAAGGAAAAAATTTGATCTCCTATTACTCGGTATAAGTGACTCTTTAGACTCTTAATATTGGTCTCCCAATTGCCTCCAAAATTACTCGCGGCTGGGACGTTCAGAGACCACTCAATGCGGTTCTCGTCTAGAATGTGAGCGAACTCCGAATTATAATACTTGCTAGCTAAGAGCTCATGTAGTTCCGATAGAATACGTTTTGCACCGACGTAGTTCGTACCGTTGTCCGAATATAATTTACTTACAGGGCCTCTACGGGATAGAAATCTTTTAAATGCACCCATAAAGCCTGCTGTGCTTAGATCACCAACGAGTTCTATATGCACCGCTCGAGTAGTTAGACATACGAAAATGCAGACGTAAGCCTTTGTGGATCTTATACCACGCCCGCGAGTGAGCGTGACCTTAAACGGACCAGCGAAATCCGACCAGGTGTGCGTGAAGAGCTTTACCGATTGTATTACTCTACAAGATCTAAGTTCCGCCATTTCCGGAAATGACGGCTTGGGGCGTGCCCGAAAGCAAGCTATACATCTGTGCACCCGATTGCGTATTAAACTACGTGCAGAAAGAATCCAATAATTTTGACGCAAAATCGACATCAACAAGTCGAGGCCAGCGTGCGAATTCAATTTATGATGGTAATCGACTAATAAATTCATGATATGGTCTTTGCGCGGTAAAACTATAGGGTGCCGTTGGTCGAAACTCAACTGCGAGTTGGACAAGCGTCCACCTACCCTTATAATCCCATCCTGTAAAAATGGCTTAAGGCATTGAAAGGCGCGACTACAAGCTCTATTCGATTGTAATCTTGTAATTTCTTCAGAGAAATGCGCACGTTGAAGTTCACGTAATACTAGCGACTCGGCATAGTTGTAATCGGACGCTAAGACATACGAACGTCGCGGTAAAAATTTCGCGAATCGGCAAATGCAAATTACGCTACGCAATAATTTCGACCAAGAGGACAAGCGGTTCGCCAAAGCAATGATTGGAGAAACCTCGCTCGAAACGTTCGCCACTAGAGCGTGTCTCTTCTCTTCCGGCGGTTGTGACACTGACGAAGGTTCGAAATCGGTTATCGGCCATTGTGAGGGATCCAAGTGAACCCAAGAAGGTCCATGGAACCAAAGCGGGTGGTCCATTATTTGCATCGGGGTGAGTCCCCGGGATAGACAATCGGCAGGGTTTTCCGTACCGGATACGTGATAAAAATTTCGCGTTTCTAACTCGTCTTGGATCTTGGCCACTCGGTTCGCGACAAACGTATCCTTACGGTGAGGTGAAGAATGAACCCAGCATAAGGCGACGGTGGAGTCGGAAAAGGCAAATATCCTTTCTATGTGAACTCTATCCCTACATGCGCTGATAACTGCAGTAATAAGCTTGGTGAATACTAATATTGCGCAAAGCTCTAAGCGCGCCAGAGAGACAACCTTACAGGGGGAGACTCTCGACTTAGAACTAATGAGGCTAATCGAATTTCTACCATTATTCTGAACGTGGAAATATACAACGCCCCCGTAAGCCTTCTCGCTGGCGTCTGCAAACCCAACGACCGTTATGACGCTATTTCTATCGACGTTTATATGACGCGGTATTCTAATTTCTCTTAGTAAAGGAAGTTCCTCTCTAAAGCGCTGCCACAAACGAGCAATGCTGTCAGGCGGCGAGTCATCCCAATCGCATTCAAATAACCAAAGTTGTTTAATCAAAAGCTTAGCGTATAATACCACTGGAGCTACGAAACCCATGACATCCCATAATCTAGCATTGCATGACAGTATTGTGCGCTTTGTGCATTTCTCTACGGGCAGATTTACCTTAAGGCTAAACACGTCGGACTCTGGTGACCAACATAGCCGAGCACCTTGTGTGTATCGGAATCGTCGAATTCCTTTATCGCCGAAAGACGGTGTGATAGTGGGATTGTATCTAAAACCGGACGCGAATTACTAGTCCACTTCACAAGATCGAATTGACCCGATTTCATGAGCCTTATAACTCAGGCGGTGGTTAGGGTGGCCTCCTCCACGCTATCGACCGAGTAAACAAAATCATCCATATACAATCCGCTCTCAATTGCCCTCTTAGCTTTAGGATAAGAGGGACCTTCATCGTGGGCGAGCTGTTTCACCGTGCGTAACGCATGAAATGGGCTCGACTTTAAACCAAAACAAACGCGGTTAAATTCAAACACCATTAGAGGTTCCTTTGGGTTGAAACGATATAAAATGCGTTGGAATCTACAGTTGCATTCACGGACCCCTTTGCAAAGAAACATTTGGCAAATATCGGCGGATAGTGCTATACTAAACAAACGAAAATTGGCTATTATATTAAATAAACTGCCCTGTAAATTTTGCCCACTATAGAGGATATCGTTAAGCGACAGGTGAGTGCTAGTTTTAGCACTAGCGTCGAGCACTACACGTAACTTAGATGTAAGTTTGTCCTCCCTAATGATACCCGTGGTGTGGTATGAAATACGACGGTGTGTCTTCGTAGTTATCTAATTTCGAAGCCACGAGTGATATGTAACCTTCTCTTATATATTCGTTAATGACGCCGTCGTAAGCTTCCTTTAACTGGGGTGAAGCGAGCATCCTACGCTCCAAGCTGTAGAAACGTTTTTCCGCCATTTGACGCGAATCGCCGAGAGATAAAACATCTCCCTTAAAGGGCAGCGCTACACTATATCTACCGTCGCGATCACGAACGGTCGTGCGGACATAAATTTCCTCGCATAATCTGTCATCTGAGCTAGATATTGGTGGGACGTTCACTTCCTCCATCTCCCAAAATTTGCGGACTAACGACTCGAGCGGTTCGACAGCCATACCACAATAAGAGGTTGCCGAAATACTATCTATGATGGGGGCAGAGCCAATGATAACATAGCCCAATACGGTTTCCAGTGCGTAAGGCGCGGTATGCGAGGAGTTGCCCCTGACCTTATTGTTTAACAAATGATGAGGGAAAAGCGATGCTCCGATGAGCATGTCTATGTTTCCAGGAACGGCGTAAGTGTCGTCTGATAGAATCAAATTTTTAAATTCAATCATTGCCGAGGTGTCAACCGAAACGGTTGGCAACCGTTCAGTGACCCTATCTACTACTAGTGCATTTATATCAAAGTTAACATTACGATCTATCCGAGAATAAAATTTTAAATTTATAATACCTGGGTAACTTTAATAGTACCTCCGATGCCTTTAACTACAGGACATGAAAGTGACCTATTTATTACTAAGCCTAAGCGCTGACAACATTGTCGCGTTATAAAGCTATTTTGGGCTCCGCTGTCCAGCAGTGCACGGACGCTTTGTTCGTTCCCACGCGAATCCCTAACCAAAATACGCGCCGTACCCAGTAACACGGTTGAAGGAAGTTGTGCTCCCATATTTGCCAATGAGCACAGAGCGACATCACCAGGTCGACCGCTAGAATCGTTGATCTTAGTAGGGGTGAATTCCTTGTCCACTTTACTTGACGCCGCTATGTTGCTATTTTCAAAATGTAATAGCGTGTGATGTTTCCTGGCGCACTTGCTACATACGGAACTCGAATTGCAATTTGCAACTAAATGCTTATCAATTAAGCAGTTCAGACATAGGTTGTTTGTCTTTACTAATTTTTAACGTTCGCTTGGTGAATATTTACGAAAAGTCGCACAATTATATAAATTACCGTGTTTATCTTTACATACGATACAAGTATGCTGAAGTGATGTTGACGTAGCGGTTACGTAAGTTAACGACCCTGCTATTTTAGATGGTTGAGTCTGTCTACGGTCGACGCACCTTTTAATCTCTTGTTTAACGTTCGTAGAGCGCTGTATCACCTTTATTTGATCTCGCACGAACGATGCTAATGAATGAAAGGAAGGCATCTCCGAGCTACGATGCTCCATTTCAAACGCACGCACGGTGTCGGGGTCTAATTTCTTTAGTGCAATATGGAGAAACACCACGTCCATAAGGTCATTAAATTTTAAATTCTTAAGTGCAGCCACCGATGCCACAAATTTATCTAGAAACTGCTCTAAGCCGTTGATGTTCGCGGATGATATAGGTCTAAGATCGAAAATCTGGTTCAAATATTCGGAAGCTAACATTCTCCTATCTTCATATTTAGTTTTAAGCGTTTCGAATATTAATAAGTAATTGTTTGCTGTAGGTGTAAACCCAGAGCAGATCGACTGTGCCCTGCCACTAAGTTTACTAATTAAGTAATATAATTTTTCAGCGTCCGATAACGATGGGTTATTGTGTATATTGTTTTGAAAATTACTGAAGAAAAAGGGCCACGTCTTAATATCACCATTGAATACCGGAATATCTATTGGCGGCAATCTAATTGAGTCACGAGGACGTACCTGCAATTCCGGCTTTGCTTCGTTTTGAGATTGCAGGAGTATTGCCGTTCTTTTCACGCGACACAACATATCTTCGAATGCCAGCAGCGGTTGGTAGTTCACTATGTATTTCGGGTCGACTTGTAATTCCAAATGATTAATTTGGTCTAATATTCTTTCGTAATCCGTCCGCAAAGAATCCACCGTTTCAATTTCATTCAGAAAAGTTTCCCGCACCGCTTCTACATTAATGTTCTTTATATGATCGCTAATGTTTTGTATACGTGAAAAAAGTACGTCCCTCTTGGCATAAAGCGTTTTAATTTTAAATTCACTTCCACTAACTGCCATTTTAAATTATTATAACAAAGTTATTAATCAGAATTAATCTCACACGCATAAACGATGGACGATGGACGCTCGGTATGCCGTATTACGTAATTAAATCGAACACCTGCTACAGTCGAGGCGACACGTTGCTTGCTAACTCAATGTTTTTATAAAGATTGTCAGGTAATCGTACCAAACGGTTGCTATCACACTGTTTCAATTTTAAACCTTAAATTTAACCAAATACGAGCGCTATGAAATAAACAATTCTGTTTGCGAGTACCTAATAAAAATTTAAACGAACATTATTTACACTATTTACGAACACTAATTATTCGATCAGAAAATGGTTGGATAACCACTAAACACCAATCCAAATCCTGCCCGAAGTGACCATAAAATGGTTGAGCCACGTGTTTAAGGCTGCCGAAGTCTAGTTCCCCGGTCGAACCTTAAACCTATTGCGCGAATTATTAATCTAAGTGGACTGTATCTACTAATGCTTCTACACTTATATATGCGGTACAATGCACTCGCTCTTCCCAAAAAAACGAACTATTATGCCAAATCGATGAAAGGAATCCTGCTTGATTGGGAAAACACAAATTGTAGCGGGTTAAACAACTATATCAAGCAGGAAAATACTATTAGGAAAATGTTGACTCACCGGGATGTTTCTTCTGTGCGGTCGAGCACTATAACTGCGACTTCTGGAACACTCCGGAGAGAGGCGGTGCGCGACTATATCTCACACGAGGTGAGGCGGGTTTCCTGGAGCTCGACTGCTTCCAGGCTAAAGCGGTTTCTACTAGATGTGTTTCCAACAACGAGCGCGGCGGGAAGAGCTCTTTAGGACACTATTATCCTAGGCGGTGTAGTTGCAACGATGAGCGCGGCGGGAAGAGGCCACGCGTCGGTCGCGCGTGTCTTATATATCCTCGGTTCCGATGATTACGTGATGTTCTAGAATCATCTTCTTTCCCCTCCCACCCCACCACCCCGATGTGTCGATAGGAGGGTACGAATGATATCGTTTTGGAAAGGGATAACCGATTTGGCAGCCTACCGTCAAATAAAATAAATACGAATGGTTTTCCGCGCAACCATGTATAATATTTTCGACTTGTATTTTTATTGTTTATCATATTTTTTATATATTTTTACAAGTTTTTAGAATAAATTTATTTATTCTGAAAGACAATATTTTGCCTTTAATTTACTTTATTATTTGTCTAATGTTTGAAATGTATTTATCTTATTTTCATGCTTATTAATGTAATTTTATTGTTTAATATATATATATTTTAAGACTATTATTGATGCCCCTTAATATTGAATTTAATTATTAATAATAATATTGTGCTGTCAAAACGGCAAGACACAAGGTCCGCCATTCCCGGGAATGACGGCTTAGGACGAACTCAAAGCAATCTATACATTTGTGCACCCGATTGCGAATTAAGTTGCGTGCAGAAATAATCCAGTAATTCTGACGCAAAATAGACAACAACAATTTAGGGCCAGCGTGACAATTCAATTTAGCTATCTAGAGCGAATCGAAACTACTAATAACTATAAACGGTGAAGTTATAAGACGAGCGCTTCGGAATAACAGTGCTGGTAGTCTGTCGCTCGCGAAGCCTCAATTCTTTCGATTTAACGGATAGACCTGCTTGCAGCTTGACCTCCCTCTCTCGCAAGTACTTTATCTCGCTCCGCCAAGCAAAATTGTCCTCAGCAGGTCCATCCCGTCTCCATGTACCATTACCACGAACTTGCTCCGCGCTGCGCGTGCTTCCGCTGACATCGACTCAATAGACTCTAACGTCTAGCTTTTCAACTCCTCGCATAATCTATTATCAAAACTTTGTACAGGCGGGACGTTCCCCTCCTCTTTTCCTCGAAAATTTCGAGTCAATAATTCGGAACTTTCAACAGCGGTGCAAAAATAAGAGGTTACCTAAGTATTATAACTGTAGTAACGGAACCAACAATAACGTAACATAAAACGGTTTCTAATGCGTAAGGTGCGGCACACGAGGAGTTACTCTCGACCTTGTGGTGTAACAAAAGGTGAGGTAAAATAGATGCCCCAATGAGCATATCACTGTCTCCAGGGACGGAGTATGTTGTGAAAAATTTACTAAATTATCGGAATTAGTCATTGCGGAAGCGTCGAACGAAACGGTTGACAGGCGCTCAATGACCCTATCTACTACGAACGAATTTGTACTTAAATAAATACTGCGATCAAAACGCGAATATAATTTTAAGTATATCGAACCTGAGACCGTTTTATTGAAGCCTCCAATTCCCTTTACTACGGGACATGAAGTTGTCTTGTTTACTAATAATCCCAAACAATGGCAACACCGCTGCATTATAAAGTTACTTTGTGACACATTATCTATTAGCTTACAAACGCTCCGTTCGTTTCCATGCGAATCTCTAACTATGATATGTGCTGTTCTCAACAACACAGTGGCCGGGACGCGATCGGCTCTTCTCACGTTCGACAGTGATGATATAGCAATTTTGCCCGATCAACCGTTGAAAATGTTGACCTTAGTGGGTGGAGTCTCACTCTCATATTTACTAAACACGAATATGGTACCACTCTCAAAATGCAACAATATGTGGTGCCTGTTGTGGCATTTATTATACACTGAACTAGAATTACAATTAGCAACCCGATGCCTGTTACTTAAACAATTCAAACATAAGTTGTTGGTTTTTATTATTTCATAACGTTCGCTCAGTGAACGTTTACGGAAAGTTACACAATTATACAAATTACGATAGTGGTTATTTTTAACATAAAAAACAGGTGGGAGACAATGAAGGCGCGTTGTTTACATGCGTCAGGGACTTCACCTTGCACTGCACTTGATGAACGTCGTATTGCTTTGGTTTGGTTTCGAAAAAAAGATGCCAAAATTTCAAACGATGGTAACTCGAAGACACGATTCTCCATTTTAAATGATCCCAAGGTGTCCGGGTCTAGCTTTTTTAACGCAATATGTAAAAACACGAAGTCCATAAGGTCATCAAATTTAAGATTATTGAGGGCAGCTACTGACATTACGAATTTATTAAAAATGAATAAATAAAAATTGTTCGAGGCTACTTATATTCGCGGAAGACATAGCTTTAAGATCGAATATTTGATCTAAAGAGGTTAAACTTCGCTTATCTTCATATGGTTTCGAAAATTAACGAATAGTTTTTGCTCTTGGTGTAAAACCAACACACACAGATTGCGCTTTTCCACTTAGCTTACCAATTATACAATATAGTTTTTAGTGCCCGATTTATTGTTTTATATAGTGTTTTGAAAGCTAGTAATAAATAAAGGCCAAGTTTTAATATCGCCATTAAACATTAAGATATCGATAGGTGGAAATAAAAATGACTCACATGAATGTACTTTGACTTCTGACATAACGTCGTTCCGGACTGCAGGTTGTAGGTGTTTAGCTACTCGTTTTACGCGACACAACAAGTCCTCGAAAACTATAGGCGATTGAAAATTAGCTACATAACTAAAATTAATTTGCAGTTTGTACAGGAACGGGAGGCAGGTGCTCTTCAATTTATTTATTTATTGAACGTTTGTTGGTTATATTTAAGTCGTCTTATTGCTAACAGTGTGTATCAGGTAATAAACAAAATTTAATACAGACAGATCTTATAACTAATTGCACGACGTGCTGTGATTGGTTGCTAACAATGACGAGCTCTGATTCGTAGCTAAAAGTTTGGTGTTCCGGTGCGTCGCTAGGCGGCGTTAGAAGTCGCGCCAACATGCCGGCCGCCTTGGAAGCTCCAGCTTCCAATGATGTATCTACGTTGCCGCTTGATTGGAGATACCGCAGGCTGCATTCATGTTGTCGTCCTCTGCTGATGATACAGGCAGAGGGCAGATTTTCGAGAACGCTCGTTGTACAGGACCCGTAGCAGTTTGGATGGTGGCGACACGCGACACGCCGTCTTTTCCGGGGAAAATATGGGTAACTCTGCCCATACGCCATTTAAGGGGTGGTAAATTGTCCTCCTTAATAACGACAAGCGTGTTTAATGCTATGTCTTGACTGTTCGCCTTCCACTTCATTCTTGTCTGAAGTTCAGCAACATACTCTTGTGACCAGCGTTTCCAGAAGTGCTGTTTTATTTGTTCCACTCTTTGAAACCGTTTCAAGCTGTGAGTACGTGCTTCGGTGAGGTCTCTGCAGGCTGGTGCAGTGAGTGGCCGGCCAATGAGGAAATGAGCTGGGCTTAGTGGACGAAGATCATGTGGATCTGAGGACATAGGACTTATAGGACGGGAGTTTAGGACTGCTTCGATCTGTACCAACACAGTGCTGAACTCCTCGTACGTCAAGTTAGTGGTACCCACGACACGCTTAAGGTGGAACTTACATGATTTTACTCCTGCTTCCCCAACCCCAAAATGAGGAGCATAAGGGGGGAATAAATTTAAATTCAATATTGTCAGTTGATAATCTATCAATTATTTGCTTTGAATTTCGCTCTAACATTTTGTTAATCTCTTTCATGGCTCCAATGAAAGTTCTACCGTTATCTGAGAAAATTTGAGCTGGTTTACCTCGTCGTGAGATAAATCTTTTAAGTGCTAATATAAATTCTTGAGCAGCTAACGTACTGACAAGTTCTAGATGAATGGCCCGGGTAACAAAACAAACGAATATGCAAATATAGCCCTTTTCCAATTTAGCTCCCCTTCCTTTGCGATTCAGTACGTTTATGGGACCCGCATAATCCACTCCACATCGAATGAATGGGAAACCAGGTTCTATTCGTTCAGACGGAAGGTTGCCCATGATTGGTGTTAGGGTTTTACCTTTCATTCGAGTGCAGCGAACACATTGGTGGACAACCTTTCTAGCTAGGTTTCTACCCCCTAACGGCCACCAATTCTCACGCACGGTGGCCAATAGCAGCTGGGGACCAGCATGAAGAAGCTCTTTGTGTTGATGTTGAAACAACAATTGTGTGAAGTTGTGTTTACTTGATAAAAGTATCGGGTGCTTCTTGTCGTAATGAAAGTCAGGCGAGTTACTAAGACGGCCACCTACTCTAATTATATCCCTTTCATCTAGAAATATATTAAGCCTAGAAATCGAACCTGAAGTTTTTAAAGGTAAGTTATGTTTTAACTTATCATATTCCATCGGAAACGATTCGCGTTGAGCAAGACGCGCTAACGACTGTAAGGAGTCATTCAATTCGTCTACTGATAACGGCCCCTGTGTACGATCTTTCTTTGGTGTGCGTAAGTTATGTATGTATCGCAACAGGTAAGCGCCGGCGCGCACGATACGCTGATAAGAACGAAACCTTTCAAAATTAATAATTTTATTCTTTGTTACATCACAAACCATAACCGTTGTCGTTTGTGATTTTAGTTCTGGTAAGTCGGAGTGTGCAGTCGAAGATTGCTGTGACCATGCCGACTCAGAATTTTTTAACAACTCAGGTCCGCTCCACCACAGATTACTGTCAATGAGTACATCAAGACTAAGACCCCGCGAGACCAGATCCGCTGGGTTATTTTTGGTTCCTACATGTAACCATAACGCATTACTTGTTATTTCATTAATCTCCACTATTCTATTTTGAACGAATGTTTTTAACGAATGTGGTGACATACGTAGCCATCCAAGGACAATAGTTGAATCTGTCCAAAAGTAAATTTTGTGGAAATTAACACGCAATGACTCGATAATTTTCCTATATAATCGTGCGCCTATTAAAGCCCCCGCACAGTTCTAGTCGGGGTATGCTGACTGGTTTAATTGGTGCAACTTTACTCTTTGCACACAATAATCTAACAGTCACCGATGAGTCATCAGAGTAGGTGCGAACATATGCGCATGCACCATACGCACTCTGCGACGCGTCCGTGAATACGTGTAATTCTATAAACTGTGTGTGTGCGCTCATAACGACGCGGAATACGTAGGTTATGCAAATATTGAAGTTTGTCAATAAATTTTTCCCAGGATAAAGCAACATCACTGGGAACGGGATCATCCCAATTTATCTTGCACAACCACACTTTTTTGCATCAATATTTTAGCTACTACGACAGCCGGTGTTAAAATTCCTAGAGGATGGTATATTTGTGCGATTATCGACAACATTGTACGTTTATTTAGTAAATTCGGTCTAACTACTCGTGTGGTAAAATGAAGTTCATCACTTTTATTATACCAACCCACTCCTAAAGTCTTAGTTTGGGAATGTTCTCCTAATGACAAGTCTTTAGATATGTCGTGGTCACTGATATCAACGTTAAACAACCACTTACGCAACGGTAAACAAGCCGAGTTTAAAGTATTTCGTAACTTCTCACAGGTATCGAGTAAGCTATTTAAATTATTGTCACCTAGGATGACGTCATCAACGAAAAAATCCTCTCGGATTACTCTCGCAACCTGCTGATCCTTACATTCCAGCGCAAGCTGACGTAAACATCTCATACTAAGGTATGGCGCAGACGCAGTGCCATACGTCACGGTGTTTAGGCGATATACACGTATTGGGTCCGACGGAAGTTTACGCCATAATATCAATTGTAAATCTCGTTGATCTGGTTGCACAAGAAAATTCCGAAACATTTTCTCAACGTCCGCACAACCCACGTATTTATATTGCCTAAAGCGTAATAAAATGCTAAAAATGTCATTCTGAAGTGGTGGACCAATATGTTGAATATCGTTCAACGACTTACCGGACGACGTCGCTGCGCTTGCATCGAAAACAGTGCGCAGTTTAGTCGTACTGCTATTTTCGTTAATAACGCCGTGATGCGGCAAAAAATAGTGGGGTGACTCATAAGTGTCAACGCAACTCATATGACCGAGCCTTTCATATTCCCCCCATAAAATCTACGTATTTTTCCCAAAATTGTGGCGAACGAGCGAATTTTCGTTCTAACGACAACAAACGTTTTTCAGCCGTTGTGTAACTGTTTCCGAGCACATCAGCTGATTCCTTTAAAGGAATGCGTACGGAAAACCTACCATCTTCCATACGTTTTGTCGTTTTGACAAAAATGTCTTCGCACGCACGTTCGTCAGCACTAAGGATGTTTTTATTAACGTTATTGTTTATCTCTTCGAGTTCCCAAAATAATTTCAACTGTGTGTCAATTGTTTGGGAGAAATTACATTGCACACTCTTAACGGGAAGTGGGTTATTACGTAAAGGTCCCGACATTATCCAACCCAATTTTGTATTTTGTAAATAAGGTCCTTTATTCAACTTAATTTTGCCATCACACAATAATTCCCAGAACTTATCCGCGCCTATCAGTATATCGATGTCTGACGGTGAGTGAAAGTTCGGATCCGCAAGTTGAATATTATCAGGTAAACTCATATTATTTACATCGACACTAAATGTGGGTAATTGATTTGTAATGCACGGCAACACTAAACAATCAATGTTCATACAAAACGAATTTAACCTTGAACGTAATTTTATTTTACAAATGTGGGTGGACTGCGAAATTATTTGACCTACCCCAGCAACGTAATAAGTGGACTGTATTAACGGTACATTTAATGTTTCACATAACGATTTCTTTATGAAACAATGTTGACTACCATTATCTAGCAGAATGCGTACAGTGTGATATTTGTTATTATAATCTGCTATGTCCACTAACGCTGTGGACAACAAAACGTTGGGTAATAACGAATATTCCTGATTACTGTTTTGCGATTCTGAATGGTTAGCCGTAACGTGTAATGATGACGAGACAGTGGAGACGTTAGCGGTGACCGGCTGTGCTGATGCACTCGACCCGCTCACCTGTGATGCGCCGTCTACCTGCCCATCAATGTGAAGCAAACTGTTGTGCCTTTTATCACACAACCTACATGGCCCAAACTTGCATTCGTTAAGTGGGTGGGTTGCGCGTAAACAATTGATGCACAGCTGATGCGTTTTAACTATCTTATTCCTTTCTTGGATAGACGAATTAAGAAACCTTGAACAGGAATAAATCGCGTGATTACCATGACACATCACACACACGCGGCTTTGTTTTAGTTTCGTATTACCCTTATTGTTATTGTTAGTAACGTTCGTAGCAACATGAGTATGTGTATATTGTTTCTTAGAGCGCGTTTGTTCGCCGCCTTTGTTCTCGTGGGATTTGTTATGGTTGACTTTTATCATTTCTAAAACGTCGGCGCGGTCTTTAAGAAATTTAAGTAAGTTATCCAGTTTCAAAGCTGACCTTGATTCAATTAACGAACTAGATGTACCTTGAAAATTTTCCCATTCGCGTTCAGTGGCCTGATCTAATTTGGAAACGACCATGTAAATGATTAAAGTGTCCCATGAATCTGTTGGTTCACCTAACGTTTTAAGGGCACGCAAATTTCTCAAAAACAATATCTATTAAGTTCCTAATCTGGGAAGCGGACTCTTTATTTAACGATGGAATTTTAAATAATGCCTTCACATGATTATGAACCAATAGTCGCGGATTATTAAATCTATTCTCTAATAGCTCCCATGCGTGAGAATAGTTGTTAGCCGTAAATTCTAATGCACCTATGACGTGTGCCGCGGTACCGGACAATGACGATTTTAAATAATGAAATTTTTGAACAGGACCTAAATCATCGCGATCATGAATCATACTAACGTAAGAATTTTTAAACTCTAGCCAGCAATCGTATGAACCGTCAAAGGAAGGTATTTTAATATCGGGTAACTTTATGCCTATCGGCTTACATGTTGAAACACTAGACTTGTCAGCTACTTCCTTTCTCAATAAAAGTTTTGCAGAAGCTACAGCACAATAAAATTGATTTTCGAAACGATCTCTCTCTTCCAGCTGTTTTACAAGATCGAGATCTTCCGCTACCTCTTCTTCAATTTTAGTCTGTATTTCACTATACATCTCTATCAAACTCGAAGTACTCTCGACACGTAAATTTAATTCTAATGACTGTTGTTCAGTCAAGGGTAAAGTGAACTTTTTTAACATAATTTTCAAACAGAGTTAATCGACCTTTTAAAACTCCTCTTTTTCTTAATTAAATCTGACAATTTGGGCTCACTCATTTTGGGATTTAAGGAAATCAAGAGTACTTACAGTTGCCAATTTGTATATGCGTGCGAACCAAGGTGGGTGCCGTTGCGCAGGTAGGTACCGCCACTTGAGCACTGGAAATGGAATATCAGCACGAAATCAACACCTATCGAAGGATGAGATGGGGAAACGGACGGGAAGTTCAAACCTGCCACTCCTGTCTGTCGATGCCTTAACGTTGCAGCTCTTCGCTCGATACGTGAATCTCCTCTTCGTATTTTGATGCGACGAATCTTCGGAGATTCCAAGCTTGAACTCCTTATTCGGCTCGATAGGACCACTTTATGTACAGGAACGGGAGGCAGGTGCTCTTCAATTTATTTATTTATTGAATGTTTGTTGGTTATATTTAAGTCGTCTTATTGCTAACAGTGTGTATCAGGCAATAAACAAAATTTAATACAGACAGATCTTATAACTAATTGCACGACGTGCTGTGATTGGTTGCTAACAATGACGAGCTCTGATTCGTAGCTAAAAGTTTGGTGTTCCGGTGCGTCGCTAGGCGGCGTTAGAAGTCGCGCCAACACAGTTCAAGACTAGTAATTATGTCTAACACACTTTCGTAATCTAACCTTAATGAGGCCACCGTTTTGATTTCACATTAAAATGCTTCACGCACTGATTCAACACTAATATTTTTTACATGACCACTGATGTGTTGCATACGAGAAAAGAACAGGGACATGTTCTTTTCTCGTTAGCGTAAAGAGTATTAAGGTTTCATTTCATTTGCACTGACTGCCATCTTGTAGTACAACAATTAATATGAAACTAACAAAACAAATCACGTGGCGATGGAAGACGAAAGTTTCACAATTTACAAAAGTTTAACTTCTGGCGACATTTACTAGCGTCGTATAATGAAATCAAAAATTTTTTACGATTATATTTCCCAAGCAAGCAGTCTGCAATAACAGAGATGATAATTTATTACGCGCGATAGTTATGTAATTCTCCCACAGTAAAAAAGTAAACCAGATAATGTATTTTTTTATAGAAAAGGGGTAAACGATCATACGGTTCGCCGGGTATTAAGTGACTATTGCCACCCATGAACAAATTCAATACCAGGGGAATTGCAAGTGCGTTGCTGTACTTTTAAAAAAGAAGTATGCTATTTTCTTGAAGGTCCCTAGGTCGCATCAGTTCGGAAATATCGCCGGTGGTAAACTATTCCACAGAGAGCTTGTGTACGAAAGAAAACTCCTAGTGAAACGTACAGTGGTGGACTGCAAAGCATCTTGACAATGTGGATGGTACCGAGAGGTTTTCCACGTAGTGCGTTCATGAAATTTGGCGGCTGGGAACAATTCATCAGAGCATTCCCCGTGGTAAATGCGAAAGAAAATGCAAAGAGATGCAACATCGCTTCGCAGCGCTAGTGAATCGAGCCAATCGGAAAGCACTCAGTCATCGATGACTCGAGCTGCTTTGCGCTGGATGCGGTCAAGAGGGAGGATCTGGCACTGGGGAGCCCCAGCCCAGAGATGGGAACAATATGTGCAGCCGAACCTGCGCCTTGTAAATTTGCAGGCGATGTGCATCGCCTGCAAATTTACATGAAATACTGTCCCACTCTGCTGAGCACGCTAAGCTTTTTAGAAGCCAACTTAGCCTTCTCTTGCAAGTGCCCACGAAACTGCACGTCATTCGATATATCGACGCCAAAGATTCTGATACTGGCTGAGGTAATAAGGGGAGTGCCTTAAAACTGAGGAGACACGACAAAGGGGTTCTTTTAAGCGGATAACGCACAAAATCGTGTCTTCTACAATAGATTTAGTCGCCCCCAATCCAATACTTTGTTCGGCAAAGACTCCAATTCAGACACAAGTGTGTCCCGGTACTCGGAGACGTTTTCCTGAAAAATATTGGCACGACCGGTGTACAGAGCATCACCATTGCTGTCGTCTGCATAGCAATGAATGTTACCAGTTTGTAAGTAGTTTAACTTGGCGTATGCGTATGAAGGGCGTTATATAAAAGCAGCCGTACCATTTGACAATGTATATACCTTAACAAACCCAGAGACAAATAAAATTAGAGGAAGATTTAATGCCTTAAATGCTTTAGTAATTAAAATATTTTAAATAATAATTTTGTTTTATATACATACTAGAATAAATACTGTAATATAAATTGGAAGCTGTAATTGTCTCGTTGGTGGCCTTTTGAAAAATAAATTTAAAATTAATAAAGTTATAAGCAACATAAAACAATTAAAAATAAGAAAAATGATATAATAATCATATTAACGATTATTTGTAAAAATTGATTGTAAGATAATTTTGTAAAAAAAAATTATAGAGTAAATATGTGTGTGAGTAGCCATCTGATTTCAAATCATATTCAATAGAACTCTGTATATAAATATATGTTAATGACTTATAATGTTAGTCAAAGACTAAAGAGAACCACTATGCAATATACTATTAATTAAGGACACAGGGCTTAGCAGTGAACTATAGCCATAGCAGCGATACTGGTCTCTTTCTCTAGACCTGCATAGTTGCTTGCACAAAATATGAAAAACTAAAAACATAACAACCTCATGTTATAATACATCGAATGAATAATAACAATCTCAAGAAAAGCGACGACATTTCTAGAAAAGTTTGGGTATGTCTCTAGTGAGAGATCACTTGAAAAATTGCCAGAATTTAGATCGTTTGCCACGAGAAATGTGAAGAAGAATAAAAAAATTTGTTGGTGAATCATCAGAAGAGCCTCCTGCAAAGATAACTAATGCCTGTAGAAGATGCCAAGTGTGACCTGCACAAAACGACCGTAAAACAACCCACACTTGTTAAAGTTGCAACAAATATATTTGTTCCCAGCACATCGTATCTTTCTGCAGTGATTATTATTATTTTCAAAGATATTATTATTAGTAGTATAATTTTTAAGTCAAGTGATGAAAATGTAAGGGATCTCAATTTTGTTAACTTTTTGAAAGATTATCGAAAAGCTTAAAAACCTGGAATAAACATGTGTTAACTATAAAATTTATTCTTTTGTTTTTATTTTCAGGGTACGAATATATCATATAATAAGATAGATAACCGAAAATTTGAATAAAAATCGAAATATAAAATTTTACACATACAGGTCATATTGACCCACCTCAACGTCCGTGTTAATTTTATATCACAATGATGCCGGGTTAATGGTTGTATGCAGAGCCGAATTTGCAAGCAGATTTAATTAAATTGCCCCTGAGTTTCGCCGCTTTTTACGCATCATTTATAGATTTATTAATGAGAAATATTCTAAGCTTTAAAAATATAATCGTGCTTTTTTTGGACTTCAATGCAGCCCTTATCTTGCCATGCGCACTACCAAACAATTAATAGAAGATGAAGGAGCAGAGTTTCCCAATACCGCGAGGATTGCCTCTTGTAATCTTTACATGTATGACCTTGGGACTTCTGTTATAGATTTAAGTTCAGCAGTACATATTTTCTACGATCTATTTAAGCTTTTCGCTAAAGGCCAATTTGATTTGGTACCAAGTTTTGTAGAAATTCCGAAGATTTTCTTCAAGCTTTACCCGCTGAGAATTGTTTATTAACCGCTGTGGATATATCAGCCGAGAAGGATATATGTTTTTTGGAATTGATTGGCTACTGAGGATTATTTTTCTATAACGGTTAAACCTGTCTCATCAAACAGCGTAACTAAGCGCACCATTCTTTCAATTATTGCAAAATTGTGGGATATACTCGAATTAGTTGCGCCGGTTATACTCTTTGCAAAGCTGCTAACCAGATCCCTCTAGTTAATGAAACTAGAATGGGACGAAACTCCTCCCCAGCATATCGTATTTTCTTGGTTGAATTTCACGAATGAACTTCCTTGTTTACAAAGTTTAAAAATACCGCGTCACTTCGGTGTAAGTATAGAATTTCAGATTAGGTTTTTCCGACGCTAGTGAAATTGCTTACGAGACAGTTGTATATATCTGTGTTTATACTCATACTCAAATTGACGTTAACATTTTTTGTACCAAGTTCAAGGTGGCACCTATAAAAACTTTAACGCTCGGTAGATTAGCATTATGTGCAGCCTTGACGCTCGCTAAACTGTTACGTTACATGTCTGACACTGTATCAGAGCATTACAAGCAGCAATTCACCATTTCCAAAAAGAAATTCCTTTACCGACTCCAGCGTGACTGGATTCATTCATCTCCGCATTGCTTCGATGTATTTTTTAGTAATCGGATAGCTCAAATTCATGACTATCTTTCCACATCCCATTTTTACCATGTTACTAGAAAAGAAAATCCTTGTGATTTTTTATCACGTGGATTATCACCAGAAAAATTAATAGATCATCCATTATGGCTTCATAGCCCATCTTCCTCTTAATAATTTTGAATTTGATACACATCCAGTCTACATTTCTATCCTCGATTACAAATCAAAATGCAGATGCGTTGTCATCCCTGAGGACTAAGATGGAATGCCTCGTTTCCAGTAAAAAGGTTCTATGGTTCTCTATACTCACCATACGAAACACAGCAGCATTTAAGCTACTATTTCACGGCGGTGTTCT
The DNA here is from genome assembly GCA_907164705.1 of Parnassius apollo. Taxonomy (NCBI): domain Eukaryota; kingdom Metazoa; phylum Arthropoda; class Insecta; order Lepidoptera; family Papilionidae; genus Parnassius; species Parnassius apollo. The sequence goes on along the minus strand of CAJQZP010001370.1, from coordinate 200,313 downwards.
GTGAGAGCGTGGTCCTTCCCTGGGCCGACCCATTCGTGCTACGACTATACTACTAATATAACTGCAGCATGGCTCTACTGTGTATAAAAATGTTGTATGCTACATTATTGTTGTACTAATAATAAAATATTTTATTTTTGCTATTCAATATAAAATTACAAATAAAGGCCTTTCTTATCAGAGAGTTAACATGAGAATGTGAATAAAATTTATATTATTTGCATAAAATACTTTTGATATATCTATCCAACTGTTTGTTTCATAAGAAGGCAAAACTAACCATTTCGCGAATAACTTACTTCCTTTCTTTTTTATAACCTTTTCAAAAAGTTACATGTCAGGATGTTTGGTTTCTTGTAACTCTTGGATATTAAGTTATGCCAATATAGGGTGTTTTCTAGCATCTTATATGAAATAGGTGGTGGTATCTTTGTTCTGGATTTTTGTAATTTTGTATATTTCAGTCAATCAATTTGATGTAAATCTTTTTCAAAAGTTCCTTTATACTTACTAACTAACTAAAAAAAAACATATTGAAAAGTTTAAGCTTCAATGCAAGAAAGCGGCTATCGATCTTGCCAAGGCTCTAATTAAGGAATCGACTTCAGATTCAAACTCATCTGTGAGCGCACCGCGTGTGATACTCGTTCCGAAAGTTGGTTAATTTTTACTGCTAATACTGATATTTGCTGAAATGTGTGCTGCTGCAGGCTTAGTGTGGGGAAGCGTTACTTAAACAGTAAATGCCATTAAATCTGTTAACGAACGCTTGCAGGAATTAAAACGACATAATAAGAAAATGGAAGCCATATGCTTGGGAAAAGTACTATGTCTCGAAGAGTATGGTGATGTTCTAGGTATTCATTAAACAGTATAAAAAAGCTAAATCATAGGCTAAACAAGAGAGCACTTACTTATATAATTTTACTTAAATATAGCCAGGACATATCATTTTTCAGAGGATTGCTAGAAGTTATGAATTACCCATGTATCCATTAAAAAAGGAATGTGCTATTATTAATCTTGACAGTTCTGAGAATGCTGGAACTCATTGGGTAGCCTACGATAAACTAGATAATTGTAAAGAGTATTATGATATTTGTTGTAATTTAAAGCTTCCGAAAGCATTTATGAAATACATAGAACCGATTATATTTTAAGATTATGATTTTATCTATTTATTTATTGTATATAAAATTTTAAAAACATTACACAGTTCATAGTGTGGTTGTTGATTGGTCGTGTGGAAAGAATGAATGCCGAAAGAGTGATAAAGAAAATTTATGTTGCATAAGTGAATGGCAGAGTCGGAAAGGGACGTCCTAGGCGAAAATGTATCAACCAAATTAGCGATTCATTGAAAAAGGGCCAAATAAGGAGTACCCTTAACCGACGAGCGTGTATGCGTATGTCGAATGTCGGGGTCATTTTGGCCAATATGGCGCATCTGTCGAGCACTTTCCGAAGTACTTAGTATATAACAATTATACTAAGTATATATATATATATATATATATATATATATATATATATATATATATATATATATATATGCGCATATTATTTGAGACGCCAGAATATGGAGTGGAGGCGTGAGAGGTGTGTCAGAATCGTGCCAAACGGAAGTCTGTAGTCTCTGCCTACCCCTCTGGGTGACAGGCGTGATTGTTTATGTATATTATGTATATGTTTATCATAATGTCTTTAACCTGTTTGATGTTCTTTCTGAGCTAGCGGGTTAACTCTAGCAATCACTGGTAATAAATCTATTCTCCAATCTGTTATTATAAAGTTGGTAAATCTTTAGTATCCATGAGTTGTGGAGAAAATAAAGCAGCAGTTATATTGGGCTGGAACGTTAACGGATTTCATGATCAAGATGAAAGTTTTTGTGTCTTACTACCGTTAAACAACTATTAGGCTTCGCAGAACATTATAGTAAAATAATTATAAATTGTAAGCATGAACTAAATCTTAATAGAATTGTTCAAATTTAAACAGTATTGTGTCTGAAAAAGATAACTCTGTTAGAGATTGAATAAAACTAGTATTTACGGATTTTATCGCGTTTAATTACTTTAATTTATTTTTATTATTATCCCGACGTTTCGGGTGCTTTACAGCACCCATGGTCACGGGGGGGACTGAGATGTTTGACGTCCCAATGTCATAGTTAGTCCGGCTACCTTCAGTTTTTTTTAATATTAATTTTTGGTCCGATTTACGCAAAACGAGCTTATAGTATCATGAAGTCTTGCAGTGGTATGCTTGGGTTTGGGTTTGATTTTGTTAATTATAGGATCCCAAGCAGATGGTAGCACCCAACCATCTTCTCTATTGAAATTTGGATGTTTTTTAATTTCAATAGCCTCGCGTATCATCCTTTGTAGGAATCGGTGTTCTTTTGCGAGAATTTGTGGTTTATCAAATCTAATGTAATGGTGGGGACGATCTTGAACATGTTCGCAGACTGCATACTTCCTGGAGCTTCGGTGCTTCACATCAGCTATATGTTCCTTCACGCGGGTTTTTATAGATCTCTTTGTTTGACCTATGTAAAAGAGACCACATTCAAAATCTAGCTTGTACACACCTTCATCTTGTAGATGAATATTACATTTGATATTATTATTAATTTATTTTTATTATTAATAATAAAAATATATTATAGTAATTAAACGCGATAAAATCCGTAAATAATAGTTTTATTCAATATGAAGTGTTCGCGTAAATTTAAGAAATCATTCTGTTAGAGATACTTTACTAAAAGTACAATGGCATATGCCTCGTATCAAGGTGCAAGGTGTCTGGCCAACAAAAGCTTAGTTTAATAAAACATTTAGAGAATGACAAACCTGCTAAAATTGCATTTGGAAATTGGGATCTATTTAAAAATCCATTACTACCACAGTCTACTAAACATAAATGATTCCACATTTCTATGCAACTACTTGCAATGTCCGTGGAACTAATTGATCGATTTCTATAAAACTTAACACATACCGAGTTAGAACAGTGTATGGATTCATTTTCTTGTAACTAGCTGTTTTATTTGACTTGGTTGCCTTTGTCTATGTTGTGGAATTAAATATAACGATTTAATTTCACAACATGGACACAGCCAATATTTTGAATATTTCATATCTTTACGGTTTCAGATATAACAGGGCTGAATAAGAAAGAAACACGGTACGGTACATTGAACAAGTAGTTGTTTGATAACACTTTGGTTCAAAAATTTTCTAACATCATATTGTTTTAGAAGCAAGACAGTTTACACAAGAATATAGAACAATTTAGCGACGCAATCTCATAAAATTATTTAAACGTTCTGTAATAAAATGGTCAGAGAACCGCTATAAACGTATCTTTGCTATTGCGTATGGGAGCTATTATATTATAATCTAAGGTTTCTTTTTTCTTTTATTTTTTTCGTTCCAAGTGTATTTTGGTTTTTATATCACCCAAAAATTACAATGCGAAATAATTCGAAGTGGCGGTTGAGAAATATAATTTATTTGGGTTTTTAACCGAACACACTCTACTCTACTGTACTTTTTGGATTTTCAAATAAAAATGTAATGAATTATTTTTATTGCATACTACTGTTGCACGCCATAGTTAACGTTACTAGCGCCATCTAGTATCGAGTAGCAGAACTAGGAGAGCTTTCTAGAGAATTTCTTACTAGACATTCTACAACTAGTCGATCGGGACCAGTATGTCCTAGAACATGTATTCGTTACTATTCCTTACTGAATTTTTTTTATAGAATAAAGGTGACAAACGAGCAAACAGTCCAAGTGATGGTAAGTGGTTGCTGGGGCCCGTTGAACTCTACGTCTATGCTCGATTACGATACGACTATATCATCGCCAAGTCCTATATCACCTATCAAGTGATATAGGACTTGGCGGTGTGTTGTCTCAACAGAATAGTGATAACGAGGTTGTGATAGCGTACTTCGGCAAGTCGTTGTTTAAACCGGAAAGGAACTATTGTGTCACAAACATGAATTGCTAGCTGTGGCACAGTCATTGCAGCATTCTAGCAAATATCTTCTGGGGCTGAAATTTCACTTATGAACTGACCACGCTGCACTGAAATGGCTATTGCAGTTCAAAAATCCAGAAGGACAAGTTGCGAGATGGATAGAACTATTACAGGAATACGACTTTGGGATCGAACATCTAATCGAAAATCTAATGTAAGTGTAGATGCATTGTCAAGAAGATCTTGTCCTGAAGTTTGCAATCATTATATTTGGCAATTGGGTAAGGAATCTGTAGGTGTGCTCAGGATAGACCGCCTCAGCAACGAGTAGAGGACTAGCCTACAAGATGCACAGCAGGAGGACTTGGACATCAAGCCGATTCTTGAATGGATGAAGGCTAGTGCTCCCAAGCTCAAGTGGATCGACGTCTCAGCAATGAGTTCGACTACGAAAAGTTATTGGGCCAAACGGGACAGCTTGCTGATTCAGAATTGTGTCCTGTGCCGTAAATGGGAAAATGGTCAAGAAGACAGCTGTCATTTGCAAATGGTTCTCCCTAAAGCTAAAGTACCAAATGTTCTACAGCTATACCATAATAGTTGTTCAAGAGAACATCTGGGAGTTAAATGAACTCTACTAAAGATCCGAGAATGGTTTTGCTGGGTCCACTGTCGAGACGATGTCGAGGACTGGTGTCGCAAAGGTAAAAGTTGTGCGACTGTAGAGGTATACAATTTCTGTACAATGTTGGTGCACAATAGGAGAGGATACCCTTTGACGTTGCGGGGCCGTCTCTGAAAGGTGAAGGTGGTAACAAATATTTAATGGTTGTGGTGGATTACTTCACAAAGTGGCAAGAAGTCTTCGCCATTCCAAATTAAGAAGCTTTAAACATTGTAGATGAACTAGTTCATGAAGTCTTTTACCATTTTGGAGTACCTTTGGAGATTGATATGTTTGTGAATGCAATGAAACGACCGCTGTCTTGTAACACTCGTTTATTACTGGTTGGATGACCGTACTCCACACGTATATGTCATTCCTCCCCACTTAATTTGGGAACCTGGTAACAAGGTTTCTTAATTAAATACAGTAAAAATTTTTGTCTACATAACTTAACAACTAATAATAACTATTAACAATAATTAGCGAACTTGATCTCTGCGTAACTATAATTAACAATCGCTACTTAAAAATACTTTTTATAATCCACCCTTGGTCTTGTACGTTTCGGGCGTGTGGCTAAAAGTGGCAATGTTGGCGGTACATGGGAATCGCCAATTGTGGACGGCACAGCCTCCGTTTCTGCCATAGGCCTTTCTACGGGGGCAATGTTGTCCTTTTCATACTCCCTAGTCTCACAGTCACTTACTTCTTCTGCCTCACCGTGGTCAGATGAACCAAGATTCGGCGCTCCAGTATTCGAGGGCGATTGCAGCTCAGCCGTCTGCATATTCGTAGCCTGTTCCATACTTTGCTCCGTATTACTTATAGCCGGAAACATAGGCTGTTGCGCGGGAGGGTGTGCATTTACAGTAGCCGGCGATGTGGAGGGGCAACGAGTCTCCTCAGCAGCGACAATATCGTCGCGACTACTGTCTGAACCCGTATATCTAATAATTTGATCCACATGTCTAATACACCAAACCTCCATGTCCCTAATATGAATTTTATACATTTTATTTCCTATTTTTTCCTTTATTCTACCTAACTGCCAAGATTCTTTTCGTGCACTGTACCATCGGGTCCAAACGATATCGCCGATTTCAAAAGATCTTTTCCCGGCTGCCGTAAGTGAATTAGAATTATGATTTTTTTAAGGGTAAAATCAAATCGAGACGCGACCGCAAATTTCTGCCGAACATTAACTTTGCCGGCGTTTCACCCGTGGTACAATGCACGGTATTTCTATAGTTAAATAGGTACCCTAATAACATGTCGTGAACTTTGTGCAAAGGTAAATTGTCAATTAATAAACATTTTAACATTTTTTTTACATGTTCTTACTGAATTCTCAGCTTGACCGTTACTTGGCGGATGGTAAATGGGTGACGTCATGTATTTTATGCCATTCGATGAACAAAATGTCTGAAACTCGAGTGAATTAATTTTTACATCGTTGTCGGACACTAAAACATTTGGTATTCCAAAATTAGAGAAAACGCCTTTTAATTTTGTCATTAAAGCATTAGATGAGGTTCCGTTATGCATGTATAGACATTCTATCCATTTACTGTAGGAGTCGACGATTACCAGATATACCCTCTGTCCTACAGTCATGTAATCAATGTGCACTCGTTGCCATGGCGCGGTGGAGGAGGCCAGGGCGCGGGGGGTCGCGCGGCGGGGCGGCCCGCACGCTTGCGCACGTCGCACATGATCCGATCCAGCGTTCGATGTCCCGGTCAATACCGGGCCACCACATTCTACTTCTAGCGTTACATTTAGTTTTGGTTATTCCTAAATGAGAATCATGAAGCTCGCGTAACATTCTATCTCTCAACCCGAGTGGTATAACAATCCTATGTCCCCTAAAAAGACAACCATTCTCATATTGTAAATCGGACTTGCAATGAAAATAAGGTAAAATAGATTTACATTTTAATTTACGCGGCCACCCGTGTTGCATGTACCTAAGCACGGTTTTAATCGTCCTATCTCGCTCCGTCGTCTGCGCAACGTCGCGGGCCGAAATGGCCGGCGATGACGCATCGAGAAACCTAACTGCATAATGCGTGTCTATATCGTTTGTATCTATATCGTTCAACGACTCGTTGACGCATTTTACAGGAGCGCGTGAGAAGTAATCGGCCACAATATTATTTCCGCTAGATACATATTGTACGACATAGTTATAAGCGGACAATATAACTGAGTATCGCTGCAGTCTTAGCGCAGTAGTAACAGGAATACCTGTTTTTTGGATTAAAAATTGATACCAATGGTCTGTGGTCGGTTTTCAGGATAAAAGGATCTTCGCGACCGTACAAATATTGATGAAAGCGTCGGACCCCGAAGATAATGGCCGTCGCTTCCTTCAGTATCTGGCTATAGTTTCTTTCACTGCTCGTAAGTGAGCGAGATGCATACGCTAGCGGGCGTTCGATGCCGTCCTCCGCCCTTTGTGAGAGTACGGCGCCGAGACCGGTCGGGCCGGCGTCCACCGCCAGCACTAGCTGCGCCGCTGGCTCGAAATGAGCCAACACGCGTTCTGACGCCAGTTCGCGCCGTATCGCTGCGACGCTTTGTCGCTGCCGTTTTCCCCATTCCCATTTTGCATCTTTACGTAATAGCTCATGTAGGGGACTCAGTACAGAAGAGGCGTTTGGAATAAAATTTCTATAGTAGTTGACTACTCCTAGAAATCTTTTAACTTCGGTGACGTTATTTGGTTCCGGTGCACTAAGAATGGCTTGTACTTTATCCGGACAAGTCCTTAATCCCGTTTTACTAATCACGTAACCCAAATACCTGACGCTTTCTCTGAAAAATTGACATTTGTCTTTTTGTAAACGTAGGCCTGCCTTACATAGTCTATCTAGGACTTTACTTAGCCGCTGCATGTGGGAATTTCTATCGGGGCCCGTGACACAAATGTCATCAAGCCATATGCTTACCCCGTCTATTCCTGATAAGAGTGTCTCCATGCTCCTTTGAAAAATGGCTGGACCACTAGAAAGGCCGTACACTAACCTAGTGTATTTAAAAAGTCCTTTATGCGTATTAATTGCCGTGAGCTCCTGAGACGCGTCATCTAGGACGAACTGGTTGTAAGCGTTTTTTAAATCAATTTTCCTATAGTGCTCACCCCCCTCCAATTTTGGCAAAAACCTCTTCAATTCGAGGCAGGGGATATTTTTTCTATTATGAGATCCTTATTTAATGTAATAGAAAAATCACCTGCGATTTTAACTTGGCCATTATCTTTTAAAACTGGCACAATGGGGGTGGCGTATTGAGAATAATTAATAGGAACAAGGATACCCAAGTGCATTAATCGGTTTAGCTCTTGTTCGACTTTATCTCTGAGGGCAAAGGGTACAGTACGCGGTTTAAAAAACTTAGGCACAGCATTCGCCTTCAACTGCAAACTGACTTTAAAGTTATTAAATGCGCCCAACTCGTCACGCCACAACGCCGAATATTTATTTAATAACTCATGCAATTCGGAATCATTTCTTATGTAATTTAATTTAGTAGTAATCACAAAATTAAAGGCGCTCATGAAATCCCTACCTAGTATAGGCGGTCCCCCATTTTTGACAACAAAATATTTAATCAATTTTGTACTGTTATTGTAACTAGTTTCTACAGTAATATAACCTAATGGATCAATCTTGTGTCCGTTATATAAGCACATTTTTACAGAACTACTATGTAATGAATATTTTAAGAATTTTTCCTTATATGTATTATAAGAAATCACACTTTTACTTGATCCTGAATCAAGCTCCATTGTCATACACTGATTACCTATTATTACATCAATTGAAATGGGCTTATCAGTCACATACTTCAAATTAAAATTGTGGCACTCCTCACAAGACGTGTCCTTGACCTGCTCTGGTTCGCTTACCGACTCGATATGGTACATCCGCGATCTATTGATACTATCGCACACTTTCTTTAAATGACCTTTTTCACCGCACTTTTGACATTTGTAACTTTTATAACGGCACTTATCACTTTGGTGGTTCTTCAAGCCGCAGACCGAACAACGAGAAAAATCTCTCGGTTGGTCGCGACCTCCTGATGTCCTGCCAGCATTAGGACGCCGTATAACCGCGCCGCTGTCTCCTTGACCTTGAAATTTCGCTCGGTATACCGGTTCCTCCTTAACTGTAGCATGTTCGCTGGTGCACAACATAACCTTCGCCCGCCTGGCATACGCCGCCTGCTCGGCTAGCTCCATAGCTACTGACAGTGTCAATGTGGACGGATCTTGTTCGAACAACTTATCTTGTTCCGGGCCAGGGCCCAGGCCGAGGACGAAACGATCTCTTAAATTCGTTTCCAAGGCAGTGCCGAAGTCACAATTGCTTGCGAGACCTCTCAATCGCGCTGCCCAGTCTCCCAATGATTCGCCTGGATTTCTGGTTGCTCCAAAAAATTTTTCTTTATCCACAAATGAGTCTCAAATATTCCAGGAAGCTTGCCTATTTATGGGTTCATAAAAGAAGAACAACTTACCGCACACAATCTGAAGGAATGATAGAGCAATTTTACCAGACATTAGAGAAGGCTTACGGGGGCGTTGTATATTTCCACGTTCAGAATAATGGTAGAAATTCGATTAGCCTCATTCTAAGTCGAGAGTCTCCCCCGTAAGGTTGTCTCTCTGGCGCGCTTAGAGCTTTGCGCAATATTAGTACTCACCAAGCTTATTACCGCAGTTATCAGCGCATGTAGGGATAGAGTTCACATAGAAAGGATATTAATTTGCCTTTTCCGACTCCACCGTCGCCTTATGCTGGGTTCATTCTTCACCTCACCATGGGATACGTTTGTCGCGAACCAAGTGGCCAAGATCCAAGACGAGTTAGAAACGCGGAACTTTTATCACGTGTCCGGTACGGAAAACCCTGCCGATTGTCTATCCCGTGGACTCACCCCGATGCAAATAATGGACCACCCGCTTTGGTTCCACGGACCTTCTTGGGTTCACTTAGATCCCTCGCAATGGCCAATAACCGATTTCGAACCTTCGTCAGTGTCACAACCGCTCCTAATCAAGCAGGATTCCTTTCATCGATTTGGCAAATAATAGTTCGTTTTTAGGGAAGAGCGAGTGCATTGTACCGCATGCTATAGTCGCCGTTTATATAAGTGTAGAAACATTTTGTAGATACAGTCCACTTAGATTAATAGCTCGCGTAATAGGGTTTAAGGTTCAACCGGGGAATTAGACTTCGGCAACCTTAGGCTCGACGCTCCACCAGACACAGTACGTATGTTTTTCTCTTTTTATTTTTTGTTGTAATATTAGCAAATAAAACTGACGAGTTTAGGTTAATTAATATAAGAGATTATTAATTTACACCTATTCTAGGTTATGAAAATCTATTATTAAATTTTTAGATTTTACCTAAAACAAATACAAATAACAAACAGACCTAATTATTTTGTTAAAGTGACAAGGTATTAAGTTTATGTTATTAGTAAAATCTAAATTAAATAATAAATAGAACAAATGCACAAAAGAAGTTATTATAATATTACAAGAAAATTAGAATCTTTGGGTCGAGGGAATTAAAGAGGGTATTGAAGAGCAATTCATATAACTGCATTTGTGTACAAATAGGTACCTTATGTATTCAGCAAGTTGCTTAATACTGAATGGCCTTTTTGTTAGGCCAGACACGGATCTTGGATTTATACCAGCCATAGTAGATAGGCAATATAATTTTTTTTCTTTTTTTTTTCATTTATTTAAAGGACCACAAACAGATTCACAATTAAATATATATAAAATATTCAAAACAAAGAAACGTAATTATCATTATGAATCCAACAGCGCTGGTCTCATTATACATATAATCTAGTGTTAAAGTGGAGCTCATCTTACATTATAACAAGTGTTAGTTAACTAGTTGAGAAATCATGAAGTAACTAATAAACATTATTAATACATGTGTGTGTGTGTGTGTGTGTGTGTGTGCGCGCGCGCGCGCGTGCGTGAGTCCACGTGCGCATGTGTGTGTGTGTGCATGCGTGTGTGTGTGCGTGTGTTTGTGTGTTTAAGAGTGGAGGTAGGTGTGTATGTGTTATTGCGTGTGATTTCGATGAGTTATGTGAACAATCAGAGCTGGATGTCTAGACAGTGCCAAATAGACAAGGCATCACAAGCCTGGCTGCCCTACAGCAGCTGCAACCTTGGGTTCGGAGACGTGTTTGGCAGGTACATGAATCTACAACCAAGCTTGCGATATACAGAAAGAAAATAAAATAATTTTTTATGTGTTACTAAGCCAAGCCTATCAATGACTAATTTCTTGAAAGATGTATGTCGTAATGCAATAATATCGATATCATTGAAAATATTATTGTATGTTTTGGCCATACGGTGAAGTGGAGAACGAATGCCCGCATTCGTTCGGCAGGATAAGGTTGCAAACAATCTATGCGGACGTGTAGACCTCATTAATGATCGAGGAGGTACGCTATAACAAAGTTTGTTTGATATTTCTATAGAGTCATATCTTTTATGAGTAAGATCATGTAATAACATTACTTCAAGTTGTGTGCGTCTAGATTTAAGATCGATTAAATTGTATGTTTTTAGTAACAAATTATACGACAATCGTTTGCGGTGGCATTTAAAATGTATGTATCGAAGATATTTCTTTTGTATCCTTTCAAGCATATAATTGTATTTTTCATAAAGTGGATTCCATATTGATACAGCGTATTCTAGCTGACAACGTATCAATGATTTAAATAAATATAAGAATGTAGAAGTTTGTTTAAACATAACACCTGACCTAATGACGAACCCATACATTCTAAATGCTTTATTAATAATGTTCTCTATATGTACATCGAAATGTAATTTACTATCAAGTGTGATTCCAAGATCTTTAATAGTGTTTTCTTTTGTTAAGGTTATTCCGCAAAGTGAATAATAGTAATTACTAAAATTCCTCTTTCTTGTGAAAGTTATGGATTTGCATTTATTAATGCTCAGTTCAAGTTTATTTTCACTGCAGTATAAAGAGAGTTGATTCAGGTCATTTTGGAGTTTAACATGATCGTCTAAAGTGTTAATAATCTTGTAAATCTTTAAATCATCTGCGTATAAAAGAAACTTACAGTGATCAAAACATTTATTAATATCGTTAATGAATAATACGAATAGTAGAGGGCCAAGAATGGAACCCTGTGATACACCTGAGCTTATATTTACACATGGAGATTCGAATCCCTTAATAACGACCTTTTGAGTTCTATTCGATATGTAAGATTTAAACCATCTCCAAAGGTTTCCTCGTATACCATTAAAGGCTATCTTTTGAAGGAGGATTTTATGATCCATCCTGTCAAAAGCTTTGCGAAAATCAGTGTACACGCTGTCAATCTGTTTATTTGTATCTAGTCCTTCAAAGAGATCCGTTGTATAAATAAGTAGATTAGTGATCGTGGAACGACGCTCAACGAATCCATGTTGTTGCTGTACAATGGAACTATGGAGACATGGGTAAATAGCTTTATGTACTAATCTTTCGCAAAGCTTCGACAGGGTAGGCAAAATAGAAATAGGCCTATAATTTTCTACGTCTTTCTTGGATCCTCCTTTATATACAGGGACGATTCTGGCTGATTTCCAGATCTTAGGAAAGACACCATCACGTAAACATTTATTAAATAAATAGCATATAGGTTCATCAATAGTATCAGCAGTCTGTCTCAAGAAATAGGCATTAATGTTATCAACTCTAGCACCTTTATTAACATCAAGCACTTTAATTGAGGACAACAGATTAAGGTATCAGGCGTTTGACGGTCATCTATATTAATATCTTTAATTTCAAAGTTGTCTGGTACAGAAGAAGGTTCGAATACTGATTGGAAAAACGTCGAGAAAAGACTACATACTTCAGAAGTGTATTGGCAGTTACGTTTTTGTAGTGCATTTTGTTGGGTATATCTGAGTTCTTTTTACGATTATTAATGTATGTCCAGAAAAATTTAATGTTATTTTTTATACTGTGTTCTACATGTTTGAGGTAAGCTTTATAACGCCGATCCGACATTTCTTTAAATTGTTTTCTGTGTATAGCAAAAATACAGTAATTTGATTCCGTATTATATCTTTTCATTTGTATCCAGGCACGCTCCTTTTTCTTATATAAATTGATAAGTGCAGGAGTAAACCAATTAGGAAAAAGTGACGATTTAATAACTTTTGTAGGCACATGTTTTTTTATTATTGCATATATCCTTTCATAGAAATTAGAAACTGCCTCCTCTACTTCTTTTTCCATGAAGAGAAGATTCCAATTAGTATTTGCTATTTCTTCATTAATTTTTGCATAGTCCGCGTGTTTGTAACAATATTTAAGATAGTTTTTGTTTTTTAAGCGTTTGAGTTCCTCAACAAAAGATACAACTACCTGGAACGGAGGGTGATGTCCATCTGGTGGAATCAAAGGTAATTGTACAGGAGAAGTTTTGCTATTTATATTATTACTGATGCATAAGTCTAATATATTATTTGTTTTATTTTTTAACGAATTCAACTGATAACATTCAAGTGATAACATAAAGTTAATTAAGTATCTGTGCGTTGGAGTTATATCAGAATTCATAATTGGTTGAGTGAAAATGCCTTTATTTTCCCACTTTAGACTAGGCAGATTAAAGTCACCTATTATATAAATGTCAGTATCTAAATCGTGCACCGCGCTGTTTAAAACGTCTAAATAAGCAAGGTATGTGTCGTAGTTCTGTTTAGGTGGGATATACACAGCGCAAATAATCAGTTTACGTTTTCCTATGTTGAGTTGAATCATCAACTGGTCAACAAGAGGTGGGAGGGGTACGTCGGCGGCGGGCAGCGCAAGTGCAGTAGCACAGAGCGCTCGCGACACGGCAACAAGCACGCCACCTCCATCCCGCCGGCCACTGGTCGATCGGTCCCGATCCATCCTAAACACCTGATACCTAGAATCAATGTATTAACTATCGGAGATGTCGTTACGCAACCAAGTTTCTGTTAAGATTATTATGTCGTAGGTACTGGAGATAACATTAGTGTAAAGAGTGTGTAGTTTTGTTTTAAGTCCTCTGCAGTTTTGGTAGTACAGTGTTAAATAACTATTAGCCATTTTGAATGAATAATTCCTATGAAATTTGAGAGATATAATTAATGTAATATACCATTATTGAGACTGTTGCCAAATAATTTTTACTAAAATAATTAAGTGCTATGTTTTGTACCGTTTTCCAAAATTCCATCAAACATAAATTATTTTCCACTTCATGGTTATAACTCAGATTAAAACCGCACAAGTTATTATAATACATACTGTGATATTTATGACATGCTTTATCATAACAGATTAATGCACTATTTTCAGTATAGGAACACACAACTAAAATTATTATTATTTGCAATTCGCACAAACAAGAGACACGGGGTAAATAACAATAGACATAGGGTAGACTTATTATTTTTTTTAACCGTGATACCGATATATATATTTTTACACGATAAAACAAAAAATGCAAATTGTTATTGACGTTACTACTTGATCTTATCAATGTCTTGTTCGTTACGTATTGCAAATATTGGTGATGAATCGGTTTGGCGAACAAGTACAGTACCATGCTTAATCCAAGTATATTTATAATTATGCTTTTTCGCAGCGACACGGCATAAACGAAATAATTGTTTATTTTTTGGAGTCAGGTGTTCATTTAAATAAATGGTACACGGAGTGCCAGAGATTGAGAGTTGGTCAGATCTGACTCCTCTTACTGCCCTCGCCGCCAGAACTATGTTGTCTCGCAATATTTTAGAGGATAATTTAACAATCACATTTTTGGGATGTTGATTTTTCTGATCAAAATGGGGTACACGATGAGCGGAGAGAATGTCTGTGGCCTTGATAGGATGTTTTATTATTGTACCTATTTTCTCTAATAAGGTTATAAGATTTTCGTTACGGCGTTCCGGGAGATTAGCAATCTCGATATTTTATTGCCTTGCCTGTTGCTCCATTGATTCAATTTTATTCTCTAAGGCGGCAATTTGGGAATTCACGGTGCTACCCGCAACAACTTTTTCTTCAAATAACTTCAATCGACTCTCAAAATTATCTTGTCTTTCACCTGAGTAGGTGATAGATTTTTCTATGTCATCCAGTCTAGTAGTTATATCTTTCAGTGAGTTGCTAATAGACGAGATTAATTTACTCATTTCGTGCTCAAGTGTCGCGTCAACAGCGTTTCTTATGGTTTCAGCGATGTTTGTGTCCAGCCGATTCTTCCAAGCTGCAAGCTGTTCATTTATTTTTTGCTCGACAACCTCCACTACGGAGCTCGCTATATCCGATTCGGGTTGTTTACGCTTACGTAGGCCGACAAAGTAATCAGTATCTCGGATATTAAGCGCTGAGTTAGGAATATCGGGGTTGGATGCACATTTAAAAGTAGCCGATGGCGGTGTACGTTGCATTACGGCAGCAAGATGTAATATAGCTTGCCTTTTCAAGCACAGCGTTGTAAGCGATTCACAAGAGATGCGCAGGCTATTTATCACTGCACACACAAGACACACAAAGGCGAACTCAGTCACCAACTAGTTAAGGTCCTATTTAGAGTGCACGCATTCACCAAGCTAAACTGTTCGTATTTTACACGTCTGCGCAAGATTGACTCCACACGGCGTATGATAAATGGTACATATATTTATGTGTAAAAATGTAGTAATCATTTGTACTAGATGCAAATATAAAGTTTAATAATAATAGTTTGCGTAAAAAAGTGTAATGGTTGTATCTATTATGCTTAGACAGCTGTGTTGTTCACTCTGCAGAAAGGAATATTATATAAAGGAATATTAATCTAGAATCATATATATTTAATATAACAATAATATCTTTGTCTCCTATGTACACGAAATCAGTGAAAATAAAATGTAAGACAACTTTTACATAGTTGAATATCATTGATGTTAATCAATAATTACTGCTTCTGTATTTGATCAGCTGGAGCTGATATAATTTATAATAATTTCTTTATTATTTAACATTTGAATAGGCAGATATAAGAAAAATGCTCACAGAAATATGTAAATACAGTTTATTGGCATTGAAGGCATAGTCTTATCTCATATCTCTTATTATTAAAAATGTCCTTTTAATTCCTATATAATAAATAAAAATAGTATATTGATAAGAATTATTATTTAGTTAAGACACCTTTACAATTTTCTTTAACTTCTTTTCAGATGGATCGCCTAGAACAAATCTGTATGCCTTGCAGGCTGAAAGTTTGCAGAGACAAAATATGTACGGATATTGAAGACAACAGTCTTATATCATATCTCTTATCATTGAAAATGCCCTTCTGATCGCTTACAATATCTTAAATTTACATGTTACCATCAAGTTATTTTCAAAAAACCTTCAGAAATATATCTAACACTAAAATGTTTCTACCCATGTCCATTATAGACAAAACGTAAGAAACCATACAAGCAATTTCAATGAAAATGTTTGTGTGTGTTTATATGGATCCCTAGGTAGTTTATATTTACATTTGGACCCGGTAGATGGTACTGTTGTCGATATCCATAAATCACCAGTGCACAGCTGAGGCGCATCGCTAGTAATAAATACATTTAAATTAAGCCTGTGTTTTTGAAATCCTTACACAAACGGTTTAAAACATCTTACTTCCTCACTATTTATCATTGTGTAATAACATAGATAAGCATGTTAATTCCCAGTAATTTTATTATGATGTATACTACTTACGAATCAACCAAAACATATTAAAACAAAGTCTTGACGCCGCTCCTATTATCAGTCATTAAATCATCAAAGTTCAAAAAAATTATTAAACTAAGTTTGTATAAAAGTGGTTATCATAGTATAAAGGAATTTATGGATTACAATAACCCGTGGGTAAGGTGATCGCTACCAAGCTATTTCTAATTTGTTCTGTGTTGTTAATTATGACATAGATGATTGTAAGCTGGCTTTTTTTTTAAAAGACCCACTGGGTATTTTGCTGGTTCGCTTCAAGTAAAATTTTTTTTCCGAACCAGTGGTAAAATAAAAAAGTGACTTTCAATAAGTATTATTTATAATCTTAATTGAATAAAAGGTTTCTGTTTCTGTACCTACTACTATTAATAGAATACTAAAATAAATTGTGATTTACAATAATAAATAGGGTTACCTACATTACATTTTGTTCTTTGCAGTTTAAAACATATTTCTTGCATTTTGTTGGTAATATCATAAATATAAATAGACATTATCCCTTAGCCATCTTGGTATTTAGCATTTACACTCACAATCCATCGATACATGTCAAAAATAGAATCCACACGACTTTTGTGCACAGACAGGCACTATGTTTTTGAACTATTGAACGGTTTTACATCGATTTTAAAATATAAATGCTGAATATACCTAAAGCTTAGTTTTATATGTACTATAATTCAAGTGTGCACTATTTTAACTTAAAATACCGATGAATACTACTAAAATTCGCTTTCAGTTTGTTTTTAGGTTATTGTTAGATTCACATTTTATTTGTTAATTTCTCAGGACTTCGTTTAGATGCAGTAAAACTAATACGAGTATTATTGTAATCTATTGTTTAAAAGGATCGAATGGATGAATCGACATGCATTTCATTGATAATCTTTAAAATTTGTAGTGGGCCCATTCTCCATAGAAAAATTGATTGTCTCCTTTATGATGAATTTTATAGTAAATAAATGTACGACAAATTAAAGGTTAGGTTATTTTTAGCTACGACGCTTCACGCAAAACTGTGTGATGTAACCCATTTTAGCGGTGGTTCCTTTCACCATACGTAACATTCTCCACCCGGTGTAGGTCACGAGACTTCATCTTCTCTGCAGCAGGCCACCTCGTGTTCTGGTTTCGACGTTCCTGACTATCCCGTCCATTCCTAAAAAGGTATTCGTGATATTTCCTCCTGGCCATAGGATTCTAGAGAGGTTTGATCACGAGGTCATTTTCTTTTATCGGTGGTTGTTGGCGTTCCTCATTCTCCTAGGAATACAAGGATCGGGAGATACTGTCGCACCCAGCGTCGGCAATACTCGTCTGCCAGTCCCTGCGCAGCTCCCCAGGTCCGGCGATCCGCCGATGAGCACGTCACGGTGACAGGAACGTTGAAAGGTTTCAACAGGAGAAGGTGGTTGGGGGTTAGGGCCTCCTCGTCATTCCTTCCAACTGGCAAATGAGTAAGAGGTATGGTAATTTACTGTATTCTCCGCCTCAGCTAACAATTTTGTAAGTATTTCTTCCTTGGGGCTCTTCTGATAGAGGGTTGCCTCTAGCGCCTTCTTACCCCTTCAATCCCCATAAAAATCCCACACAGTCGCATGCGTCTGGCATATCCCGAGCGGTCGCATGCGACCGTATCCACCCACAGCACTTTAATCCATTAAAACTTATATTTAGAGAATCCTTTTATGTGAAGAATTTGGGCATTATAAAATCCATATAAAATTCTCTATCCTGTAGTCTAAACAAAAGTCAGGTTTTAGTTCATTACTAAAAGATTTTATTGTATTTTGAAAACAAAAAAATAAATACATACCAAGCGAATGTCGTCAGCGTGAAAATCACAATTATTTCTGTATATATTACTCGAATTTATTTACGTCAAAACATTAATTATATTAACACAAAAACGTTGCTTATAATTTTATAATAAAACACTAGAAAAATCCAAAAATCAACACAATAACATTCACAAAAAATGGCGTATGAAATGAACGTAGATTATAAATAAATATCTATAAGCTAACTGACTTTTTATTCCACTATACGATAGCAAAATTGCTGTGGGTGGCTGCGGTCACATTTGACCTCTTGAATGTTGACGGAATATCGAAGCGGTCAAATTTGGAAGCTTGCCGTTTGAAAGGTTAATGGACCATTCTAGCTGTTTTCATCCGTGAAACCGGTGCGATGAATTTAATTTTGGTGCGATGTGTCAGCGCGAAGATCTTCAGTAGCGGTTCCCACCCCTCCATGGCCCGTTAAACTGTGTATCAATTCAATAAGCACCGTGCGCGTCGTTAGACAGGTAAATAATGCAACCCATCTCTTTCCATCCCGTCACCCTATCGTTACAGTTTACGGCCCGAAATAGTTCAACCCACTAAACGTGAATGGTCGTGTGAACGCTTTTAAGCTTTCGGGAGGCAAGTCTTCTGCAACCGCTGGTCATGGTTTCGCTATCCTAACTCTACAGCGCATGCACCTTCTTTCGATCTCTCGAACCGTCGGTCGCAGTCGGATTATGTGGTATCTCATATGTAATCTACAGAGTTGACCACTCGTTCTTTAAAGGTCGGTTGCTTCAAATGTTTGTTCACGGCGGCTGCGTTGATCCTGTTTGATGATCAAGTCGAGCTTCTTTAATGCGCTGCCGTTGCGTAAGTTCTGACCTAGACAGAGCCAGTTGATATCGTCAGCGAAGCTTTCCTGCTGACTCCGTACTATTCATAGCCACTCTGTCTTCTTAATATGTTCTTGTACAAATTTTTGAGTTCGCCGTCGAGCGGTGTCAAATCAGTGGCTCTTATCAAATTTTCGTATGACAAAAATCTTCTTATATCTGGCATGTACTGTGTACCTCTTATTTCTCGTTAATGCGCCATAATTTACTCTGTATTGTCGATGGCTCTCAACCATTTCATAAATTCGTTCGTTACCTCCACGGCAATCTCATAGTCCCGCTCGATCCTCTTCATCCACCACAGTTCCTGCAGCAGGATTTCACTGTGGTCATGAGATAGCTGAGCAGTCCGAGTAAGTTAAAAATAGATATGACCGCGCCCAGCGCCTCCCACTTGATCGGTGGGTGGTGTTGCACCTTCACCTAGTGCGGCACCCTATTCTTAGGCGTCCTTTCGGGGCCATCCTGAGTCGATCCTATCTACTTGGGCTTACATGCCAGCATTTCTTCCAGTTTATCTAGCCAAAGTGAAGCCTGCTTTTCCATGCATTTCGGTAATCTACCTTAGCCGCTTCGATTGCTAACTTGTAAGGTCGCGTAACTATCGTAAGAATATCTAGGTAGTCGTCCATGTAATGACTATTTACTATAGCGTTAAGGGCACGCGAATGTGTCTCAGCGTAAGCGCGTGCGTTCCACAGCAATGTGCGCGAGGAAAGGTGAGCTCCTCGCTCCAAATATTAAAGTCATCACGTATTCACGAGGTAGATCTTATGTTCGTTTCCTTGCCATAAAAATAGTTGCGCGGGTTGGTTGCGGCGGTTGATCTTAATACGCAGAAACATTTTTATAATATCCGCGGACACTGCTATCTTATTATCACGAAGACGGAACTGTATAACCGGTAAATTCCGTAACAAGTCAGGGCCGTCTAACAAATAATTGTTCAGGAACTTGCCTGACGCGCGAGCTGCTGCCTCGAATACGAGCCTTATTTACCTTGGCTTGTTCGGATTCCGTACGGCAAAATGCGGCAGGTACCAACTCTTCGGTTCTTCTCTCGCTTATCCGTCGGCTCCCTCGGCGTAGCGCTTCTCTAGGAGGTGGTTCATTTGTTACGTATATGCCTTTTTGAACTCCAATGACTGGTCCATCTTCCTGTCGATAACTCAGAGTCTACGTGCTACCATTTCATAGCTGGGTGGCAACTTGACGGTGTCGTCCCTCCATGGCAATCCTACTTGGTATAGCACCTAAACAATTTTACCGAAGGACTGCGAACCTACAATTAAATTATTAATCGTACGAGCACTAATTACGTACGTCTCGTTTGTCATCTCACCACATATTCCTATTTTCAATACGCTGATATCAGCCTTTTATTGGCTTTTCGATACACCTCGTTTGTTAAAAGGCTTCGTCGGTCCTTCCGCACTTAACTGAGTAGCTAATTTCTCATCAATAAGCGAGACCGTGGACCCTTCATGGAGGAGCGCGTAGGCTTCAATCTCTCTATCTCGCGGTCCGTGCACTGTTATAGGACACACTTTCAATAACACTCACTGTTAGCTGTGTTGGACGCGACGAGCACTGTTTCGTCTGAGACCGCAGATGTTTCCGAGCTCTGAGTCTTCCTTGCGTGGAGCTATGCGTGGTGAGGGGCGGTGCAGCCATCGATGCCGCATCTCTTGGACTTGCATCTCAGATGCCAATACTTGCTGCTTAAATACTTAATGCACACACCCTTTTCCTTCAGAATTATTTCTACTAAACCGATAGAAATACACCTGTGTATGGTGCATATATAGATCGCTCTAAGGCCTTTGATTTGGTTAATTATAAGATCTAATTGTCAAAATTATGTGAGCAAGGTGAACCCTAAGAATTTTTCAACGTTTTTGAATTCCGGTACGATCAGGTCAGATGGTCGGGCGGTGTACTATTCGAATTAACCTACGCATCAATCAGTTAATCAAGGAGCTTAGCAACACCGGTATCGGATGCAGCAGTGACGGCAATATAATAAATAACATAATTTATGCAGATGATATGGTGGTGCAGAGTCCATAGATTGATGCAATTTGTTTGAAACAATTTTGCCTATCATTCTAAACATGCGGCGTGAATTCGCATTTAGAATGCTGTTGGGACTAAAACGATTCTGTAATACATAAGGCATGTTTGTTGAAGCGGTAACGGACAGCTTTCAAGCTATTCTGCGAAAAGAAACAGCATCCCTGATGCGCAGACTAAGAGAGAACACCAACAGCATCCTGAGAGTTATTGTGTAGAAACCAGTCTACCCGTTCCTGCAGCACTGGACACGTATACACTGCTGCGGGTCTGGTGCAGTGGGAAGTGGGCAGAGGTATATGAATTAATTTAATTATAATTAGTTAATGTTGTTACTTACATATATTAGTTTATAAATTACTTACCAATCCATATGGATCATGGTCCGAAACAAATAATTACCGGCTATCAGAGTTCATTTGCGCCAGCTTTTTACACTTAACAGTGACGTGATCACCACCACAACACAGACACTTTTTATCGTGATTACTGTCACTCTCTTCTTGTTTATTGATATTTTAATTGAGAAATCCATTACCAGTGTGGTGAAAGTTTGCTAACGATCTCTTGGTATTGAGGATGTTAAAATATTGAATTCCATCAAATCTAATTGACAAAAACTCAACTAAAATGTTTGCAACAGCTTCATAAATATTAGTGAATGGCGTAAAAGGTTGGTGATATTACAAATTAAACCTAACCTTGAAAAATCTGACATATATATATTTTTTTTTTTATTTATTTATATATATATATACGACTACTAGTGTCAACCACTCGAAACACAAGCAATTTAAGCTTACCATTTAGCATTTTTAATATTCTTTTTTAATAAAAAAAATTAATTTTGCTATCCTAATCCTGACTAAGAAATAATGTCTTAAAGTCTAGTCTACTAGTTATATCAATCTTCAGATAGAACTGATTTTCGGTCAACTTGCGGTAAAACTTTCAGAATAAGTTACGTTTCTGTTTAAGTTTCTTGGGTTTCTATCTTTGAAGTTTGGCCTAAATACACTGTAACTTCATAAACTTTCTACAGGTCAAAATAGTGATAGTTACTTTAGTATTTTTTTAAATAAATGTAATAAGCCAAAAGTTATCGTGCTGTGGTGGTGTGGGAATATCCGCTACTCCATATCATTCCGTGGGTGTCATAAGAGTCTTCAGAGGGAAACAAATCAGATGGCAGCATAACAACTAAAAATAAAAAAAACTGCGGTTGCTAACCCATTTGCAAAGCGTGGCAACTATAGCAAATATCCTAACTAATGGTGGAGGTCTATGTTCAGCAGTGGACTTTAATAGGCTGTAAGGGTAATGGTAAGTAAAAAAAAAACTTTGAGTAAAGATTTTATAGCGTTTAACTTTACTCCAATTTAATATTCGACCTTTTAGTTGTTTTTTAGCACCCATGTTCATGGGCGATTGACGTCCCAATGTCAACGTTAACCCAAAGTACTATCAGCTTTTAAGTTATTACATTTGGTATGATCTACGCAGAATATGCTTACTGTAATGATTTCTTATATTGAGGTGAACACCACACATTGATAAAAATTACTTTTACGGATTTTATCGCGTTTAATTTATATTAATTGAAAATCCCGACGTTTCGGGTGCTTCTCAGCACATATGTTCACGGTAGATTGAGGTGACTCAAATCCCGATGTCAGTGTTAACCTGGAGTTACTTCAGTTTTTTGATTATTAATTATGGTCCGATCTACACAGAATGAACTTACTGTGTCTTGAGGTTTTGCAGTGTGTTTAGGTTTAGTTTTAATTTTATTAATTACAGGATCCTGTGCGGGTGGTAGTACCCAGTCTCCTTCTCTATTGAAATTGAGATGTTTTTTAATTTCAATAGCCTCGCGTATCATACTTGGTAGGAATCGATGTTCTTTCGCGAGGATTTGTGGTCTATTAAATTGGATGTAATGGTGGAGGCCATGTTTGTCGTCAGCTTTATTTTCTTGTACACCCGTAAAATTAGTTTCAATCAAATCATCATGAAGTCTGCAGTGGTTTGCATTTGCTTAGTTTTAATTTACCTGCTAAGGTAATGGTAGTATCAGCATCCTTTTTTATTGTAATTATGATGTTTTTTCTTAATTGCAATAGTTTTACTAGTAGGCACGTGAATACAGACTGAACATCAAAACTGACCATGGTTTCATTGTTATTATGACTTACGTTTTTTTCCTGACAAAATGTTATGAATAGTTAGTGTGTGCTCTTGTGAATATTTCTCGTGGTGATTGTATTTTTTTTCCTTCTGCGTAAGAATCCCTCTAGCTCACTATTGAATAATGTTCTTATTTTCGCCCTTTTCTCTCAATTAATAAAGTTGTATATGTTATATTCATAATTTAATTAACAGAGTTATATTTTTATACTTTCCATATTTCTTGTCTTTGAAACCAACGACTTTACTGACGCACGCGCCACCTGAGCACACTTACCACCTGCACCTTGCTTTTGCTCTTATTTCAGTCATCTACGGATTTTAAATGTTATGATGTCGAGCTGTTTACGTTTATATATAGACGCATGCATATATATATTGAATTATTTAAAGGCTCTTCACTTACTTTTAAAACAATTTTTATCATGAAATAATAAAATTTTAAAAACGAGAGTTATACCAAACATGCAAATACAACAAGTTTGGATGGAATTTCCAGCTCCGTTTTGTTTAAGTATGAGTAATAAAAGTAAAAACTGCCAACATCTGCAAACAAGGAAATTATGAAACCGCAGCAAAAAACTGGCATCCGCGCTTTTGTTCCGTCAACACCTTTTGTTTTAACCTTTCAAGCTTTTAATCGACAAATATATTGGGTGAGGTATGCGTATTGTTAGGATCATTTTAATAAGTTTTCTTGAAAATATTTCATTGCAACTAAAAATTTACATAAAGAAAACATATTTTGATACTTTTTTCAAATATTAATATTTATCATTATTTCAATTCCGTTGTGTTTATACGATAAATAAAATAAAACCACATTAACATACAAGAAAAACCGGTTAAATCAATAGAAATCCTGCGTGACAGTCTAATGTATTCCTTCACACTATCGTCGAATTTATGATAAGATTTACACCATCTGGATACTTGACGGTCTATCGTTGTGCGATTTACAGGGAGATTTTCCTTTGCACGACTACATTATGAAATCGGTAACAATCTGTGTATTTCAGATCGATAGGCCTTAAAACCTTCAAAAAAAAGGTCGTACTTTTTTTAAAAAGCCCACAAAATATCTGCAACCTGGTGTTGCAGTTGTTCATGGGTGGCGCAAATTACAATCAAGTGAGTCGCATGCTTCTTTGTCCCCACTCCTATGAAACACTCCGATCCAAAGTATCTTGATTAGAACTTGTGTAACTACTATAAACAAAATTCCCGCCCATTTCAGTATCAATGTATGGTATATAAGGGATAAAAGAACTATCTATAGATAACAAATTGCACAGGATTAAAAGCACTGACCACTTTCAGCACATTAGGTTTAGTATGTCAGTTAAATGATGAATATAAGGCGTCATAAAATTCTTAGCATTGACTTGGCTATAAGATCTTATAAAGGAACAGACAGGCAGTCAAACATATATAAGCGCAAACATACGTTTATACATATGTATATTATACGTACGTACTGTTATACCCTGCATTTGTTAGCCTTAGTGCTGCTCTGCATCTTAATAATGTTGACTTGTCCTTAAGATTTAGTGAGTATTGTAGTGGAGCTCGGCGGAGTTCAGCCACTTGAGTCTGCTTCCATCTTTGAACCTGTTCGGTTGTCTACGAACCTAAATTAAGCTCTAACCAGTTTATAATATTTAATCCATTTATAATTAATTAAGTTTCAGTGTCTTAAATAAATCTTTTTTAAAAACCTCTCAGCATGCCTCCATATAACATTTTGGTGGCAGCGGTGGGATACGGAAATCCCCAGTGTCAAGTGAAGTGGAACCGGTCAGCAGACTCGCTCCGTATTCTAAAATATTATAAAATTAAATCTTTATCCAGGGTCATCCTGGCGCGTCCTAGTGAATCCAAATATAGTGCAAGTGCTATACTCATCGCTACGGCCTGGATATCCATTCCATTGCGGAGGTCCAACTTATTCCTGGAAAGGAATCCATGTGCTCACCAAAGAAGATCCGCGATTGCATCCAGAATCGCAATCACGGATGATTCCAGAAGAGGAAATCATTTAGAAGAATTAACCTGAAAAGCATCCATTCTCATGAAATAAATATCGTCAGAGAATTCAATAACTAAATATTCTATAAAATAAAAATATATTTCTTCGCAACCTTCCGCTAAAAAAAATTTTGAGGTTGCGAAGAAATTTATATTTTTATTTTTTATTATAATGGATTTCCGTAAAGTAACGCCTGATTCTATCAATTAACTAAATATTCACCGAGCTCCGTTCCAGTTCACTACAGAAGACGCGTCTATCATCGGATTGTTTCCGCTTATCGTGGTCGCAGCCGTCGCCCACGCGTTCCTAGTACTGTGAGTCGTTGGTCATTGTTTTGGCTAGACTGTATAAGCCAAAGTTTCTTAACCTTTCATGTTTCTTTGTTTAATTGAAGTTAAATGTTTCAACCCTTCAATCACCATAAAATTACCATGCAGTCGCATGCGCCTGGCAAATCCCGAACGGTCGCTTGCGACCGCACCCACCCACAGCACTTAAAACCATTAAAACTTATATTTAGAGACTACTTTTCTATGAAGAATTTTAGCATTACAAAATCTTTACATAATTCTCTATCCTATGGTCTAAACAAAAATCAGGTTTTACTTCATTACAAAAAGATTTTATTGTATTTTGATAACAAAAAAAATATATACCAAGCGGATGTCGACAGCGTGAAAATCATAATTATTTCTATGCATTACTCGAAATTACTTACGTAAGAAGATAAATTGTAATCACACAAAACTTTTATAACAATTTTATAATAAAACACTATAGTAAAACACTAATACAACTCTAGAAAAATCCAAAAATCAACACAACAACATCCGAATGAAAATGGCGTACGTTATGAACGTAGATTTTAAATTAATTTCCATACACTAACTGTTCTTTTATTCCACTAGAGGATAGAATATTTTATATTTATTCTATAATGCCAAACTTTTTCATAGAAAAGTAGTCTCTAAATATAAGTTTTTATGGGTTAAAATGCTGTGTGTGGGTGCGGTCATATTTGACCGCTTGAATTTGGACGGAATATCGAATTGGTCAAATTTGGCCGCTTGGTGTCTGAGAGGTTAAAATTTATTAGTATAATGTATTTTTATTCTGATTATTTTATATTTTTAATGTTATTTTTTTTTTTTGTGGAAATGAATCTTGCCGCTTGGTGTCTGAGAGGTTAAAATTTATTAGTATAATGTATTTTTATTCTGATTATTTTATATGTTTAATGTTATTTTATATTTGCTTTGTATTGTTGTTTACTATGCCAAAAGTAGTCAAAGGGGAAGAAGCTAGTTTAACCTTCGAATTCTCAGAACCGGGTGTTAGCGACACCCTGAAATCCACCATAGCTGCTCCAAGAGTCACTAAGTCCAGCATTGTAACTACTGCAATGACCGAGATGGATTTAAGCACTTTCAAATTCATTAAAACATATGACGGTAGTAGATAAACCCTAGATTATTTCATAATTAATTGCAATAATGCTTATGAATTAGCCTCGGAGTCTCAAAGACAAATTTTATTTGAATATATTATTAGCCAGCTTCAAGGTAAAGCGGAAATTGCTTGCTCCATAAAAGAGTTTAAAGATCGGGAACAGCTCAAAGCTTCTTAAAGACACAATTAGGTGAATGTAAAAACTATGCTCACATTCTCACCACAAGATCCAAGAGAGCAAGTAAAGTCCACATGACAATGTTAACCAATTCGCACTCCGTATACAAACCTGTCTTTCACAATTATTAACGAAAATATCCTTATGTAATACCAAAGCGAAAGAATAACCAGGTCGGATTGTGGCCATGGAGGACCTTGCCCTCCATCATTTTCCTATGGGGTTACACACGCATGAGTCCGAGAAGGAATTCTTCTCCTTTTAAAATATAGAAGAAAATTATAAATGCTATTATTTGTTATTCATCAAAGTACATCATTTTGACGAGGCCTCCTATCCAGAAATCTTTCAAACGTTAAAGACAATCAGAAATGAATTAGTAAATTCCGAGGGAATTAAAGAACTCGGCATATCAGATCTGAAAAATCCATTCAAAATACCGCCGTCATTAAAATATATAATATTCTATGCTATCTCTTTCACGATACTCGAATTGAAATTAATATATACCATAATAATATTATATATCCAGACTCCGACAGAAATTAAGAAAATCCTTTTCTATAACCATAATATCCCGATAGCCGGTCATTTAGGCTCTGTAGGAATGTATAATTAATAGAATAAAACAATCGTATTATTGGAAAGGTATGTGAAGTGATATAGAATCCTATGTAAAAGAATGTAAATCATGTCAGGAAAATAAAGCACTTAGGTAAATCAACCGTGCTCCAATGCATATTACCAGTACATCTACAGAACCATGTCAAAGAATATCCTTGGACATCTTCCATTCACTTCCCAAAGCTGGACCGGCAAAATTACGTTTTATTCTCACAATACAAGACGATCTCACTAAGTTCTGTGCATATCCCATCCGGAGTACAACTGATGAAGAATCAAGCGAATGCTTACTGCGTTATATATCAATATTCGGTATTTCTAAGAAGATCCTTACAGAACAAGGGACTAATTTTACTTCAGACCTATTTAGAAAAACATGCGAATTTCTTAAAATAAAAAACCTATGGTCTTCACCATACCATCCTCAAACCAAAGGCACCTTATAGCGGAGTCATTTAACCCTAAAAGAATACTTAAAACCTTATATTGATGAAGAACTGTCCATATTGCCTCGTTATGTATACAAACCAAAATTATTATTTCGGTTTTTAGCTTTTCCGTCTATATAATAACATTCGTCTTACGAAGAAAAATAGTAAAAGCACTCCTAAAGTGAAATTCATAAAAACGCCACCTCGACCTCATTTAAAATTTATACAACCTGAAATTGAACAAAATAGTAATTCTGAATCCCATAATGTTGCACTGCTTAGAACCCAAATTTAATGTCATTGTTATTAAATTAGTATCTAGAGATTTTATATTATCATCCCTGAAATAACTTCTTAAGAAAGTAGATGATATACCCTGTATTTATTAGCCTTAGTGCTGCACTGCCTCTTAATAATGTTGACTGGGCTTTATGGTTCAGTGAGTATTGCAGTAGAGCAATTCGGCCACTTGAGTCTGCTTTCATCTTCGAACCTGCTCGATTGGCTACGTACCTAAATCAATTTCTTACCAGTTTATAATATTTAATCCATTTATAATTAATTAAATTTCAGTGTATTAAATAAATCTTTTTTTAAAACCTATCAGCCTGTCTCCGTATAACAGTACGTACATAAAATTTTTTTCATAGTCAAACGCTTATTATGTTAGCTGACTTCAAATAACGAGAAGGATATCGATTAGACTGTATATTTTTTGTTACGTTTTAAGTTGAGAACCAATTTTCACAACTATTTTTAAATAGATATATAGAAATTTTGATAAAAAATGCGACAAGTAGTTTTGACAGTCCTTCCTTGATGTTTACCTAATGCTACCCAAAAAAACTCTGAAGAAAATGACAGGTGAAAATGTGAGTTTGCAAGGTTAAGGTTATATCTTGGTAGAATTAATAATTGTCAACCAAGCTCTCTCAACTTTGCTTAATGGCTAAAGATGTGTGTGATCTGACGTTATCACGATAAAAGACCAATACTCTTATGTTGATCAATTCCAGCCGTTTTTTCTAAATTTTTTGCTTGAGCCTTATTATTTGTTGGCTGTAGAGATTCGAGTCAATAGTTTTACCCGGCAGTAAAAGCTTATAATAAACGATGCCTTTCCAATCCCACCATACACACATCATCACCTTAACCGCGTTCAACCGCGGTTTCGCCTCAGTAGATCCAGTTGCCTCCAATGTGGCACGCTTTTTGCCCCAGCGGCTCGGCGTCTCTATGCACCTTGACCGCGACCGTGATCCGCGCCGCGCGCGCTTCCTCTAATGACATCGATTTGAGTCCGGGCCGTGAAACACGTCCACCGAATATGTCACCTAATGGGTCGCGGGGCTATTCCTATTCGGCGTTTCCTTCGGCTGAAACTACTACAAGTTCTATTCCTATTTCCGTATATAAATAACCTATAACGTTTTGCCTTTTGACTCCTCGCATAATCTATTATCCGACCTAATTATAGGTGGAACGTTTCCCTCCTTCATTTACCGAAAATTGCGAGTAAATAATTCGGGAGTTTCAAAACCAGTGCAAAAATGAGAGGTTGCCAAAATATTATAAACTGTAGGAGAGGAACGAACAATAACGTATGATTAAAACTACATTTACGGATTTTATTTTTGCTTTTAATTACTTTTATTTTTAATTCCCGACGTTTCTGGCGCTTTCAGCACCCATGGTCACGGGGGACTGAGATGACTGACGTCCCGATGTCATTGTTAAACCCGGAGTACCTTCAGCTTTTTTAATTATTGTTTATGGTTTAAAAGCCGATCTAAGTCGGGACGTCAGTCATCTCAGTCCCCCGTGACCATGGGTGCTGGAAAGCGCCCGAAACGTCGGGAATTAAAAATAAAAGTAATTAAAAGCAAAAATAAACGCGATAAAATCCGTAAAAGTAGTTTTAATCATGTGTAGTGTTCGCGTAAATATAAGAAATCATTATGAACAATAACGTAACTTAAACAGTGCGTAAGGTGCTATACACGATGAGTTACACTTGATATTGTTGTGTATCAAAAGGTGAGGGAATATACATGCCCTGACGAGCAAATCAATGTCTCCATGGATGGAGTAAGTGTCATCCACCAAAACTAAATTATTAAAATTGGTCATTGAGGAAGCGACGACCGAAAAGGTTGGCAACCTTATCTACTACTAATGAACTTATATAAAATACTTATATAAAATGAAATTATATAATGAACTTATATTAAAATTAATACTGCGATCGGAACGCTAGTAAAATTTTAAGTTTCTTTAACGCAATATTTAAAAATGTAAAGTCCACAAGTTCATCAAATTTAAGATTTTTAAAAGCGGCTACCGTCGTCACGAATATATCTAAAAATTGTTCGAGGCTATTGATATTCACGGATGATATAGCTTTAAGATGGAATATTTGGTTGTTTGCTGTCGGTGTGAAATCGGCACATACATATTGCGCCTTTCCACTCAGCTTGCCAATTAAATAATATAATTTTTCAGCGTCCGATAAAGAAGGATCATTATGTATAGTATTCTGAAAACTCGTAATGAATAATGGCCAAGTTTTAATATCACCATTAAATATCGATATGTGGTAATCTAAGTTAATGTACCTGAGCGTGAGTGTACCTGAACTGCTGGCTTTACGTTGCTCTGGGTTGAGGGTTGCAGCTGCTTGACTGCTCAATTCACGCGGTACAGTAAATCCTCAAGTACCATGAGCGAATAAGACTATTAATATGTTTCAACCGACTTTCATTATCTAATCTCAATGAATTCATTGTTTCGATTTCACACAAAAATGTGTCCCGAACTGATTCTACATCAATATTTTTATATGATCACTGATGTGTTGTATACGAGAAAACAACATGTCTCTTTAAGCGTTAAGTATAATACGTCGCATTTCATTTGCACTCACTGCCATCTTGCACTCAACTTAAACTAACACGAAACAAATCGCGTAGCAATGGAAAATGAAAGTTTCAGAACGTAGGAGAGATTAAATATTAACAGACGTTTAATAAAATAAATCAGGCAATGCTTTGCTAGTGACGCATCACTTTTCCACGGGATGATATTAATTTCAATGCTTTTTCACGATTAAATTTTCCTTAGTGGGCAGGCTGCAACGAGATGTAACAATTTATTACGTACGATATGGGTGGGTGTGAAATTCTCCTATGTTACCAAACAGTTGATACGTAAACGAGTTTAATGTATATATGTGATCGGTAATATATGAATTGGAAAGAATTTAGAAGTAGTTATTTAAAACGTACACTAATCAAATCAAACAAGTATTTAAGCAAGAATGCACTATGTATGTTAATTCGTATAAATATTACAAATTGCGGGATTAAGTAAACTAAAAACTACAGCGGGTCAAACTTAATAAAATAAACGTCCATATTTCTACAGTATATGCGAGTGTAGCTACAAAGAAATTTCAACTATTTGTAATTTTAAATTCAATAATATGGCGTGCAGTGCCCCAGTAATGCTAAGCAAAAAAAGAACTAAATATATCTAAGAACCAAGGTGCAAACAAGATAGAGTACGTTGTCCAGATTAGTTTGGCAGTTAAATTCGATCAGGCCACAGGACGCCCATTCCAAATCTTGGGTAAATGGAACAGAAAATGGTGCGGCGATAAGGTACCGGGTTCGATTTCGGGAAAATTTGTGTAATAAATGTGTAATAAATAAATGTTATTTTATAATTAAATGATTTAAGAACATTTTATAAAACATATGAATCAAAATCAATAACTTCATTATTAATTTTGCATTTCTGCATCCGAGTCTGTGCCTTGACTTAAAAGCTTTCAACTACGTAGTAGTAATGGTTCTTCAGCTGAGTAGCGTTTTCAGTGAACGTTGATACTTATTATTTGAGTGTTCTAAATATTAATTCCTGTAATATATCACTAAGATTTAAATAATTTTAAATGAATTTTTGAGTTAGTGAGCATAAAGCACTTATGCATAATAAGCTTTTACATATTTTAAGTTGTACATATTTTAAGTGTGGTTAACGTTGTAGTGTATCATAACTCAGTTCTTTTAGGTGTTTTTTTTTTGAAATAATGAATATTCACTAGACACTAGAGCAATCAAAATCCGTTAATAATGCCTTATACAGAAGACAGTTAACGAAGAAAGGGATCAAAAAGGTTAAAGAAGATGAAATCACACCTATTGCACCTTATCAGTTCCACATTAATCAATTCTTTATAATTAATCCCTTCCGGTTAGGAAAAGCTTGATATAAAACTTACTTGGCATCTTGTTTGTCTAGATTCTGTCCTGTCTAGTAATATTGTAAATGTGTATGATTTGCTCCAATTTCAGAGACAGAAAAGTTTTAATCTCGATAAGTGGCCCTGCATATTTTATTTCGAATTTAAGGATTTTTTATACCACAAGGGGTCATCGGAACAGGCAGAACGACATGTGCTCGGCCAGCTAGTATTTATATAAAAGTACTTGATACAAGAGCTTCGACATCCACATAACCAACATGGACAATAAAAGCTGGATGGCTTACACACGCTGGCGATGGCAGACACTAATTTAATATAATGTTCTATCTCATTATCGTAGGGTAACTCCTATATGTGTATATTTTCATCGAGTTTTGTTCTAAAAAGTTTACACTTCAATACTCACACGTTTCAAATTTCACGTTTTCATTGTACACCGTTGTTCAATTTCAACGAAATTTATGACAATTGAAATCATTATTATGACATTCAACAAAGAGCCCATGTGCTAAGCGCTCGCCGTGAATTTCACAATACGCGAACAGCCCGGGTACGTATCCCGCCAGGATGAATGAAATTGTTGATGCAAGTTAAATTTGCTGTAAATTTAGCTTTGGTCAGCTGGTTTATCATGTGTTAACACTAAACACCAAAAAATCTTGAGAAAACCTGCACGTCCAAGAAGTAAAAAATATTGAAGATAAAGAAGAATGTTGTAAAGTCCGCTAAAATGTAAATGGGCTGTGTAGCGGATACTTCATCCATCCTCAGAAATAAAAGGTCTGTGGTCACCAGTGGAACAAATATTATCTGTAACTTTACATTACTTTACATAAAATCCAACTAAAAAATAAAAAAAATCCACTACCTTATATCATTTCATGGGCGTCATAATAGAAGACAGTGGTAAACTAAAACAGGAGATTGGCAGCAGAATCTTTCTGATAAGAACGGAATAATAATAAAAATACGGTTGCAAAGCCGCAGCCAAGCGACGTAACTGTAGCAAGTATTCCCCATAAAGTCAATCAATGGGAGACGCCTTTATTTAGCAGTGACTCTCGAAGGAATGTAATGAACGATTTAGTTCCGTCAAGAAATATTGGTAAGAGTTAATATTGAAAAGAATGTGAGAACTCTCATCTTTAGAGAATAAATGCTCCGCCATATCGATGTTGGATGATCGTGCGTTCGGAAGGCAATTACTCTACTGAAAAAATACTGGATATTTTAATGCCATTTATTTTATTAAAGTTTGTAACAGGAGTTATATTATTTTTTCTAACCAGTTTACCTAAAAATTGCTAAAAGCTTAATCCAAAAGGAAAATGATTTAAAAATTGTCTTTATCTTAGTACAAAAAGAAAATTCTGTACGAACCTAAAACTTTTGATAAATTTGCTAGGATAATTTACCTTTTTATGTTCTGTTTATAATAAAAGCTTTTGTTTTTAATCGTTCACGTGTATTGTTGTCTCTTTTCTTACAATTTAAAAATTAACAACCAACCTAAATTATTTTGGGTTGTTTAAAGTTGTTCAAGTGTGGGAAAATTATAGATACAAAATAACATTTTAAAATAAAGACGAACACAACATGGTTAATTAAAAACCTAGACCTGCATAGCTGCTCGCACATGATAAAAAATTTGTTAATTGATTTCGTAAAAGTTTATATTCTTATTTTATATTGTTTTTATTAGGAATACATAATAATAGTCTACAATAAACCTCAAGCATATATCGATTGCCTTAACGTTATTGTTCATATACAAGTATGTTAAAATTTAATTAAGGAATGATTTCTTATATGGACGCGAACACTGCACATCGATTAAAACTACTTTTACGGTTTTTATCGAGTTTTATTCTAATTGATTTAAACACAAAGATACAATTTCGGTGGTGTACAATTTTGGTAAACCACCGAAATTGTATGAGTTACCAAAAATACACAAATCGAACATTCCATAACGTCTAATAGTGGGTAAGATTGATTCTCTAACTTACAAATTGACTCAACACTTGGCTAAATTATTATCATAAAGATATTACTAGTTATTTTGAAACCATTCTATAACTATTAATATCTTTATTATAATGGATTTTCGAAAAATAACGCCTGATATCAATTCTCTTAAAATATTGTCACCACTTAGAGGACACACAAGAGCACACACTAAGGATTCGTTCTATTTTGTCAGTCAAATAAAAGACATACGTCTTTCTAAAAATGAAATCATGGTCAGTTTTGATGTTCAGTCTCTATTTACATGCCTACCTGTTGAAGACTGCGCCTCAATTATAACTAGGAAACTAGATGAAAATTACATGTCAGCAGAATATCTATTACTACTCAGACATTAACTTATATCTGCCTATCTATTTTGGAAGGAAGAGTTTTACAAGCAAGTATATGGTATTGCAATGGGCTCACCTGTATCTCCCATTGTCGCCGATATATTAATGGAATACTTTGAGGAGAAAGCCCTCCATACTCCACCAGTTACACCAAGGATCTACAAGCGCTACGTAGACGATAATTTCACAATTTAACAATCAGACAAAGTAAATGCATTTAAGAGCATCTTAATTCCATTAACTCTAAAATTAAATTTACTATGGAGTTAGAGACAAATAATTTCTTAGCTTTCCTAGATGTGTTAGTCATCCGAAATCCTAACAACACCATAGGGTACACTGTGTGTAGGAAAAAGGCGCATCATCATTATCATCATTATTACAGCCCTACACAAGTCCACTGCTTAACATGGGCCTCCCCCAAGTAATGCCACAAAGCACGTTCCTGAGACACCTACATACATCGACTTCCTGCACGTCTCAGATCCGTAAGTCGTCACTGGCAATACACATTGGTTGTACAATCTAGTTTTCAGAGTTTGAGAGATAACTGCCCAGCCGAGTTGAATCCGTCGATTGACCTCTCGGTCTAAGTTGGACTTACCTAGTCGGACTATTTCTCCCAGGTGAACGTACTCGTCAACAACTTCGAGCATATTGCTGCCAACAACTATCAGCATAGGTGTGACATGGACATTTAACATGATCTTTGTTTTGTCTATGTTCATCTTAAGACCTATCTGTTGAGAAACCTTGAGGTATTGAAGTCATTAAGCATAGTGCACAGGTCCTGTTCCCGATTCTGCCATAAGGACTATATTGTCGGCAAATTGAAGGTGAGTGATGTACTCCCCATTGATGTTAATACCGAAACCTTTCCGGTCCAGTAGCTTGAAAACTTCTTCCAATGCAGCGGTGAAGAGTTTCTGGTATATAACGTCACCCTGTTTTACACCTCTCTGCAGTTGGATAGGTTTTGAACTCTCTTTCTGTACTCGGATAAACATCGTATCCCTGCTATACAAACACTTCAGCACTTCGATATACCGACAGTCAACTTGGCACCACTGAAGGGACCGTAGCACCACCCAAATTTCGATGGAATTAAAGGCTTTCTCATAGTCCACATTCGCCAGGCAAAGTGGCAGATTGTACTCTTCAGTCTTTTGTAAAATCTGCCCAGGGTATGTATATGGTCTATGGTACTATAGCCTTGTCGGAAACCGGCTTGTTCGGGAGGCTGGAAGTCGTCGAGTCTGTGTCCGAGACGATTCGTTATGACTCTCGAAAACAGCACATTGCGCGACTCAGAAGAGAAATGGGTCTGTAGTTCTTTTAGAGAGGGTTGTTTCCTTTTTTGAAGAACAAGACCACTGCACTTCTGCTTCACGCCTCCGGAGTAGTGCCACCATGAATGATGGAATTAAAGAGTTTCTGAAGGACTTTAAGTACCGGTGTTTCACCCGCTTTCAGAAGCTCCGCCGTAATACCATCCTCGCCCGGGGCCTTTCCGTTTTTATATACTGGAGATCCATTCTAATCTCACTCAGACTGATGTCCGGGATATCATCGGAATAGTTTCAGATAAGACTTGCTCTTGGATCATTACTCACACTTGCGAGTGGCTCCAACGATGATGTGTACAGCTGCTATCATTATCATCATCATCATTACAGCCCTTCACAAGTTCACTGCTGAACATAGGCTTTTCCCAAGGCATGCCACAAAGTCAAGCGTGGCAACTATGGCAAATATCAAGCTATCTAGGCAAATATCAGGCAAAAAAGACCAATACAAATCGATATTTAAACGGTGGTTCTCACCACCATCCTTCACAGTTAGCTACCGTGGGCTAATATTTGCTACAGAGAGCAAGAAGGGATCTATGACAGCAAACACCTGGCCACCGAGCTTCAAAATGTCAAGCAGATTTAGGACCTAGAAGCTTTGGGCCCCGCACCTACGTCACAGTGACCGAGTGAAGCCGGCCACAGTCGAGCGTATGCCTGCTGTACTACCATATGTTAGAGGTGTTCCAGACAAAATTGGATACATCTTGAAGCGAGCTTCTATTAGAACATTCTACAAGCCGCCGAAGAAGATCAGTCAGTTCTTACCATCCGTCAAGTCTCATATTCCTCT
The DNA here is from genome assembly GCA_907164705.1 of Parnassius apollo. NCBI lineage: Eukaryota > Metazoa > Arthropoda > Insecta > Lepidoptera > Papilionidae > Parnassius > Parnassius apollo. The sequence continues at coordinate 163,402 of CAJQZP010001370.1, read as the reverse complement.
ACAGGATGCAGGAGTGTACAAGCTTGATTGTGAATATGGTCTCTCATACATAGGACAACCAAAAATCTATTAAAACTTGCGTAAATGAACATAATCTGACGTAAAGCACCAACATTCCAGAAGTCTGCAGTTTGTGATCATATCCTAGGCGTCCCCAACCATAACATCAGATTAGACTCGCGAAAGAAAATCAATTCATACCACGTGAGGCTATTTATTGGAATTAATAAACATCCTTATTTCAATAGAGAAGTAGACTGGGTACTACTACCTGCTTGCAACTCTGTAATTAGTAGAACTAAAACTAAACCCAAGCATACCACTGCAAGACTTCAAGACAGAATAAGTTCATTCTGCATAGATCGGACTATAAACAATAATTAAAAAGCTGAAGGTTAACTCCGGGTTAACGTAGACATCGGGACGTAAGTCAACTTAGTCCGCCGTGACCATGCAGAAAAGCACCCGAAACGTCGGGAATTAAAAATTAATTAAAATTAAACGGGATAAAATCCGTAAAAGTTTTAATCAATAGTTTAAGGATTTTGATTCTGTCACTATATAGGTCAATAACAGCGGCACGATATATAACTCAGATTTTGGAAAAAAATGTAGTGCTACTTGCCCTTTTATAGAGATGGATTTGTTTTTTGCATGATATTGCATGACTCATATCGCGGCCGTAGTTATCGAATACCTTATACAGTTGAAATCAACGCTATGGAGTGACGAGCATGATCACTCGTCTCAAACCATTTGCCTTATTTATTTATTATATGCAAGCAGCTATGCAGGTCTAGGGAAAGAGACCAGTATCACTGCGACCTATAAGACCTATTGTGATCGCTGCTATGACTATCGTTCACGGCTAAGTCCTATGTCTTCAATGAATAGAAGGAGTAGCTTAGCCGTGAGCAATTTCTCTTCTTCTGGGCGGAGTAGATAGTTTCCCAGATGAGTGTTATGTTTGCGCATTAAGGGTCCGCAATCAGTTAGGATATGTAGAGCCGTTTCTTCCGTTATGGAACAGAACCGATACATCCTTGAATTGCTTAGTCCCAGGATGGACATGAGCTTTTTAAGACAACAGTGTGCAGTTAGGGCTCTTTCCAGAATGCGCAATTTATTTTTACTTAATCACAGGGCTTCTGAAGTGAATTTACGATAAAAATCGCGGATTAAAGGTTTTAGAGTGTTTTAAGCCTGGTGTGTCAGACCAAATCTTAAGCGATTTATTGTGATAAGGAATTTAAAGGGTCCATCGAGCTAGGCTTCTTGAGATTCCACAAAATGGCTCAGGTCCAAATGGTGTGCATTTGAGCCCTCCCGTGCAAGTTTATTGGCAAATTCGTTGCCTACAATACCCTCGTGACCCGGAACCCATCTTAAAACGACCCTGTTGTTACATCCTAGGACGTTTAAACAGTTCACGCAGTCTTCAACTAGCTTCGAGTTCACTAAGTTTGATCTCAGCGCTAGCAGTGCTGCTTGACTATCAGAGTTTATGTAAGTTTTATGGTTAAGGTATTGTTTTTGCAGATTGATTTCCGCACACCGAAGTATGGCGAAAATTTCTGCCTGGAAGATAGGGGTGTATCTACCCAAATTCATACTAAGTTTGAATTTGGGGCGTTCCCCGTAAATTCCAAAGCCTATGTGGAGGCCCATTTTAGACCCATCGGTATACCATATGAGGCTACTCACCTCACAGATAACCTCGCCATTCAGCTAGTCTTCTCTGGAGAGTAATTACACTATATACTCTTTATCAAAAGTGTTTAGTGGACGCATAATAATCTGAGATCATGCATAAGACCGGTGATTCCTTAATTTGATTTTTTTAAATATTAGTAATCTAATTAATTATCATTACTAATATTATTTTTAACCACTCCTGGTAAGCTTGAAAATGCTTGTGTTAGGAGTGGTTCACGACAGTAGTCAAATGGCGGATTCGAACCCACGATCTTTTGAGTTCGCGATCCGAGCCCCGCCACTAGGCTACTGTCGCTTATTGAGTCGAGCATGGATCTCAATCTGTAGGAGAGCTCAGACCACCCTGGGCGTTAATCCTATACAAACTAGCCCTCGTTCCTTGTCTAGATTGAGATCAAGGGGCGTTAGGCATAGAAGTGCATTAATAGCCGCTTCAGGCGATGATCGCATAGCTCCAGTTGCCATTAAGCAGGCAGTCCTTTGTAGACTAATTACTCTGTCCGCAGTCGTCTTTTGGTTGGCCTTGTTACACCAGACAATAGAGGCGTAGGTAAGAATCGGCCTCACTATGCTGTTGTTGTACAGCCATAGGACCATACTGGGACGCAAGCCCCAGTAGTTGCCGACCAAACGACTGCACGTACCTAAAGCACTTTATGCATTATGGCATACGTTGCTAAGGTGAGAGTTCCACGTTAGTTTTTGGTCGATTGTTACGCCCAAGTACTTAACTTCCGTGGAAAATGGTACTTCTTTGCCATTAAGTTTTGGTTGGACTAATTTATCCAACCGTCTCTTTTTGGTAAAGGGTATTATAACAGTTTTATCAGCATTAACTGATAAACTGTTATCCTTACACCACTTATTTATGGTGTTTAGGGCCTTAGTATTTATTGACGATAAAGTACTTTGGCAAAAGCCCCTCACAATGATCACAAGGTCATCAGCATAACCCAAAGTGTCAATGCTTAGGTCTGCCATTATGTACAATAGTTGGTCAACGGCAAGAGTCCAAAGAAGGGGTGACAAAACACCTCCTTGTGGGCAGCCTCTTGTAGTTGCAACCTCAATCCAAGTTAGAAGCAGCGCTATTTTTGCCTTTCTGTTTGAGAGCATCGACTTCACCCATCTGATGGTTGTGTGGTCAACATTTTCAAATGTCAGGCCGCCAATCAGCAGTGATGTGGGGCTACTGTCGAAGGTGCCCTCAATATCCAGAAAGGCACAAAGAGCTATTTCTTTATCCACCAGTGCTTATTCGACCCTGTCAATGACACTGATCAAGGCTGTTTCCGTAGATTTGCCTCTGCAGTAAGCATGCTGATTGTAATTTATGGGCCTCATAGCTAGAGCTACATCCCTTATATATCTATCTATAACCTTTTCCAATGTCTTAAGAAGAAAGGAAGATACTATGTCTAAAGGACTTTGGTAAAGCGTAGTCCTTTCTACCAGCCTTATGTATAAATAGAACCTTGACAATTGTCCATCGTTGTGGAATATATCCCCATGCAAAACTTACTCTGAAGATTTTCACCAAATAAGGAAGAAGGATGTCGGTACCCCTCTGTAGTTGGATGGGAATTATTCCATCCTCCCCGCTTGATTTAAATGGTTCAAAAGAGTCAACAGCCCACTGCACCAGGTTTGGACTTATTATCTTTGCAGCCCTACACCAGTCCTTATTGCAAGGCATTCGTAGGGCTCTGAAAGAATTCAAGGCTGAAGTCTTGTGTGACCCTGGGAAATGGGTCGACTCTAGTAACTCCAATGTTTCTGTTTCACTATTAGTGAAGTTACTATCTGGCTTTTTAAGAAGCCCGATCTGATTAGGTTTAGCTTTCGATAGTATCTTGTGTAGTCTTGTACTGCGAGGCAAAGACTCAACTTCCTCGCATAGCTTCCTCCACGATGCTCTCTTAGCTTTCCTGATTTCTTTATTATATTCAGTTAGGGCTGCACTATAAATATCCCACTCTTTGATTTTCTTAGCCCTATTAAATAGTTTCCTGGTTTTTTCCCTAAGTTCTTAACTTGTTCTTGGGTCTTGGTTTTGACGAGACAACTGTCCTCGAAGGCTTCACGGATACCTACGGTTACTGTCTCCGGCACTAACTCCAGACCTTCAATTGTTTTGATGCTTTTAGGAAACATTTCCAAATTCATCCTTAGGCTATCTCTGTAGATATCTCGGTCCTGGGCTTTTTTTGTTGGTCAGTTCGGGCTCGCTTGTCTCTTCCAGTTTACCACAGTTCTTTTTTTAAATTGGTCATACTTTGAACAGTTTTTCCCGGAGGCGGCTCCCATCAGCGTCCGTGTGGCCCCTCAATTAAGGTCGGGCATGTGTCCTCTGCAAAGCAAACCTCCACCACGGCAGAAGCAACTGCTGTATGGTGAAGATTTGCTTGGAGGACCCTCGTCTTACCCTTGGGTTAAGCCATTTATGGGCTTGGGGGGAAAGGGTTTTTTCTGACTGATGAGGACGAAGACGTCCTTTACCTGCGCACTTGACCCCCACCTTAAATTTCGTCAAACCGCTCCCACCTCCCCTCCCCTCAGGCCTGGACGACACCAGCGGACGCCGTCGGACCGAGGCGAAATCTGCGCCTTGGGTCTTCGTCACTTTCACCGGTGACGTTTCAGCCACACCCTAAGAGGTGAATGGCTGGGGTAATTGGGGTTGGGGCGGTTCGGGCTCGATTGCCGCGTCAGAGCCTCCTCTGACTTTACAAGTTACCATCTTAAAGCCGAGTATGACTCTACCGCCTGCCTTCCGAAGAGCCTCCGCCGATGGGTCGTCCAGAGAAAAGGTTACTAAGAACCCATTCTCCTCGTCCCTACGGTGGAGGATTCTCCAGAGCTCAGTATGGAGCCCTTCATTTTGTGCCCTCAACAGCACAGCCGCATCCTCTGGAGAGTCGGCTTCGCTGCGGGGCAAGTAGGTAATGCCCAGCTGAGGCTTAGGCAGTTCGCCCTCGGGTATTACCGAGAGCTCTGCCTCCGGCCAGGGCTTCAGTTTTCCGATTTTACCCACAATCCAGTCCTGGCTTGCCTTATTCAGGCACATTATCAGAATCAAACCTGGCTTGTAGGTGAAACCCAAAATTTTTGGACCCATTCCCCTTTGTGCCCCACAGACCGTCTTAGCGATGGCCTGTGTTAGTGCCCGGTGGACCAGCCGCACCAGCTCCACACTCATAGGATTCGAATTGTGAATTCCTATGCGCGCGGAGCCAGCTACGGCACTGAAGCTGAGCTTCTTTTCCCCCGTTTCCAGCTTCACAGTCTTCCTGGGCTGGTCTTTGGGGGACTCTTCCTCAGACCGACTGCGTTTTTTTCGCCTTCGAAACTTGGGGAGGCTTGGGCAGAGGAATTTCGTCCCAAGGCTTCTGGCATAAAGAGAGGGCCTATTCGGCTCCTATCTCAGCTGGTATCAGCCTACGGTACCTTTTTCTCGCTGCCTCACTAAGCTTATAAGGCCTAGCGAACTTTTTCTTTTCCCGTCCCTGGTTCCACCCACCCTGGTCCCACCATTTGCCTTAACTATATTATATATTATAACTTGATTAGGAGTGTGCCAAGGAGACTGAAAGCAGTTCGAAGAGCTAGAGGAGCAATACTTAGTACTGATCATATTCACGTTGTAGTTATTTATGAAAAAAATTAAGTACAAATTTTTTTTATTTCCTGTAAAAATTTACTGTTTTCTTAACTTGCTGTTTTCTGCATTTGATTGTTTGTCTCTTCGACATTTGTAATTTACACTAACGAATATCCCTACCAAGTCTACGAATTGACATTTTCTTAGATTTAATATGGGGAGTTTTTTTGTGAATGAGCCATATTGTAGCTATATTATCATTACCACGTTCTCACATAATACTAACTTAAAATAGCGACGCATGTGGTAAATGTAGAGAACCGGAGACCAGTTTTACTGGAAACGAGTCATTTTATATCCTTTCATCTGCGGAGACTCTAACCGTAATACTCCGTTGACTGCGCTGTTTAATAAAATGGACGGCTGATTGGGCCCAATCAGTTTAAACGCAAATATCTTGATTTTGGTATATCGAATACTATAATATGTATACATTTCTGAATTATCTATGAAATTTCCTATAAACGAGTACATATATTTAATAAAGTTTTAAAGTAATTAGTATAACTAAATATTGAATAAAGTCAAAACTATCATATTTCTCAATGACACAAAGTTTTTTAATAGTTCAATTTTATTTTATTTTAATCTTACATCTATTGTTTACAATATTATATGTGCAAAATCATACTTTACAACTTAGGCTACAATACAATATTTTATCATAAAACGCATTAATAATAAGCTTACAAGAACTCACAATCATCTTACACCGATGTAGAATGTAGTTCGGACCAGATGCGGCATAATGCGGCGTAATGCTTTAGTCAATAAAAATAGTTTTTTTTTTCATTTTGTTATAATGATTCAGCCTTGAAAATCTTTTTTTTCTTTACATGATTCAGTCATCTTTCAATAGGTCTTGCTAAGTTTTAGAAATCTCAATAAAGTATTTCATAAGTACTCTTAATGCCGATAACAAAATTTTAGTCGTAAGTGCCATATTTTTTAATTATTTGAGCAAACAAACTTTAACAGCACTTGTACAGAAATAAAGATTCATTCATTCCTTTAAAAACCATAAAACCACTCAAGGGTCACTCCCGCTGAAGCAGAGTTATAAATTACGTTTTTTGTAAACAATACCCAATGCACCATATTATGTATCGAGTGACAGAGGCGCCGCGAGGTGCGCAGCGGTTATGTTACATTTTCAATAACCAACAACATTATTTCTCCAAAAGGTAACATATTTTCTTTAACACAAATAATAGCTACGAAATAATAAAATTTTAAATAAATATATCTCTTCCTGAAATAAAAAAAATACAATTTATGTATATTTTTAAAGAACCCACATCTTATGCATTATACAAAAATATGCCACAATTAAAGTCCGATTCTGCACTTTTTTGTACATCATGTACTAGTCCATTAAAACATTTTTTTACGTGGTAGAGCCATGCTGCAGTTATATGAGTAGTATAGTTGTAGCACGAATAGGCCGGCTCGACCGGGGAAGGACCACGCTCTCACCGAATACCAGCGTGAAATAATAGCTTAATACTTCTGTGTTTCGTATGGTGAGTGTAGAGAACCGGAGAGCCTTTTTACTGGAAACGAGGAGTTCCATTTTAGTCGTCACGGGTGACATGCATCTGCATTTTGATTTGTAATCGAGGATAGATATAGATATCTATGGGCCGCAGCAACCACCACAGGTGGACTGCGTGCTCTTTTGTCACCCAATCCTATAGGTGTATTCATTTCAAATATGAGAGCCGTGGTGGCTCAGAAGAGCCGTGGTAGCTCAGATGGTTAGCTCTCGCTGTAAATTTCACAGTACGCTAGCAAGCCGGGTTCGATCCCCGCTATCAATAATGAAATTGTTAATTGCAATTTTAAGTGCTGATCTACCAGGTGATCGGCGGTGAAGAAAGACATTGTGAGAAAACCTGCACGTCTGTGAAATAAGATGCAAAATATTTCGAAAACATGTGAAGTTCGCCAAAATTGTATGCCAAGGTACTATTTGAAATGGTCATGAAAGAAACCGATGGAAAAATTTGGGATGTGCAAGCGGGATTTAGAAAGGGAATGGGATGTACAGATCAAATCTTCTCCATGCGCATGATCGCGGAGAAGTTTTTGGCCAAAAACCAAAAGGTTTTTTGTGCGTTCATGGACTTGGAGAAGGCCTATGACAGAGTGGATAGGAATGTGCTATGGCAAACACTGAACTCATTTGGGTTGAGCGCTGGCTTGATACAGGCATTGGAATCTCTTTATAGGGACTCTAGTGCTTGTGTTAGGATCAACGGGGTCTACTCCGACTGGTTTGGCATCCATAAAGGTGTCAGACAGGGCTGTGTGGCTTCCCCGTGGTTGTTCAACCTATTTATGGACAGTTGTTTGCAAAATTTGAAAGTTGAAGAATGCGGATTAAGAGTGGGTGAGTTAACCATCAAATGCCTTTTGTACGCCGATGATCAAGTTATTCTTGCGTCGTCAGCGGCTGAGTTGCAAATGATGGTTACATTAATGAACAAATCATTAAAAGAAAGGGGTATGAAAGTGAACGCAAGTAAGACGAAAATTATGGTTTTTGAAAGAGATGAAAGTAAAACGATATGTGAAATAAGAATAGATGGGGAGTTGATCGAGCAAGTAGATGAGTTTGTATATTTGGGTTGCGTATTTATCAGGGATGGGAGATATGATAAGGATATAGAACGACGAGTGAACGCAGGAAACAGAGTAAATGGGGCCCTGCACTCTATTGTGAAGAGTCAAAATGTGTCAAAAAAGGCACGTATGGCAATTCACAATGCTGTGTTGGTCCCTACTTTAACGTATGGTAGTGAAAGTTGGGGTGTGGAAGAAGAAGCACGAGAGTAGAATAAATGCAGTAGAAATGCGGTCGTTAAGGAGTATGTTAGGGCTGAATCTGCATGACAGGGTGAAGAATTGTGTGATAAGAGAAGAGTGTGGTTTGCAAGATGATGTTGTGACCAGGATTAAGAAAGGAATGCTTCGGTGGTTTGGTCATGTGGAAAGAATGGATGAGGAAAGAGTGACAAAGAAAATTTATGTTGCAGAAGTGAATGGCAGAGTCGGAAAGGGTCGTCCTAGGCGAAAATTTATCGACCAAATTGGCGATTTATTGAAAACGGGCCAAATTAGGAGTACCCTTAACCGACGAGCATGCATGCGTAGGTGTATGGATGTGAAGGAGGCGAGAGAGGTGTGTCAGGATCGTGCCAAATGGAAGTCTGTAGTCTCTGCCTACCCCTCTGGGTGACAGACGTGAGTGTTTATGTATGTATTCGCCAACACGCATTGGAGCAGCGCGGCGGAAACTTCTTTGCCCTAAAACCCTCTGAGAAATAAGGGGATGTCTTTGCCCAGCTGTAGGGCGTAATAAGACTGTAATTTAACTAAGTTAAGTATTCATTTCGACGATGAGAGAGCCCTGGTAGCTCAGATTGTTAGCTCTCGCGTTAAATTTCACAGTACGCTAGCACATCGGGTTCGATCCCCGCCGGCATCAATGAAATTATTAATTACAATTTTAAGTGCTGATTTACCTCTTGCTTGGCGGTGAAGGAAAACATCATGAAGAAGTCTGACTGAGAAATAAAAAAAATTTCCAAGGCATGTGCAGTTCGCCAACACTCATATGGGCAGCGTGGCGGACACTAGGGCAAAGACCTAAAACCTTTTCAGAAGTGAGGGAAGGCCCAGCAGTGGGACGGAAATAGGGTGTGTAACTTAACTAACTTAACAATTTTGACGATGATAGTCCGAAATAATTAGCTGAACAAATTATAGCTAGGCAACAATAAAAACTAAATGGATGGATGGACATAAGTATAAAATTGAATAAATATATAACATAGGTACTCATTTCTTTAAAAGGCTCCTGGTAATTGTTGGATTTACTGTATCTACATTACAATTCATTTACGAATGGTAGTGTAGGTAGCAGCAATCTTGCTCTAGGTTGAAACATAACGCAACGTTACACGATTTGCAAAGTACATACAGATAAAATGTACACTAAAAAAACAATATAAGAAATATGTGTCTGATGTGACCTTAAAAATCACAACCTGTTCATATTAAATTAAAAAAAAATAAAAATTTCAAAATTAAATAATATTAAAAATATTAAAATAAAAATATTAAAAAGCATATTATGTAAATACTTTCTAATTTTCTGATTTAATTAATTGTTAAAAAAATTCCGAAGTCTTGTGTTAACAAACATGACATATCCAAATGCCACATTCAATTTTTCATAAATCATCGAATAATCGTGGAGTCAACCAAGCTCTAATTCTCTGCTCCAGGGCGCTAGATTCTTTACTATTCTAACCATTCAACTGAATTTGAACTTGATGCAATATGGAAAACTTTCGTTCATTTTCGCCACCCGCAAAACAGAGAACTAGAATTCACTACTGCGGACGTCACAAAAATGGACACTATTGCACCTATTGTGTATTTACATTAAAATTTTGAAAATATTGCACTTTATCCTCATTTTAATGTACTAAAACTGTGAACGATGAACAATTACACATATTTTAACACAAAACTGACAGTCAAAACTAAAATTTTACGTACATTTCGAGTCAACTTTCCTCAACCAGCATGTTAGTTCTAAGATAGCAGTTTGCTTCATACATATAAAAAAGATTTTACACGTACTTAATAAGATAAAACACAAAATGAGATTACAAATAAGAAGGTTACTTACCCAGGCATTGTTTTAACACAATTCACCTCACAATAAATATAAATTAATACAAAGTAATTACAAACAACTTCGTTGTTAGCGCGCGTCAATCACACTAATGGCTGAATCGAGGAACGGACGACATTTAAGAATGATTTAAATAAAATATACTACTAAAGTGTATAAGCTGTGGGGTTTTTATGCTAGCCTTTTTATCCTGTACACATTAACATATGGTAGAATGAGTTAGAAATAGCGCATAATGCTTTGTTTCTTCATTAAAAGAGCGGGTAAAAAATGTCTAACACTTGGACACCCGCAGTCAACGGAGATATTTTCGTGTCCAAGTCTTTTTTTCAAATGTCAATTTGATTTTAAATAGAGAAGAGATGTAGATATCTATGGACCACAGCATCCATTTTTCATCAAGTGGACTATTGCAAAAAAAAAAAAACAATTAATACATATCAATGTTACCATAGCTCTTGTTTCAGGTTAAAAAGGTTAACCTTAAGGTTTTAAAGGTTAAAGAGTAACAGGAGCAAGTTCGTTCCTAAATTTAACAAGCTTTTGTTGAATAAAAACACAAAAAAATACACACACATATATATATATATATATATATATATATATATATATATATATATATATATATATATATATTGCTTTTTGAATTGAAAGAAAACGGAGTTTTATAGATTTTGATGTGTTTGATTTCGCTTTAAAATGGAAAGATAAAACCGCAGGCATGTGCTGTTCAAACTGTTGTACAAACTCTGCGGGATACGAAGTGCTCTGTTCTATGTCCATAACTGTGTCTACTGACAAATACTCTGTTATTTCGCCTGCTACTTCGCTTAATATATTTGAATTTATTTTTTAACGGTCCCATGTTTTGGTGCAAGAATCGCCCTTTCACATAACCATTTGTCTTCATGCATGTTGTTCGTTAAATCTGAATAAACGCTCGCAATTAATTCAGAATGACTCTGTACTAAATTACAAAAATCTCTCGTTAATTTGATACAGCCCTCAGCATCCGTTTCAAACCGCCAATAGCCAATTTTTAATAATGTGTCAGCATAGTTTCCAGCATTGATATCATTATACAAATGCACTCTCATATTCGTAGTTAAACTGAATTTTGTCACCTTGTTTCATTAAATAGACGACTTGAGGCATGCTTTAATTTCATCTTCAGGTGTGCCCTTTTGAATGACAGGTAAAGTTTGGCGAAAGTCACCAGCCAGTAAAACCACCATTCCTTATTATTTATATTAATCAATGGGTATTGCAGAGCGTCATAAAATTGTGTGTATCGGCTACCCGTTGCAACGTATCATCACGTGCTCGCAAGACAATGTCTCGTGAAGAAAATCGATCACCACTAATTACGGCTGCTATTTCTTTTATCAAGGGTGCATTGTAGCACTTTTCATGCTCTCCTCGAGGGGTCCGATCTGCGTGAATGACGACTTTATAATCCTCTTCAATTAGGTTTTCTAATGCAGTTTTAAATGTTTTGACTAAAGTGTTACGTTTATGCAAGAATCTTTGAATTTTGAACACTGTTTCTCTCTCCACTCCCTGGATAAATTGGCAGCGACGGTCTACCTCAATTTCTTCGACACCCATAAAATATACTTATAAAAATTTATGCTGTTCGTTTTCAGCTGCAAAAAGTGAACCTATTCTATAATAAATTTGCCCTTGCACCGTAAATGTAGGCGAAAGTCCCGGCGTTATTATTTCCCGGTCAACTCCGAAGGACGTCATTTGAAAGCATGAGTTATATTTCCGGATCCTGTTTAAAAAGCGCCGTGGCTCATTAGTATCATATAAAAAGAGAGTTTTAAAAGGTTCTTATTGTTCCCCAAGTAACGGAAGAGACACTTTGCCATTGGAACAGCACATGCCTGCGGTTTTGTCTTTCCATTTTAAAGCGCTGCAAAATAGACACGCCTGGTCCATCTGTCGGATAACAACTAACCTGTGATTTTTATAATCAATCAACGGATCATAATTGAATGCTACGTCATTAAAAACCGACCAATTGTTTCTTTGAAAATTTTGTCGACGTTCAGCTTGGAGCTTTGCATTTGCATCTCTTCGCGCCTGTGTCTCTTCTGGTGTTTCAGATGCCCTTATAATAGATTGACGTTCAGCTTACTCAATGAGTCTGTGTTGAGTTTCATCAGGTGTTTCCATGGCTCTTAAAGCGGCCTGACGTTCCGCTGGTTTGAATAGCCTTTGCTGACTTTGAGCAGGTGTTTCAGTAGCTCTTAATGTAGATTGACGCTCTGCCTGTTTAAGACGCCTTTCTTGAATTTGAGAAGGTGTTTTGGAAGCTCTTAAAGCAGCCTGACGCTCTGTCTGTTCAAGACGCCTTTGCTGACGTTGAGAAGGTGTCTCAGATGCTCTAAAATCAGCCTGACGCTCTGCTTGTTCTTACCTTGTCAGTTCAGCATCTTCTAAAGATTCAAGCGATCGAGCTAATTTTTCGCTTGTCTTTGAGAAGATACTCTTGAAAGGTTGGACTTACGTTTGCGAGGCATTATGAAGTAACAAAAAACCTTTTTATGAAAAAACGTTAAAATACCTAAAAGGAATTAAATTTCCTTTTAAATATTTTTAAAACAAATCCATGTATCTAAAAGAAATAAATATTCCTTTTAAATATTTTTTAAAATCAAAACAACAAAACCTATTCAAGACACAATACGAATCCGAAAACGATAGCCAAAAAAATCGAATCAACTTAAACCAAATCACAAAACAAATCGCAGAAACCGAAATCAAAAGCAGTAGTCAATATAAATATAACCAACGAAAAAAGAAGTAAGTGTATAGGTAACGTATACACTATCTATACTATTATTTTTCCTTTGAAATATTGTTAAACAACCTAAAACAACAAAAACCAGTTCACGATTCTAAATAAATAAATCCAAAATCCAAAATCAAAGCCAGAGTCTAAATATGTATAAAGGAATACCAATCAAATCAACAAAACCGATCCAAGAAAATACACAAATCCGAAAATGAAAGCCAATATAAATCCATTCAACCTTAACCAAATCACAAAGCATATAACAAACAAACGAAATCGAAAGCAGGTAGTCGAATAAGCTACGAAATAGAAACAATTTAAGCGTATAGGTACCGTATGCACTATAAGTTGACGGGCGGCTCAACGGCGGGAGTAAAGTACATGTCAGGCAACATTTCGTTACCGCGTTTTAAAAACCTAGTAACGACATCTAGCGGAATCAATTTAAACTATGTATACGTTAGTTAATAAGAACTTTCAAAAAAGTATTTTTCTTATAATTTTGTACAATTTTTCTTATTGTAATACCCATTCATTCATAACCAAATATTATACGAACTGTATTCATTTCCGTTCAATAAATATTACTAAGGCTTATTAATAAGGCTTACTAAGAACTGTTTTTACCACAGTTAAGTAATAGTTAAGGGTGAAATAAGGGTGAAAGCGTGACAGGTGATGATAGTATTTCTGATCCATACTTATAATCACGCCTGTAACCCTTGCGGGGTAGGCAGAGCATCAACTGATTACTTTATATCGTCTGCGAGGTTATCGCCTATTCTGTGAATTACAATGCACCAAAACGTTTGAAGAAAATCAGCTGGTGAATTTTATGTATTTTGTTGCTCTCTTCACGGTCCTCCGTGGAAAAATACAGATCCATACATTTGTTATCTTAATTTTGGTAAAAAGTCATAATTTTCCAGACCTTCTGTGTTTGTACATCGTACCGTCGTCCGTTTTGTAGAATCACGGTGGAGCTAGCTAGCTGAATTTAATTTTGAAACATATTCGATTTTCCCACGGGAATGATATGTTTTTCCGCTGAAAAAAGTAGCCTATGTCATACAAAAAATCCTGCAATGCCGACGCTCTGTTGCAAAGTGAAAGAAGGACAAACAAACAAACAAACACACTTTCGCATTTGTAACATTAGTATATATATATATATATATATATATATATATATATATATATATATATATATATATATATATATATCCATACTAATGTTATAAATGCGAAAGTGTGTTTGTATATATATACATGTTTCTAAATCTACATGCGTGCGCGTGTGTGTGAGTTTTTCTGTGGTGAGAGTGTGTTTTTACTGTTTTACTGTGAGTAGATTTTATATTTTGAAATTAGTAGGATTGCCCGAATTATTCATGATTTATACGTATAAATAATACTAAAACAATAAAAAATTAAAATTACATCAACATATTAGAGGTTTAATAGACTCAATGTCTAATAGACATTCAATAGCATCATAGTCAAGGAAAATTTAGGAGAAAAGAGTGATTTAGACGACTTTAAGTACGACCCAAGAGCATGCATGAAGACTACTATCAACGAGATAAAATATAAAAACATCAGCTTAAACAATAAGTTAAATTACCAGCTGCAATGCATCATATTGATGAGGTGCTGGAAAAGTTGCAAAAAAATGAAAAAGATATGGCTGAAGATCGGAAATACGTGTCTATGGGCCACAGCGTCTACTTACATCAGGTGGACTGGGTGCTCGTTTGTCACCCTTAATATATAACAAAAATACATACGTCAATTAGAGGATAAAATAGAGCAATTAGAGAGGCAAACCCGTGCCACCAGCTTAGAGATAAGAAATAAATCAAAAGAAAATGATAAAAGTAAGTAGAGACTTGCTAAGATAGTCATTGAATTAGGTAAAATTATCAACGTGCCGATACTCAAATGAATTACTTAATTCATAGGTATCACAAATGCTCATTTTGTTATGATCAAGTGCCCATGCTTAAACGGTGAGATAGTAGATTGCAAAGATAACTCACGTACATAACAATGTATTCATTTCTTCTATGATTGTGTTGTTTCGTCGCACACGCATCCACACTGCAGTAACAATTTTAAGCTCGATGCTCTTCGTAACGTATGATCTCCTATTATTTCACTAATATTATTTTACTAGCAGTGAAGGATCACGTCTCAGTTCCTTCCTTCCTTCACTGCTGGCCATATGAGGATACTCAAAGTCGCTCAGCGAGCTATGGAGGGGCTATGCTTTAGGGTTTCTCTGCGTGATAAACTTAGAAATGTGTATATCCGCAGAAGAACCAGAGTGACCGACACGGATTAGTAATCTGAAGTGGCAATGGGCCAGCCATAATATAGCTAAATGAACCTATAACCGATGGGGCGAAAAGGTTCTCGAGTGGCAGCCTCATACTGGTAGGTGATACGTAGGGCGATCCCCCACTAGATGGAGTGACGACCTGGTAAGCCATGCAGGAAGTCGATGGATACAGGTAGCTCAGGACCGTGCTTTGTGGCATACCTTGGGGGAGGCCTATGTTCAGCAGTGGACTTGTGACGGGCTGTAATGATGATGAATGATGATGATTTTACAAGAAATTTAATATTAGAATTTTAATTAATTGCGATCAACAAAATAAACACCTTTGATCTTTTCGAATGTGTGGGAGTGAAGGGGAGATAAAAGATGTTAAAAATAAAAATTAAATATGTTAATGCAATCGAATACAATTAAGATATTTCAAATTGATAAATACAAAATGATTGAAATCCTGTTTAAAATGTTAATAGAAAAAGGGTATGTGCGTTTGAAATTAAATAAATAGTTTTCATATTACAAAACGTTGAATCTACACTATTAAAATTTTATTTACTTATTCACCATAAATTTAAAAGTTAACAGTTTTACGATTGCGTATGAAATATTAACACATGTAAATCGCAATACGCGCTTTTATAGTACACCTTTATATTACAATTACTTTGTCGTAAAGCGACAATTAAAAACTAAATAACCTAACCTAACTACAACAAAACAACCAAAAATAAAATAAATTATTTAAAAATTTGAAAAGATTTACAGTTTCTTTTATAAAAAAAGGTATGAAGGTGATGATGGGCTGTAATGATGATAGTGATTTACAATATTATTAAAAAAAAATAACAAAAATAAAGATACTGCAACGAAGTATGCACAGGCTATGCCTATGATCGGTGCGCAGCGCCTGCTCTAGGTACACGCAGAATCTGGAGAAAGCACATGCAGCGTCTGGAGAAGGTACACGCAGCGCTTGGAGTAGGCCCACGCAACGCCCGGAGCAGATACACGCAGCACCCGGAGTAGACACGCAGCGTCTGGAGTAGGTACACGTGGCGCTTGAAGTAGGCAAACACAACGTCCGGAGTAGACACACACAGCGTCCGGAGTAGACACGCAGCGTCTGGAGTAGGAACACGCAGCGCTTGAGACAAACACGCTCAGCGGCCGAAGATAGCGCGGGCACTAATAGGTGGAGGCGTAGGCGTGGCTAGGCGACGACTTCAGGAGAAGGCTTGCAAGATCCCGAGGCAGTGCGGATAAAGCCTTTAAGAGGTGCTTCTCGTATCAAAGCTGAAGTGAGGACCTCTATCGGCCGATTCTTCGGCTTTTATACTTTTTGACGGATCTGGGATAAGAACGAGAAATTATTTGAAATTATTTAAATTAAAAGCAAATTTTTGTAAATGGCCAAGAAGAAAAGAGTATTTTTGAAGTAAAAACATCAGGCCGGTAACGATATTTGAATAAAAATTGCCATGACAACCAGATAAACAACGATGTCAAAACATGTCAAATTTTGGTTTTAGGCTCGTAATAGAGAAACGGCAAGATTTAAGTGAAAAATTAGATATTATTTATATAGGAAAAAAAGGTAGCGCAACAGTGCGCACGAAGCCCGAAATTGCAGAGTTACGGAGAACTAAATAAAAGATCGAAAAAGGTAGACTCCATTGACACCGATTTAAAAAGTGCTGATAACGTGAAAATACGAAGTGAAAATGATTTGTTATTGTGTTCTTATGGTTTAAAAACGTTACAGGATCCTATGAAAATAAAAGTGATGCAAAATATCCAGTTTTGAGGCTAATGCAGAAAATCAAAAACAAAATGGAAAAATAAATTCAAAATAGTGTAAAATGGTATGTAAGTAGCATAACACTACAACTTTTATTTTTACTTTAGATATAATTATTGTGACTTTAGTCTTGATAAGCAGTCTAGCACTTTGGGGGCATTAATTCAAGATGTTCGGCATCTCGCGAAGTTCCTGGAGCGATTTTGCTTGTATGATGTTACTATCGACAATGTACGAGTTATAGATGTTATAACCGTTAAAATTGATTTCACGTCAAAGTCCAGTTCTTCAACATAATTAATTTAAGGATATTAGTGAACATTTTCAGATAAACGTAACGTCGTTAAATAAAAATGAAATAAAAATTAATTTTAAATAAAAAAATAAAGATATATTATATCCCCCTAAATATAATAAAACAAATAATATTCTTATAAATAAAATTCTTGAATATTCTGCTAAAATTAAAGCAAAACCCCCTCTTCTATATTCAATATTAAACCCTGAAACTAATTCTCTTTCTCCTTCTGCAAAATCAAAAGGAGTTCGATTAGTCTCCGCTAATCTCGAAGAAATTCAACTTATTCTTAAAGGTAATATTAAAAAAAAATCAATTAAATCTTGATAAATAAAAAATTTTATTATATTAAAATCCATAATTAATATAATTCTTGATAATATAATTAAAGCTAATCTTACTTCATATGAAATTGTTTGTGCAACAGCTCGTAACCCTCCCAATAAAGAATAATTAGAATTTGAAGATCATCCTGCAACCATAACAGTAACCCTGCCGAAATAACGGATATCAAACCTGTGGTGTACAATACTACTCTACTCCACACTTCAATGTATTGTAAATCTATTTGGCATCGCTTTAAAGAACTTAAAATAGCTCACGATTTGATAAAGTCTTCTCATAGACCACAAAGATAAGCCAGCAAGGCACTGCAATTTCTACAAAACGCTGACTATAACACTCAATCTGTCTTTTGCGTAATTTGCCTTATTGTCCATGTTGCGATAGCCTTCTGCAATATTTGTGCCGATTCATTACAAGTGTAAAGGGCCGATAATTATTTAATATATTCTAGCTTAACATTTATCCGTGGCCCGGTTCGCGTACTAACTATACCAGGATTAAGCTCCACGATTGAAATCTCGACTAAACTCGGATATCGTTTTTCCATGGAATCACTAACAATAAAATTGAAATAAAGTACATATATATATATATATATATATATATATATATATATATATATATATATATATATATATTTTATGTACTTTATTTTATTTTTTATATATATTACTGTGTATGTATGTACTTTATTTCAATTTTATTGTTAGTGATTCCATGGAATAACGATATCCGAGTTTAGTCGAGATTTCAATCGTGGAGCTTAATCCTGGTATAGTTAGTAAACATATATGTATTTACTTCACTTCACTTGCTTTTTTATATTGAAAGGTAGGAATAGCTCTCAAAACGTGTCAGTATAAAATTGTTTGCATGGTTTGAAGTTTAAATCGGTATACCAACGGTAACCAAATAAAATATATGTTCGATTATCGGATCATTAGTCAATGTTTAATGTTTTAAAACAAACAAGCACATAGTCCACCCGATGGTACGTGGAATCTGTAGCACATAGACATACAGATTATGTCTGTCCTCATTTAAAAATAAAAAAGCAGATGAGTTTTCAATCTCGAGGACAAAGCTGGAATGCCTTATGTTTTCCGATTCTCTACAATCACCAAAAGAAACACAGCTGTATTCATTTGCTAAATTACGCAGCTATTCTGCAACGACGCGGTTCTTTTCTGGCCGATTCAACCCATTCGTGCTACAATTGACTCTACCACATTATAAATATAGATTACTCTTCCATTTCAAAGTAATATTTTTACATCAAAATATTTAAGTTCGTTTCTTAATTTTAGTTTTGTTCATCAGAGATATGAGTGTCCTCAATACTCAGTTGATGTTGTGTAATATGTTGAATATTCTACACATATAGAATTATATTATTTCACCTAATAAGACAGACCTTCTCCGTACAAACCGTTTTGTTTATGTAATATTTTAAATAGTATTTTTTTATTGATGGGTTGATCATAATGACAGAATAAGAAGAAAAAAAACAGTATATAGCAAAAATATTATATTATTTAGAAAGAAGAATATCGACTGCGTGGGAGATAATGTTTTGGTGAACGTATGGTAAACGTAAGCTCAAAGGCAATCATTGGCCCTAAACTCGAAGGTAGGCCCAAACATAGGGTAATATACAAAATAAAATCTATCACGTACCTCTTTATATATTTTTACAATTACGTCGATCGTATTACAATTAATGATCTTCGTAAAGGTTGGTAATATATTTTTGTTTAGTATTGTGCATTTTATTTTTAAGATGAAAATTTTCTTAACGCCACAACGTAATTTTCCAACGAAATCGCCTTAGTGGGCGACAATAAGTTACGTTCGTGTTTTTGTCCCAAATATGGGCCTCTTGCGTCTTATAAGCCTAACATTAGACGAATATACATATCTTTTTTTCACAAAACCTTGACATTAATATAATCAATATAGGTACGTATGCGTATTTGTGAATGGACGACAGGAGACTGCGCACAATAATGTTTGACGGAAGTCAATGTCCTTAATAACATTTCAATTTACTTTTAAACGAAATCATCTTTAATATAAATATTAACGATATACATAGATATTCTAATAAAGTACTAAAGAACATTTCTAAAACTAGATTATTGCTCATAAATTTATAATTGGATGGAGATGGAGTGGATGCTGTAGCCCATAGAAATCTACATTTATCCTCGATTAAGAATCAAAACGCAGATGCGTTGTCACCCCTGAGGACTAAGATGGAATGCCTTGTTTTCACTAAAATAGGGCCTCCGTATTTCTACACTCACCATACGAAACACGGCGGTATTGAGCTACTACTTTACGCTAATATTCTGTGAGAGCGTGGTATTTACTTTGTCGAGCCGACCCGTTCATGCTACAACCATAATATAGCTGTAGCGTGGCTCTACCACGTATGAAATAAATAAACTTTTTGTTTAATTTTTATTATATATTATTAATATGTTTCATTTATTATTTAGTTTAAATTACTTAGTCGATAAGTTATTATAGCTTATTTAATTTGTTATAATGTTCTACTTTTAATGAATAAAAAACTGTTTATATGTTACAACATATAAGAACCTCTAAGAATCTATGTTCAAAAAGACTGTTTTATTTTTCAAATTAAAGCTAGCTCTCAAATTCCATTAGAGATTGATTTGAAATCAAAATGGAGTATCCAGATGTTTTTTAAATTAACTGTTTGTCGGGGAAACAGAGATACACTAGGGTCGGGCGAATAAATTTCGCAAATCCCGAGTACGGACACCGTTGATCTAAATCGGAGCTTAATGCAGCAATATGTTGCTGGGGCTTAGAAACCAGTGTTATGGGATACGGTTAAGATTAACACGAATTTCGGTAGACATTTATTAACTAAAATATTATTTTTTGGTCCTTTAATTAATATATTCATATTGTCGTTAGATATATCGTTGTAGATTCTAAATATGGATGTATATGATATAATAATTATTTTATGAGCTTAGGGTTTGTGGAGCACCTCTTGCACCTTTTTGTATCCGGTAGGTTACGTCATTGATCCTTGTCACAATCCGGTACGGTCCTTCTCATTTAGTTTGAAGCTTAGGAGATTTCCCTTTGCTGCGGACTGGATTGTGCAACCACACTACTGAACCTTCGTTGAACCCTTTGTTGTTCATTTTGCGGTCATACTGGGTTTTCATCTTTTCAGACATTTGCTGGCGAGATTGTCTGACATGCTCATAAATGTCATTCATTTTGTTCCGCAAGTGTTTTGCATAATCGGATAAACTGCTGGGGGCATCAGCTCGTATTCTGGTGATTAGGTCTGCAGGCAGCCGTAATTCTCTTTCAAAGTTTGCAAAAGCTTGTGCCACTGATAAAATTTCGTGAACAGCGCTTCGATATCCCAGAAAATGGTTGTATGTGCTTGTCCCAATCTCGTTTCCTATTGTTTACAACTTCTCAAAAATGTCTGATTAAATCGTTCTACCATTCCATCAGATTGCGGGTGGTAAGAAATTGTTCTTGTTTTATAATTACCCATGACTCGGCAAGATTCTT
Organism: Parnassius apollo; assembly: GCA_907164705.1. Taxonomy (NCBI): domain Eukaryota; kingdom Metazoa; phylum Arthropoda; class Insecta; order Lepidoptera; family Papilionidae; genus Parnassius; species Parnassius apollo. The sequence continues at coordinate 142,165 of CAJQZP010001370.1, read as the reverse complement.
GAAATGTTTGAGACTCAAAATTCCTTCCTTGATCGCTGCGAATGTCTAAAGATGGAGTATCGACACCAACGTGGTTTACCAGAGAAAGCTTCATGAATTAGTTTATCTGCAACTGTTGAAGCTTCTTGATTTAGAATGGCAGAAACCTTTGGCTACTTAGTGAAGTAATCCACTACAACCATGAAATATTTGTTACCACTTTCACTTTCCGGAAATGGTCCCGCAACGTCAAGGACTATTCTCTCCCATGGTGCATCAATATTGTACAAATTCAATGCACCTCTAGTACGAGCTTGAGGACCCTTCACAGCCGCACGTGGTGTACATTTGTGACACCAATCCCCGACATGGTCACGACAGTGCAGCCAGTAAAACCGTTCTCGGATCTTCAGTAGGGTTTGCTTAACTCCCATATGGCCTCCTTATGAACCATTATGGTACAGCTGTAGAACATGTGATACTTTAGCAACCATTTGCAAATGACAGCTGTCTGCCACAGAAATCCACCCTGAATCAGCATGCTCTCCCCTTGGGCCCAATAGCTCTTCGTCGTCAAACTTATCGCTGATACATCGCTCCACTCTGACTTGGAAGCGCTGGCCTTCATTCGTTCTAGAATCGGCTTGATGTTCGGATCTTCCCGCTGTGCATATTATAAGCTGTCATTCCAATTGTTGCTGAGTTGGTCAGTCCTGAGAATCGTCACAGATAACACTTCCTTACCACCACCTATGGTTGTATCCTTAATCGATGGGAACGATGATTCTGCCGCACGGCTTTCACCTCCAATGAGTCAAGGTGCCCTTAAGCGTCTCGTGGTGCCCGAGTCTCACACCGTTCTGAGTTCAAGGTCATGGGTGCCTTCGACGAGTGTTTGCACCAGGTTACCTTCAATGGTGGCAGGTACAGACCGGTGCTTTTCGAACCAGCTTCTCCACCTCAAGGGCCCACTGCTGCAGGTTTTTATTGACGCGATCCTTAAGCTACGCAAGAAATATGTGTTCCAAGTGAGCGTCACCATATCTAGCCTCCAATGCCTCAAGGAGCTGCTCTCAAGTCACTTCCTTACCGAGGACTTCCAGAACGGTTAAAATGCGTGGTCGCGCAGGCCTAGTATGAGAGCAGTCATGGCCTGACTTTTATTACAGCCGTTCGCCTTCATGACAGACTCGAACTGGATTTTATAGGCCGACCATGAAGAAGTCCCGTCGAACAGCGGCACTTTGAATCCACGTAGCAAAGGTGTTGTAGTCACCACGGGAGCTGTGATTCCATCCTCAAGTTTGAGGTAGTCCAGTATTTTCTTCAAGTGCTGCAACTGCTGACGGGCTGGCCTCCATGGCCAGCAGCTGGCTCTCTGACTTCTGTGGCATTGCACTACCAATTCGATTTTGTTCCGTCTCCTGCTGGCGTTAACTATGGGTAAGGGCACCCCGCCTGTCATCCTTCGGTAAAATTGGCATTATTTGATTCCACTTCTGACACACGTGTTGCTGACATGTCCAGAAGTCGCTTCATACAGGGTTAAACATGCCGGGAATGTACCCCCGAAGTTGCTTGCAACATCAAAGGACTGTTTATTAATCACACTTAACACTTAGTTCGCAAATATATCGCTTCAAAGTATTCGCTTGTATCGCTAATTCTATACGGACCGCAACCGAGGCACGGTTGCGGTCCTAAACCCCTTTATATAGGACCTTTTCTGTTGAAACATCCAGAATGCTCGAGCACATACCGTTCCCGACCGAAAAGTTCTCTCCCAGTTCCGCGACTCGATACTAGATGGCGCTAGTGGGAAAGTTCTAGCATGGAATTTTCTAGAAAGCTCTCCTTGCTCTACTACCTGACAGAGGATGGCGCTAGTTGCATTCATTATGGCTTGTAACAATTATAAGATATTGTTACGAGCTTGAGGGTTCGTGACAATAAAAGTTGCCGATAGAATTACCTAAATTAACACTTTAATTTAGTTTACACAAATTAAAACTTAAAACACTAACAATTAAACACACTAATTCACTTAATTCCGCTCCCAAGCTTCTCTTGTGTCGCCGAGTTCAACTCTGCCCCGATCGCATCTTGCAGCGCCTATTTATATAATTAGCAAAGAAGCGTCCCGAACATTCAAGTAAATGCGCGCCAGGCAACGAGTATTCGAGTGTAGATTTTCCAGAAACTTAGTTCTTCGGGTGGCGCTGTCGGTCGAAAGATTTGTGATGTCATTTTCTTCAACGCTCCCCTCGCTCTCGTTCCTGACACTAGATTGCGCTAGTGTGCCAATTTTAGCGCGTAACACTGCCCCCTCCTAAGACATGCTCGTCCCGAGCATTATCGGTCCCATAATAACGCGCTAGGCGATCCACATGGACGATCTTAGGAGTCCCTCTTGCGCCTTTCTGTATCCGGTAGGTTACATCGTTGATCCTGGTCACAATCCGGTATGGGCCGTCCCATTTAGCTTGAAGCTTAGGAGATTTCCCTTTGCTGCGGACTGGATTGTGCAACCACACAAGTGAACCTTCGTCGAACCCTTTGTTGTTCATTTTGCGGTCATACCGGGTTTTCATCTTTTCAGACATTTGCTGGCCCGATTGTCTGACGTGCTCATAAACGTCATTCATTTTGTTCCGCAAGTTATTTGCATAATCGGTTATACTGCGTGGAGCATCAGGTGGTACCCCGGTGATCAGGTCTGCAGGCAGCCGTAATTCTCTTCCAAAGTTTGCGAAAGCTGGTGTCACTGCTGTACTTTCGTGAACAGCGCTTCGATATGACAACAAAAACGGTTGTATGTGCTTGTCCCAATCTCGTTGCCGATTGTCTACAACTTTTGCTAGGTACCTCTCCAATGTCGAATTAAATCGTTCTACCATTCCATCAGATTGCGGGTGATAAGAAGTCGTTCTTGTTTTATGAGTACCCATAACTCGGCAAGTTTCCTGGAATATTTGAGACTCAAAATTCCTTCCTTGATCGCTGTGAATCTCTAAAGGTACACCAAAACGACAGAAGACTTCATGAACTAGCTTATTAGCAACTGTTGAAGCTTATTGATTTGGAATGGCGAAGACTTCTGGCTACTTAGTGAAGTAATCCATCACATCCATGAAATACTTGTTACCGCTTTCACTCTCCGGAAACGGCCCTGCCACGTCAATGGCTATTCTCTCCCATGGTGCACCAACATTGTACAGCTTCAATGCACCTCTACTACGAGTCTGAGGTCCCTTTACAGCCGCACAACTTGTACATTTGCGACACCAGTCCTCGACATCGTTTCGACAGTGGACCCAGTAAAACCGTTCTCGGATCTTCAGTAGAGTTCGTTTAACTCCCAGATGGCCTCCTCAATAATAATTATGGTACAGCTGTAGAACATTCGGCACTTTAGCTTTAGGGACAACCATTTGCAAACGACAGCTGTCCCTTCGACCATTGTCCCATTTACGGCACAGGACTCCATCCTGAATCAGCAAGCTGTCCCATTGGGCCCAATAGCTTTTCGAGGTTGAACTCATCGCTGAGACGTCCCTCCACTTAGGCTTGGTAGCACGGGCCTTCATCCATCCCAGAATCGGCTTGATGTCCGGATCTTCCTGCTGTGCATGCCGTAGGCTGTCCTTCCACCCGTTGCTGAGGTGGTCTTTCCTGAGCATCCTCACGGATACCACTCCCTTACTCTCTTGCCTACTACAATGGTTGCAATCTTCAGGAAAAGGTCTTCTTGACAATGCATCTGCGTTGCCGTGAGATTTCCCGCTGCAGTGTCTGATAGTAAAGTCGTATTCCTGCTGCTGCTGGACAGTGCTGTTAGCCGCACTTCCTTTCTGATTCCGTTCACCTTCCCTTCCTAGGGTGTGCTTAGGGCAGATGGACCGAAGATGGCCCCTTTCCCCATAGCCATAGCACCTAGGGCTGTATCTTTTATTGTGGTCGCGAACCGTAACTGCTGTACCCTCCCTAGCGTGAGGTGAACGATGATCCTGTCGCCGCCAGGCAGTGCCGTTAGCTGTACTACCCTCTCGAGATCGATCAACTCTCCTTTCCACGGTTAGTTTAGGGCAGCTGGATCGAAGATGGCCCTTTTCCCCACAGCCATAGCACCTAGGGCTGTATCCTTTGCTGCGCTCACGGACTGTAGCTGCTGCAACCTCCCGGACGCGATGGGAACGATGATCCTGCCGCACGGCTTCCACCTCCAGTGCATGGGCCAAGGCGTTCTTAAGCGTCTCGTGGTGCCCGAGCCACACAGCAGCTCTGACTTCCAGGTCACGGATGCCGGCGATGAATGTCTGCACCAGGTTCCCTTCAATGAGCGCAGGTACAGACCGGTATGCTTTTCGCACCAGCTTCTCCACCTCTAGAGCCCACTGCTGCAGGTTTTCGTTGATGTGCTGCACGCGATCTTTAAGCTGCGCATGAAGCACGTGTTCCAGGTGAGCGTCGCCATATCTCACCTCCAATGCCTCAAGGAGTTGCTCATAAGTCACTTCCTCACCGAGAGCTTCCAGAACTGTTAAGGCTTGGTCGCGCAGGCCTAGTGTGAGAGCAGTCATGGCCTGATTTTTATTCCAGCCATTCGCCTTCATAACAGCTTCGAACTGGATTTTGTAGGCTGACCAGGAAGAAGTCCCGTCGAACGGTGGTACCTTGAACCCACGTAGCGAAGGTGTAGTAGCTACTGCGGGGGCTGCAATTCCATCTCCAAATTTGAGTTCATCCAGCGTTTTCTTAACTTGGTTGATTTGGGTCTCAGCTTGAGACGGGCGGTTATCATGTTGAGCAACCTTATCCTTCACCTCCCTTATCTCTTTCCCGAAGGTAGCGTGAAGGTCTTTCATGAGAAGCATCTGCTCTTCCCTATCGCGTTTGAGCTGCTCTTCTAAGCAACGGGCCTGTTCCTCCTGTCCGCTCTGCAGCTGCTCTTTCAACAGACGGGCCTGTTCCTCTCGTCCGCGCTGCAGCTGCTCCTGTAGCATCGCCATCAGAGCACCTAAGTCAGGTGCTGCAGATGTAGGAGTTACTGACGGGCCCGCAGTCTCCGTGGCTGGCAGTTGGCCCTCCGACGACTGCGGCGTTGCACCACCAAATCTCCTCTGGTCCGTCTCATGCTGGCGTTGACTGCGGGTACGAACACCCTCCGTTTCCTCCTTAGGTAAAATCGGCATGATTTAATCCCACTTCTGACACCAATTGTTACGAGCTTGAGGGTTCGTGACAATAAAAGTTGCCGATAGAATTACCTAAATTAACACTTTAATTTACTTTACACAAATTAAAACTAAAAACACTAATAATTAAACACACTAATTCACTTAATTCCGCTCCGAAGCTTCGCTTGTGTCACCGAGTTCAACTCTGCCCCGATCGCATCTTGCAGCGCCTATTTATATAATTAGCAAAGAAGCGTCCCGAACATTCAAGTAAATGCGCGCCAGGCAACGAGTATTCGAGTGTAGATTTTCCAGAAACTTAGTTCTTCGGGTGGCGCTGTCGGTCGAAAGATTTGTGATGTCATTTTCTGCAACGCTCCCCTCGCTCTCGTTCCTGACACTAGATGGCGCTAGTGTGCCGATTTTAGCGCGTAACAATATGATAATATTAAACAAGCATTCAAAGTAAAATAAATCTCAATAATTTTTGTTTCTTATCTTTGATATTTTTTGTCTAAGGGTTGATTTTTCAATAAATTAAAGTTATTTATAGGACAAAATACGACCAAAAACCAAATAAATTGAAAATAGTGGTTATATGTGTAAAACACTCATTTACAGTGGCCATTTTATCCTTGCTTTGACCTACCTGAAAAAAAATACGATTCGTAAAAGATGTTCATTTGAAAAGGTTATTGGCAGGTTATAAAAGTGTCTTGGTCTAAAGGGAAGTATGATTCTAATTATTTTTTTGCCTGTGGCTTTTTTTCAAAGAAATCAACTTTTTACTATCTTAAAGTTAGTCATTGTTTCTACATTTTATGAAGAGAAACCCTGAAAATTAGTCTCGATTTTAAATTATTTTAGTTCATTTTGTTGTATTATCTCATTTCCTTGACATTAAAATTATTGTTACTGCTGTTTTGCGGTCTCAAAAATGGTAATTAAATTGGTATATACCAACAAAATTATTTATTAAGCAGGGCTGCTTGAGGAGGGTTGCAGCTCAGAGGCTAAATGTGAGTCATTTGACAGTCCTAAGAACCTAACAGCGCTATAAAGAGACTGATTCGTTAGCTTTGTCAAAAATACAAAAGCTTGATATAAATATAACGAGAAGCCCAGGTAAACATAGGTGTGAATTATTTATTTGCGTGCTGCATCCCGGAAATTTTACCTAAATAAGTAAATAAAGTAACAATATTTAAGAAGACTGTCCGTAATGCATTGGTTAATATTTTAGTTTATAAGACATACACAACTTTAATTTATTATAATATAATTAATAATAAAGAAAATAGGAATAATTATATATATATATATATATATATATATATATATATATATATATATATATATATATATATATATATATTTATTTTTATTTATTTTTTCTTATATATCAAAAGTATTCTTACATATTTGCTTGATTTGTACCATTAAACCAATAGTGGTTTGTATTGGTACTCACATTCGTAACTAACGCACTGCTTTACATATAAATAAATACGCCTTCTTTATCTTGTAAGTGGTAAGCACCCATTTGCAATTCTCACCTGGGACTATTCGACGAACCGGTTCTATTAGGCAGCGCAGTCTTCTTAACTTTATACAGGCTGTTTCACTATTATACAAACTAAATTATAACTATGATTCTAAATGATGTTATAAGACGATGTTCTTTATATTATTGTAATAATATTTTTTGAGTTTATGTTTATAGTTTTTTGTGTTTAAATCTTTTTGAATGTTTTGCGGGATGTTGTTTATAAAAGTTGGGATTAAAAATTCAATAGTTCGCCTACCATAGTAATTTGAGATCCTAGGCACAATTAATTTTTGTTTAGTAATATTTCTTGTAATTACTGTATGAGATACTGGTATTTGGATGCTTTTATTGTTGAATTGTTCAATTAATAGGGTCATGTGAAGTTTCATATGCATTGGTAAAATATTACAGTAATTAAAAATGTCTAACACGTTTTCTTTATATTGTTGTATTATTTTTTTGGGGTACAATAAGTTTAAGTAATCTTAGCTGTAGTTTATATATTTTTTCAGTATATGACTTAAAGGTTCGTCCATAACTTGAGATTCCGTATGATATAATTGACTCAGCTAAGGCTTTATATATATTCAGCAGGACTTTATACGGTACTTTAGGCTTTAAGATATAGAATTTAGCCAGTATAGCTCGTAACTTCTCACAGAGAGAATCTATGTGAAATCTCCAGCTAAATCTATTGTCTATAATTAGTCCTAAGTAAGTGTGATGCGTTACTTGTTCTATTGCCTCACATTTACAAGCGTTAGTTGAAGCGCAAGATGAAGTTGATTTGTGCAGACATCTGTGACTGTGAGCAATGATCTTAAAATACGTGTTGTGTTTTAGATAGCTTGAGTGAACGTGAATCACTTTGGTTTTATTTGCATTCAAGACAAGTCCCGCATCATGTGACCATTTGGATACCTGTGTAAAATCCTGCTGCAGCCATTTAGCAGCTTCTTTTAGATCTTTGCTGGCCGCCAAAAGGCACGTGTCATCTGCGTATTGATAAACGGAACAATGGTTGACAATATGTTCCATATCGTTGACGTATGCTAAATAGTGCAAGGGTCCAAGCACCGACCCTTGAGCTGTTCCTTCAGTAACATCTATAGCGTCGCTGACTTCATCACAAATTTTAACTTTATATATGCGATTATTGAGGTAATCTTTGAACCAATCTAAAATTGGGCCGCGTACACCGGTATTCTCTAGTTTATTTAAGAGAATATCGTGTCGAAGCGTATCAAATGCTTTGCTGAAGTCTATGAATAACAGAATTACGTGGTTTCTGTCATCTAGATATTTGTTTACATCATTTGTAAATTTTGACAGCAGTTTAGAGGTAGATTTGTTAGGTTGAAAGCCGTATTGTGAATTTGATAGGATGTCATTTTTATTGTAGAAGTCTTGTATCTGATTACAAACATATTTTTCTACTATCTTGTCAATGACTGGTAGGATAGTAATTGGTCTATAGTTGGCATAATCACTGTGACTACCTTTTTTTATATATCGGTCTCACTATACCTATTTTTAATTCATCTGGATACTTTGCTTGGCCTATGCTATTATTTATTAATTTAACAATAATTCCTACCATCTTATCACAGATAGATTGTATGTCAATACATCGGATATTATCCACACCGGGAGCTTTATTGATTTTAAGGTTTCTTACAATCTTCATCACACTTTCATTTGAGGCTCTTTTAAAATACATAGATTTATTTTCGGGGAACGTATATTCTGATTCATTTAGAAGCCGTTGGTTACATTTTGGCAGGATTTTTTTAACACAATTTCTAAATTCTTTTGCAAAGTTATTAGCTATTGATTTTGCGTCAATATTATTTTTATTAAATGTTTTTAATATTGCCTCATCCATTGAATTTTTGTTTCGACCAGATAGTGTATTCAAAATTTGCCATAGATTTCTAAGATTCCTTTTATTACTATTTATTTGTTCCATATAATATTTATTTTTACACTTTTCTATTATTTTACGTGTCTTATTCCTTAATTTATTATACTCTAGTCTTAGTAATTTGTCCGTGGGATCATTTTTCCATTTAATGTATAATTCGTCCTTCTTTTTACACATGCTATTAATTTTACTATTTATCCAGGGGTCTTTATTTCTATTACTTATTTTATTACTTTTTTTGATATATTTTGAATTATTGTAACAATCATTGAATTTATTTTTGATGCAATTGTAAATTTTATTTGGACACTCTGTATCTCTGACTTCGCTCCAATCTAGATTATTAAGTAAACTTTTAACTTTATGATTATCAATCTGTTGGATTATTTTTGTATCACTCTGTATTTGTGTTTGGTCGAATCTTACGCACGAAAGTATAATCATGCGATGGTCAGCCAATACAGTTCCGAGCGCGGCCGAGTACAGATCTAACGAGCGCGTACGAGTAAAAATGTGATCAATGCAACTGCGAGTTGTTTCCTTACCGCGTATTTCAATTCTTGTGTAATCGGATATCGCGCTTGTTAGACCGCTCTCGGACATACTACTAATGTAGTAGTCTCGGATGTTGTCGCATGTTTTTAAGTCTATGTTAACGTCGCCTAAGAGATAAGTGTCACATAGTTGAAACATAGATTTTGATAATAGGCTACTTATTTCCTTTACAAATAGGTGCTTACTCTCACTTGGTGGTCTATAGACAGCACAGATGTAAGCGGAGTATTTGTAAGGCGTAGTGATCTTACCGATAATAATCTCACAGTGTATTAACGAGTGACTTACTGGCGCGAATGAGTGAACATCTCTAACATATAGAATTATACCACCGCCTTTTCTATTTTTGCGCAACATACTGTGCATTCTATAGCCATAAATATTAAACATAGAAACTATATTGTTATTTATGTTTACTTCGCTTAAGATTAAAATATCAATAATCATTTTAGAAGAGTTAATTAATTGTGTTACATAGCAAAAATTTTTTATCAAAGATCTTATGTTAATGTGGACAATATTAAGATAGATTTTATAAATAGGGGGTATATGCAAGCGAAAGTTGTTAATATCTGCACAATTTAATATTTCTTCATGATCAGAAAAGAGGACTTGGGTTACTAATTTTGAAATCTATTACCGCTTGGAACTTTGGCCGATTATTTCCGTTAGTGCTGAGAGCTTCTCAATGTCAGCTTCGCTTCGCGCGACCTTTGGCTTAGATTTGTCGTCTTTACGTAGTAGCACCTTTCCATCTTGGAACCAGACGTATTTGTAGGCCGGTCTTAGTTTTTGTTGTGCTAGCCATAATAACGACTTATTGGCTTTGGTCAGGGCGCGTCGTATGATCACTTTCGTCTTAGCAACTTCCACAGGGGCCTCGGAGATGATTTGTTCTACCACTACTGCTTCCTTTTTCGAGGCTCGCACCCATAAGCTTACATTTTCTGCATGTTTGAACTGTACTTGGATGTTTCCATCTTGGTTATTTCGACCTTCTACACGAGTAATATTCACTACTTGCGTCCTGTCCATGTTGAGTGTCTCAGCTAGTTTGAGAGATATGTTTACAAGGTTTTCGTCTTTAGCTTTAGGAATACCTATCACTTCTATCACATTGTCTAAACGCTGTTGTTCAATATTACGTAGATATTGTTTCAGTGAGCTCATTTCAAGCTCAAGATGGGTTTTTTTCGTTATGAAGGTAGTACTTCTTTTCTAATTCCTGAATATGTTTGTTTTGAGCTTCGACAATTTTGGAAAGATCATCAATTTTTGTGCAACAGAAGCTCACTGATGCTTCGATTGGTTGAAGTTCTTTCTTTAAAACTTTTTTCATTTCTGCTGTTATATCTTTTAGAAACTTCTCTGTGTCTATCATACAATTGCCGGAGCTATTGTCAGAGACCGCGACATCATTGTCTTCATCGTCTTCTTCTGGAATAATGAAGGATGACTTTCTGTTAGGTGTATTCTGATGGCACTCTTCGCATGTCCAGTCTAGTCTGTCCGCATTACGAAGCGCAGATAGTTGCTTCGCGTTGAGACCAGAGCAAGCTTTACTAGCATGAACCACCTTGCCACAGGATCTGCATTCCATTCCGGGTACCTTTGTGGTTATCCCTTTGTTACAGATATCACATTTAGTCATTTTCTTTTCGTATTGAAATTTTATTTACGAGGGTAGTTACCAAACGTATAGAATAGTGTTTCCACAGAACCGACACACACAGCAGCGCGAGAACGAATCAATAAATATATATATATATATTATAGGAAATAATTAAGAGGCCGTTGCTACCTACTAAAATGGCAACCTAGGCATAAACGGAGCAACATGTACCTAGATTTATGAACCCTTATCATCTACTTAGGTATATTATAGATAATCAACATTATCTCATCATCATTACAAGTCCACTGCTAAACATAGGCCTTCAAAGAATACCACAAAGCACGGTTCTGAGCCACATGCATTCACCTAATTCCTGCATGTTTAACCAGGTTTTCGCTCCATCTATTGGAGGTTCACCTTATATTTTAACCGCATGCATAAAGTTGCCACTCAAGAACTTTGCTTCCCCATCGGTTGTTGGTTCTTCGAGTTATATGGCCGGCCCATTGCCACTTCGGCTTATTAATCCGTTGAGCTGTCGGTTACTCTGGTTTTACTGCGCATATTCACGTTTTTAAGTCTACCACGCAAGGAAAATCCGAGCATAGATCTCTCCATAGCTCGCTTACCGACTTTGAGTTTTACTTATGCGGCCAGCAGTGAAGGACCATGTCTCAGATCCATAGGTTTTCACTGGTGACACTCAATGGTTAAACAATTTTGTTTTGTAGTTTTGAGGTATGCCTGACAAGAAGATGTTTCTTAATCTTCGAATGCTGCCCAGCCATATTTAATCCTTGGCAGTGCAGCGTTCAGATGATTACGACTTCTCTCCTTGACCTCTCCGTTGAAGTTGGACATACCTAGTCGGACTATTTGTCCCAGGTAAACATACCGGTCAACAATTTAAGCTTAGTGCTCCCAATAACTACCGGCATAGGTGTAACATGGACGTCGCACATGTCATTTGTTTCGTTCATTTTTATCAGATTGCGAATCGATTAAGAATATCCACTACCCCATATTGTCCCATGGGTATCGTAAGAGGCGACAGAGGGATACTGAAGCAAGAGGTGGGCAGCAGCACCTTTTTGATTACAGCAAGCATGGTAACTATGGGAATATATGGCGGAAGTTAGAAAAATGTCTTTTAACACTGTGTACAACTTATTTAATAAATATACGTAATGATTATGTTATCGTTTTATCATATTTTTCGCCACGTTAGATTATATAAAAATACTTTAATATCCGCCTAAAACTGAAAATTCAGAGGAGAAACAGTTATTAAAAACGATATAGCAATTTTTCAGAAAAAGTCGAGGGGATCTTGCAATATACATATGGTAACGCTTCCCCCTTCTCACATAATAATAAATGTATTAAATATTAAATATATTGTATATAATAAATTTACATTTTATCAATAAAACTATATATTTGCGACCAGAATAAATAAAATATGTTTTGATCTTTCTAAATGACCTTTCTAAAGGTTTAATAATAGGCCGTTTGTAATATTTTGGCGTGATCGTCTTAGTTAGGACCCTTATTTACGTTGTGTTTGTTTAGTAACTTAGTTCTTTTTGGTGTCTTTTGGAAGAATAAATATTCGCTAGAGCAATTGAAAGCTGTTGGTAGTGCCTTATAAGCTAAGTGAACCCCGTTCACGAAGACAGGGCTCGAGAAAGGTTAAGAACATAAAACGTCCCAATTCCACTTGTATCAGGTTTACATTATTAATTTAATATTATTTATCCCTTCCCGCTCGGAAAAGGCTCAAAATATATTTATACAAAATACCCGATACATGAGCTTCGCTCTCCTACCTTTATTAAAAAATGTAGGGGAGGCACACGGCCCAACACACGCCATGCACGGTGAGCGCCAACCATTTTGATATACTCCCCCCGAAGGGAACGTTAATTCGGGAACTGGACCGTAGACCACAGCAAAATAATTGGCGAACCAGTAAAAAGAGGCTTAGCCCCTTGTTAGTGCGTAAGCACAAACATCGACCGAAGTCGCGCATGTCAATACGTGTAAACGCCATAAAGAATACGAACGAATCCAGCCACAGTGAATATACGTCACACGGTTTAGGCAATTAGGTACACTGGCCGTAAACCCTCCGTGAGCGCCACCACCTGCCAGACCGCCGCTCCTGCAGACGTGATGTAAGTGTATGGCATCACCACCATGATGATCATCACGGTTAATAGCCGCAGAGCGTGTCATGAGTCTACTGCTCACCTCAAGGGAATGGGGTCCCACGTTGTGCGGCTTTCGGCCGCAGACTTGAGAGTCTCCTCAGATCCTCCCGCCAGCTACCACCCGCATGAGGTCGAGACATATGCTCCATCAACCAATACAACGGCAGATGTAGCCAAAAGACAGTTATAAAATAAGAGTAATAATTCGCCATCAGAAAGGGTTTGCGTCACTGACGTTGAGTAAATGCATTTTCGATTATGTTTGTCTCACCCACCGACAAGTTGCCTTCAATCATTCAAAGGTGGGAAAGTTACAGAGATATATTATTATGTTGTTATATAAAACATCATGGAGGACAGACAGTCTGCAGCCCCGTAATGAAGGGACCCGACTTGGGCAAAGCTACTTAGGTGTGAGTCAAACCAAGACGCAGAGAGCGCCATTGTGAATAGCGTCCTACCAAACAACCATCGCAAAGACGCAACGCTGCAGAACGCAACAAGCATCAATACGACTATCGTCGGGCTTAAACCATCCCAAGGTTCCCCATACATCCCAGCAGACATCACCACCCGCATACCTCCATCGACCAAAACCACAAGAGTGGGTCGAATCAGGCGCAGCACACCCGCAGATCCATCACAAGACGCAATACCGCAAGTAGCAGTAAGCATAAATGCAACTATCATACGGGTGGCACCCCCTCACAACACACCGATATGACCCTTATCGATTTTGGTAACAAAGTTTTTATTGTTGTTATATAAAAATATCACCAACGTATCATAGTAGCACGCTACTAAGACGCCAATGAACAAAACTCCACGTATCATAGCGCTAATGCACTAAGACATGAAGTTGAGTATGCCTGTTACACTTAAAAGTGCTACCAAATACACTCATCATCCCAATCCGAAATATAGACGACGCATCGCTATGCGCTACTACGCCACTCACCAACGGTATGGGTGTGCGATGTCCACGGGAAAGCCGTATTGCTACAACAAACCCGCTTACCACCGGCACTAAGATGTTATTTGTTTACCTCCATCGACCAGAACCACAAGAATGCGTCGAATCAGGCGCAGCACACCCGCGGATCCATCACAAAACGCAATATCGCAAGTAGCAGTAAGCATCAATGCAACTATCATACGGATGGCGCCCCCTCACAACACACCCACATGACCCCTATCGAATTTGGTAAGAAAGTTTTTATTGTTGTTATATAAAAAATATCACCAACGTATCATAGTAGCACGCTACTAAGACGCCAATGAATAGAACTCCACGTATCATAGCGCTAATGCACTAAGACATGAAGTTGAGTATGCCTGTTACACTTAAAAGTGCTACCAAACACACTCATCATCCCAATCCGAAAGATAGACGACGCATCGCTATGTGCCACGACGTCGCCCACAAACGGTATGGGTGTGCGATGTCCACGGGAAAACCTTATTGCTACAACAAACCCGCTTACCACCAGCACTAAGATGATATGTCTAGGACACATCGGTTAGCGAGTCCAAGTTTACCTCGGACCAATCGCTCGTGAAGCAGCATACACGCCACCATAATATTCCTTTTCAAGTCCCTAATAAGGACTTGTCATTTTGCTACAGTACTAGGAGCAGTCGGTCACCCGACCACTCCATACAATGCTTATGCATCAAGGAGACATCCTATAATATTGCTTTTGTATCATAGACCTTACTTTCATAAGTCATGCATATATAGGATTCGAACCCACGACCCTACTATTGTACGGCAAATTCATCATGGAGACCTTCTATAGTATTGCTTTTGTATCATTGAGTTTATTATCATAAGTCCCTAATATAGGACTAGTCATTTTGCTACAGTACTTCTGGCAGTCGGGCTCCCGACCACCCCATATATATGTACAACTGCAGGTATGTATCTCCGGCAGCTCCGCTATACAAGACATCTATACATGAACACCTTCCATAACTTAGGAAAATTTTCTTTTATACGTGAACTCCTTCCACAACTTAGGAAAATTTTCTTTTATACATGAACTCCTTCCAAGACTTAGACAATTTTTAACAAATTTTCTAATTTTCTTATAAATGTTATGTATCTTTATTTTTATAATATTTTCAACTTGTATTTCTATTAATTATCTTATTTTAAATATTTTTTCAAGCTTTTAAATAAATTTGTTTATTATGAAAGACAATATTTTGCCTTTAATTTACTATGTTATTGGTCTAATGTCTGATATATATTTATATTAACTTTATGTTTACTAATGTGATTTTATTGCATAATATATATATATACACACACACACACATATATATATATATATATATATATATATATATATATATATATATATATAAGACTATTTTTGATGTCCCTTTATGTTGAATTTAATTATTAATAATAATATTGGGCCGTCACAATATGAAAAAGTGATTTTTGCAGCAAGTCAAAAAAGTCTACAAAGATTTGTTCGAGTATGAAAGACGAAAGCGTTAATTGTTTATAAGTATCGCGAATGTTCGTTGTTCTGTTAAAATCGTCAAATCCAAGACAGCCAAAATTTTTATATCTAGTTAAGGTCCTATGAACGTCAAAATATAACCAAGTTCCAAAAGTGAGACTAATACATAGTAAGAAGATCGGGCAATTCCGATTTTTTCTGAGTATTTTTAGGATATTTAATATTTTTATTTTAAATTTATAATATTTTAATAATATTTCACAAAATGTATCCGAAAACCAGTGATGATATAATATTAATTTCTTTCGTCGTTTTCTTCCAAAAGTCCATAAAGTCAAGCCAATATCATTTTCTAAACTACTGTTTTTATGTGTTTAATTATATTACTGAAAATTTGGTTATAAAGAAATTTTAGTAGAATATTGCAATAACCTCATTTTCCACCATCTGCTGATATTCCGCCACTCTTGGCAGTTGGGTCGGCAAACAGTTTTTTTTTTTATTTATCAGTTGTTATCAGCAAGATGCTGTTTTCATATATATAATAGTCTTAAATATATATATATATATATATATTTATATATATATATATATATATATATATATATATATATATATATATATATATATATATATATATTGTTACGAGCTTGAGGTTCGTGACAATAAAAATTGCCGATAAAATTACCTAAATTAACACTTTAATTTACTTTACACAATTAGAGTTAAAACACTAATAATTTAAACACACTAATTCACTTAATTCCACTCCGAAGCTTCGCTTGTTCGCCGAGTTCACTCTAACTCGATCGCACCTTGCAGCGCCTATATATTTAAATTAGCAAAGAAATATCCAGAATGTTCAAGTAAACACGCGGAAGGTACCGAGCGTTCGAGTTTCGACTAGGCGCTGTCGGTTGAGTAATTTGTGATGTCATTTTCTCAATGCTCCCCTCGCTCTCGTTCCTGACACTAGATGGCGCTAGTGTATCGTTGACTGGAGCGCGTAACACTGCCCCCTCCTAAGACATGCTCGTCCCGAGCATTATCGGCCCCATAATAACGTGCCAAGCGATCCACATGGACGATCTTAGGAGTCTCTCTTGCGCCTTTCTGTAACGGCTCCGCAATGTCAAGGGCTGTCCTATCCCGTGGTGCACCAACATTGTACAATTTCGGTGCTCCTCTACTACGTGTCCGAGGTCCCCGCTCGGCCGCACAACTTGTACATGTACGACACCAATCCTCGACATCGTCACGATAATGGACCCAGTAAAACTGTTCTCGGACCTTCAGTAGAGTTCGTTTAACTCCCAGATGGACTATTGAACGACCATTATGGCACAACTGTAGAACATTCGGCACTTTAGCTTCAGGGACAACCATTTGCAAACGACAGCTGTCTCTTCGACCATTGTCCCATTTACGGCACAGGACTCCATCCTGAATCAGCAAGCTGTCCCATTGGGCCCAATAGCTTTTCGTGGTTAAACTCATCGCTGAGACGTCCCTCCACTTAGGCTTGGTAGCACGGGCCCTCATCCATCCCAGAATCGGCTTGATGTCCGGATCTTCCTGCTGTGCATGTCGTAGGTTGTCCTTCCACCCGTTGCTGAGGTGGTCTGTCCTGAGCATCCTCACGGATACCACCTCCTTACTCTCTTGCCTACTACAATGGTTGCAATCTTCAGGACAAGGTCTTCTTGACAATGCATCTGCGTTGCCGTGAGATTTCCCGCTGCAGTGTCTGATAGTAAAGTCGTATTCCTGCTGCTGCTGGGCGGTGCTGTTAGCCGCACTTCCTTTCTGAGACCGTTCACCTTCCCTTCGTAGGGTGTGCTCAGGGTAGCTGGACCGAAGATGGTCCCTTTCCCCACAGCCATAGCACCTAGGGCTGTATCTTTTATTGTGGCCGCGAACCGTAACTGCTGTAACCTCCCTAGCGTGAGGTGAACGATGATCCTGTCGCCGCCAGGCAGTGTCGTTAGCTGCACTACCCTCTCGAGATCGATCAACTCTCCTTTCAACGGTTCGCTTAGGGCAGCTGATTCGAAGATGGCCCTTTTCCCCACAGCCATAGCACCTTGGGCTGTATCCTTTGTTGCGGTCGCGAACTGTAGCTGCTGCAACCTCCCTGACGCGATGGGAACGATGATCCTGCCGCACGGCTTCCACTTCCAGTGCATGGGCCAAGGCGTCCTTAAGCGTCTCGTGGTGCCCGAGCCTCACAGCAGCTCTGACTTCCAGGTCGCGGATGCCGTCGATGAATGTCTGCACCAGGTTCCCTTCAATGAGCGCAGGTACAGACCGGTATGCTTTTCGCACCAGCTTCTCCACTTCTAGAGCCCACTGCTGCAGGTTTTCGTTGATGCGCTGCACACGATCTTTAAGCTGCGCACGAAAGACGTGTTCCAGGTGAGCGTCGCCATATCTCGCCTCCAATGCCTCAAGGAGTTGCTCATAAGTCACTTCCTCACCGAGAGCTTCCAGAACTGTTAAGGCCTGGTCGCGCAGGCCTAGTGTGAGAGCAGTCATGGCCTGACTTTTATTCCAGCCGTTCGCCTTCATAACAGCCTCGAACTGGATTTTGTAGGCTGACCAGGAAGAAGTCCCGTCGAATGGTGGCACCTTGAACCCACGTAGCGAAGGTGTAATAGCTACTACGGGAGCTGTAGTCCCATCCCCCAGTTTGAGGTCGTCCAGCGTTTTCTTCACGTCAGCCATCACGTAATCAACCCAATTGTTTACTTGGTCGATTTGGGTTTTAGCTTCCTTGATTTGGGTTTCAGCTTCCGACAGGCGGTTGTCATGTT
The DNA here is from genome assembly GCA_907164705.1 of Parnassius apollo. Classification (NCBI taxonomy): domain Eukaryota; kingdom Metazoa; phylum Arthropoda; class Insecta; order Lepidoptera; family Papilionidae; genus Parnassius; species Parnassius apollo. Next base: position 123,866 of record CAJQZP010001370.1, on the reverse strand, counting down.
GAGCAACCCTATCCTTCACCTCCCTTATCTCTTTCCCGAAGTTAGCGTGGATGTCCTTCACGAGGAGCATCTGCTCTTCCTGTCGGCGGGCCTGTTCCTCCTGCTGCTCTTTCAACATCAGAGCACCTAAATCGGGTGCTGCAGATGGAGGAGCTACTGACGGGCCTGCAGCCGGCGGCTGACCCTCCGACGTCAGCGGCGTTGCACCACCAAATCTTCTTTGGTCCGTCTCCTGCTGGCGTTGATTTCGGGTACGGACACCCTCCGTTTCCTCCTTAGGTAAAATCGGCATGATTTTATCCCACTTCTGACACCAATTGTTACGAGCTTGAGGTTCGTGACAATAAAAATTGCCGATAAAATTACCTAAATTAACACTTTAATTTACTTTACACAATTAGAGTTAAAACACTAATAATTTAAACACACTAATTCACTTTGGTGGAGCCACGTGTTTAAGGCTGCCGAAAATCTAGTTCCCCGGTCAAACCTCAAACCTATTACGCGAGATATTAACTAAAGTGGACTGTATATGCGATTGCTTCTATGCTTATGTGAAGCGACTACTATAGCATGCGGTACAATGCACTCGCTCTTCCCTAAACTAAACTATTACTTGTCGAATCGATGAAAGGAATCCTGCTTGACTAGGAAAAAAACACAGATAGGAGCGGGTTAAACTATTAGCAAGCAGGTATAATTAAGGAATATTGACTCACCGGGGTTTCTTCTTCCTGTCGATCACTATAGCGACTTCTGGAACACTCCGGAGAGAGGCGGTGTGCGACGATATCTCACACGAGGTGAGGCGGGTTCCTGGAGCTCGACTGCTTCCAGGCCAAAGCGGTTTCCACTAGTGAGGTGTTTCCAAACGAGCGCGCGGGAAGAGGAGGTTGTAGTTCAACGACGACTGCGGCGGGAGAAGAGGCTCGCGCATCGGTCGCGCGTGTCTTATATATCCTCGGCTCGGGTGATTACGCGATGTTCTAGAATCGTCTTCTTTCCCCTCTCACCCCACCACCCCGATGTGTCGATAGGAGGGTACGAATGATATTGTTTGGAAAGGAATAATGATTCTACAAGTTCCTACCGTCAAATAAAAAAACGCGAATGGTTTTCCGCGCAACCATCTCCCCCGCCCTTGAAGGATTTCCTTCAAAAAAAAAATAACTAAACAACTAGAGCTAAGATCGACTAACAAATAACTAACTAACGCTAAGATTACCTAAATTAAACTAAAATTTCAATCTAGAAAGCTAATTTAAATTATGGAAGAGGCAAGGGGCACAAACGGATAACATTACGTAGTTAAGACCCAACACTCTTCATAACGCGATCTATCCTAATTACTCCGTCGGAACCGGGAAAGACCTCCTCGACGATTCCTAACGGCCAGTGGAGAGGCGGCGTATTCTCCTTAGTGAGCACAACTACGGTTCCTACAGCTAAAGGCTTTGTCGCTGTGTTCCATTTTTGCCGAGACTGCAAAGTATGCAAGTATTCCATCCTCCATCGTTTCCAAAACGATTGCACTAACCGATCTAATAATTTGTGGCGTGTGGAAATGCTAAGTCTGTTCTCATCCATATCCGCGGCGGGCAGATACCTTAGAGGCGTTAAAGTCAAAAAATGTGCTGGAGTTAGAGCCAGCGGTTCCGAGGGGTCACTAGATAACGTCCGACAAAGTGGGCGGCTATTCATTACGCATTCAATTTGAGCGAGCACCGTACTTAGCTCTTCGAAGGACAAAATTTGATCTCCTATTACTCGGTATAAGTGGCTCTTTAGACTTTTAATATTAGTCTCCCAATTGCCCCCAAAATGACTCGCGGCTGGGACGTTCAGAGACCACTCAATGCGGTTCTCGGCTAGAATGTGAGCGAACTCCGAATTATAATACTTGCTAGCTAAGAGCTCGTGTAGTTCCGATAGAATACGTTTTGCACCGACGTAGTTCGTACCGTTATCCGAATATAATTTACTTACAGGGCCTCTGCGCGATAGAAATCTTTTAAATGCACCCATAAAGCCTGCTGTGCTTAGATCACCAACGAGTTCTATATGCACTGCTCGAGTAGTTAGACATACGAAAATGCAGACGTAAGCCTTTGTGGATCTTATACCACGCCCGCGAGTGAGCGTGACCTTAAACGGACCAGCAAAATCAGACCCGGTGTGCGTGAAGGGCTTTACCGATTGTATCCCTCTACAAGATCTAAGTTCCGCCATTTCCGGAAATGACGGCTTGGGGCGTGCCCGAAAGCAAGCTACACATCTGTGCACCCGATTGCGTATTAAACTACGTGCAGAAAGAATCCAATAATTCTGACGCAAGATCGACATCAATAAATCGGGGCCAGCGTGCGAGTTCAATTTATGATGATAATCGACTAATAAGTTCATGATATGGTCTTTACGCGGTAAAACTATAGGGTGCCGTTGGTCGAAACTCAATTGCGAGTTGGACAAGCGTCCACCTACCCTTACAATCCCATCCTGTAAAAATGGCTTAAGGCGTTGAAAGGCGCGACTACAAGCTCTATTCGATTGTAATCTTGTAATTTCTTCAGAGAAGTGCGCACGTTGAAGTTCACGTAATACTAGCGACTCGGCATAGTTGTAATCGGATGCTAAGACATACGGACGTCGCGGTAAAAGCTTCGCGAATCGACAAACGTAAATTACGCTACGCAATAATTTCGACCAAGAGGACAAGCGGTTCGCCAGAGCAATGATTGGAGAAACCTCGCTCGAAACGTTCGCCACTAGAGCGTGTCTCTTCTCTTCCGGCGGTTGTGACACTGACGAAGGTTCGAAATCGGTTATTGGCCATTGTGAGGGATCCAAGTAAACCCAAGAAGGTCCATGGAACCAAAGCGGGTGGTCCATTATTTGCATCGGGGTGAGTCCCCGGGATAGACAATCGGCAGGGTTTTCCTTACCGGACACGTGATAAAAGTTCCGCGTTTCTAACTCGTCTTGGATCTTGGCCACTCGGTTCGCGACAAACGTATCCCAACGGTGGGGTGAAGAATGAACCCAACATAAGGCGACGGTGGAGTCGGAAAAGGCAAATATTCTTTCTATGTGAACTCTATCCCTACATGCGCCGATAACTGTGGTAATAAGCTTGGTGAGTACTAATATTGCGCAAAGCTCTAAGCGCGCCAGAGAGACAACCTTACGGGGGGAGACTCTCGACTTAGAACTAATGAGGCTAATCGAATTTCTACCATTATTCTGGACATGGAAATATACAACGCCCCCCGTAAGCCTTCTCGCTGGCGTCTGCAAATCCAACAACCGTTATGCTGCTATTTCTATCGACATTTATATGACGCGGTATTTTAATTTCTCTTAGTAAAGGAAGTTCCTCTCTAAAGCGCTGCCACAATCGAACAATGCTGTCAGGCGGCGAGTCATCCCAATCGCATTCAAATAACCAAAGTTGTTTAATCAAAAGCTTAGCGTATAATACCACCGGAGCTACGAAACCCATGACGTCCCATAATCTAGCAACGCATGACAGTATTGTGCGCTTTGTGCATTTCTCTACGGGCGGATTTACCTTAAGGCTAAACACGTCGGACTCTGGTGACCAACACAGACCGAGCACCTTGTGTGTATCGGAATCGTCGAATTCCTTTATCGCCGAAAGACGGTGTGATAGTGGGATTGTATCTAAAACCGGACGCGAATTACTAGTCCACTTCACAAGATCGAATTGACCCTAATTGAATGAGCCTTATAACCTCGGCGGTGGTTAGGGTGGCCTCCTCCACGCTATCGACCGAATACACAAAATCATCCATATATAATCCGCTCTCAATTGCCCTCTTAGCTTTAGGATAAGAGGGACCTTCATCGTGAGCGAGCTGTCTCACCGTGCGTAACGCATGAAATGGGCTCGACTTTAAACCAAAACAAACGCGGTTAAATTCTAACACCATTAGAGGTTCCTTTGGGTGGAAACTATATAAAATGCGCTGGAATCTACGGTCGCATTCACGGACCCCTATGCGAAGAAACATTTGGCGAATATCGGCGGATAGTGCTATACTAAACAAACGAAAATTGACTATTATATCAAATAAACTGCCCTGTAAATTTTGCCCACTATAGAGGATATCGTTAAGCGACAGGTGAGTGCTAGTTTTAGCACTAGCGTCGAGCACTACACGTAATTTAGATGTAAGTTTGTCCTCTCTAATGACTCCGTGGTGTGGTATAAAATACGACGGTGTGTCTTCGTAGTTATCTAATTTCGAAGCCACAAGTGATATGTAACCTTCTCTTATATATTCGTTAATGACGCCGTCGTAAGCTTCCTTTAACTGGGGCGAAGCGAGCATCCTACGCTCCAAGCTGTAGAAACGTTTTTCCGCCATTTGACGCGAATCGCCGAGAGATAAAACATCTCCCTTAAAGGGTAGCGCTACACTATATCTACCGTCGCGATCACGAACGGTCGTGCGGACGTAAATTTCCTCGCATATCCTGTCATCTGAACTAGTTATGGGTGGGACGTTCACCTCCTCCATCTCCCAAAATTTGCGGACTAACGACTCGAGCGGTTCGACAGCCATACCACAATAAGAGGCTGCCGAAATACTATCTAGGATGGGGGCGGAGCCAAGGATCACATAGCCCAATACGGTTTCCAGTGCGTAAGGCGCGGTATGCGAGGAGTTGCCCCTGACCTTATTGTTTAACAAAAGATGAGGGAAAAGCGATGCCCCAATGAGCATGTCTATGTTTCCAGGAACGGCGTAAGTGTCGTCTGCTAGAGTCAAATTTTTAAATTCAATCATTGCCGAGGTGTCAACCGAAACGGTTGGCAACCGTTCAGTGACCCTATCTACTACTAGTGCATTTATATCAAAGTTAACGTTACGATCTATCCGAGAATAAAATTTTAAATTTATATATCCCTGTGTCGCTTTACTAGTACCTCCGATGCCTTTAACTACAGGACATGAAAGTGACCTATTTATTACTAAGCCTAAGCGCTGACAACATTGTCGTGTTATAAAGCTATTTTGGGCTCCGCTGTCCAGCAGTGCACGGACGCTTTGTTTGTTTCCACGCGAATCCCTAACCAAAATACGCGCCGTACCCAGTAACACGGTTGAAGGAGGTTGTGCTCCCATATTTGCCAATGAGCACAGAGCGACATCACCAGGTCGACCGCTAGAATCGTTGATCTTAGTAGGGGTGAATTCCTTATTCGCCTTACTTGACGCCGCTATGTTGCTATTTTCAAAATGTAATAGCGTGTGATGTTTCCTGGCGCACTTGCTACATACGGAACTCGAATTGCATTTTGCAACTAAATGCTTATCGCTTAAGCAGTTCAAACATAGGTTGTTTGTTTTTACTAACTTATAACGTTCGCTTGGTGAATATTTACGAAAAGTCGCACAGTTATATAAATTACCGTGTTTATCTTTACATACTATACAAGTATGCTGGAGCGATGTCGGCGTAGCGGTTACGTAAGTTAACGACCCTGCTATTTTAGATGGTTGAGTCTGTCTACGGTCGACGCACCTTTTAATCTCCTGTTTAACGTTCGGTGAGCGCTGCATCACCTTTATTTGATCTCGCACGAACGATGCTAATGAATGAAAGGAAGGCATCTCCGAGCTACGATGCTCCATTTCAAACGCACGCACGGTGTCGGAGTCTAATTTCTTTAATGCTATATGGAGAAACACCACGTCCATGAGGTCATTAAACTTCAAATTCTTAAGTGCAGCCACCGATGCCACAAATTTATCGAGAAACTGCTCTAAGCCGTTGATGTTCGCGGATGATATAGGTTTAAGATCGAATATCTGGTTCAAATATTCGGAAGCTAACATTCTCCTATCTTCATATTTAGTTTTAAGCGTTTCAAATATTAATACGTAATTGTTTGCTGTAGGTGTAAAACCCGAGCAGATCGACTGTGCTCTGCCACTAAGTTTGCTAATTAAGTAATATAATTTTTCAGCGTCCGATAACGATGGGTTGTTGTGTATATTGTTTTGAAAACTACTGAAGAAGAAGGGCCACGTCTTAATATCACCATTGAATACCGGAATATCTATTGGCGGTAACCTAATTGAGTCACGAGGGCGTACCTGCATTTCAGGCTTCGCTTCACCTTGAGATTGTAGCAATTTTGCGGTTCTCTTCACGCGACACAACATATCTTCGAATGCCAGCAGCGGTTGGTAGTTCACTATGTATTTCGGGTCGGTTTGTAGTTCCGAATGATTAATTTGATCTAATATTCTTTCGTAATCTGTCCGCAAATTATCTATCGTTTCGATTTCATTTAAAAAGGCCTCCCGTACTGCCTCTATATGAATGTTCTTTATATAATCACTTATATTCTGCACACGCGAAAAGAGTATGTCCCTCTTGGCATAAAGCGTTTTAATTTTGATTTCACTTCCACTAACTGCCATTTTAAATTATTATAATAAAGTTATATTAATCACAATTAATCTCACACGCATAAACGACGTAGGATGAATACTCGGCGTGCCGTATTACGTAATCAGATCGAGCGCCCGATGCAGTCAAGGCTACGCGTCGTTTGCTAAACCTAATAATTTTATAAAATTGTGGGGTAAGCGTATCAAACGGTTGCTATCACGCCGTTTCAATTATTTAATAAGCTTTAAATTTAACCAAATACGAGCGCTATTAAATGAATAATTCTGTTTGCGAGTAACAAATCAAAATTTTAATTTAAACGAACACTATTTAAGTCTATTCTATAAATTAGAGTGCGTTATCTAAACAATTAATTTAATAATTCGACCAGAAAATGGTTGGATAACCACTAAACACCAATCCAGATCCTGCCGAAGTGACCATAAAATGGTTGAGCCACGTGTTTAAGGCTGCCGAAAGTCTAGTTCCCCGGTCAAACCTCAAACCTATTACGCGAGATATTAACTAAAGTGGACTGTATATGCGATTGCTTCTATGCTTATGTGAAAGCGACTACTATAGCATGCGGTACAATGCACTCGCTCTTCCCTAAACTAAACTATTACTTGTCGAATCGATGAAAGGAATCCTGCTTGACTAGGAAAAAAACACAGATTGGAGCGGGTTAAACTATTAGCAAGCAGGTATAATTAAGGAATATTGACTCACCGGGGTTTCTTCTTCCTGTCGATCACTATAGCGCGACTTCTGGAACACTCCGGAGAGAGGCGGTAGATATCTCACACGGTTCCTGGAGCTGACTGTTCCAGGCCAAAGCGGTTTCCACTAGTGAGGTGTTCCAGGCGCGCGGGAAGAGGAGGTTGTAGTTCAACGACGACTGCGGCGGGAGAAGAGGCTCGCGCATCGGTCGCGCGTGTCTTACATATCCTCGGCTCGCGTGATTACGCGATGTTCTAGAATCGTCTTCTTTCCCCTCCCACCCCACCACCCCGATGTGTCGATAGGAGGGTACGAATGATATTGTTTGGAAAGGAATAATGATTCTACAAGTTCCTACCGTCAAATAAAAAAACTCGAATGGTTTTCCGCGCAACCACACTTAATTCCACTCCGAAGCTTCGCTTGTTTCGCCCAAATCAACACTAACTCGATCGCATCTTGCAGCGCCTATATATTTAAATTAGCAAAGAATATATCCAGAATGTTCAAGTAAACACGCGGAAGGTACCGAGCGCTCGAGTTTCGACTAGGCGCTGTCGGTTGAATAATTTGTGATGTCATTTTCTCAATGCTCCCCTCGCTCTCGTTCCTGACACTAGATGGCGCTAGTGTATCGTTGACTTGGGAGCGCGTAACAATATATATATACATATATATATATATATATATATATATATATATATATATATATATATATATATATATATATATATATATATATATATGACTATTTTTGATGCCCCTTTATATTGAATTTAATTATTAATAATAATATTGGGCCGTCACAATATGAAACAGTGATTTTTGCAGCAAGTCAAAAAGTGTACAAAGATTTGTTCGAGTATGAAAGACGAAAGCGTTAATTGTTTATAAGTATCGCGAATGTTCGTTGTTCTGTTAAAATCGTCAAATCCAAGACAGCCAAAATTTTTATATCTAGTTAAGGTCCTATGAACGTCAAAATATAACCAAGTTCCAAAAGTGAGACTAATACATAGTAAGAAGATCGGGCAATTCAGATTTTTTTCTGAGTATTTTTAGGACATTTAATATTTTTATTTTAAATTTATAATATTTTAATAATATTTCACAAAATGTATCCGAAAACCAGTGATGATATAATATTAATTTCTTTCGTCGTTTTCTTCCAAAAGTCCATAAAGTCAAGCCAATATCATTTTCTAAACTACTGTTTTTATGTGTTTAATTATATTACTGAAAATTTGGTTATAAAGAAATTTTAGTAGAATATTGCAATAACCTCATTTTCCACCATCTGCTGATATTCCGCCACTCTTGGCAGTTGGGTCGGCAAACAGTTTTTTAATTATTTATCAGTTGTTATCAGCAAGATGCTATTTTCCGTCACCTGTTTCAGTTCTCGTCTGTCGCTTTTTACGACTATGATGCACTTAATTGATATGAGGTTGCGTTAATATCAATATCCATTGTAACGCAGCCACTACACACTAATTACAAAAAAAATATTAAGTCCTTAATATAACAGTGTACATAATCCTGATAAAGAAATATTGTAGACTGTTTGATGTAACTTTTAATATTCTAAATGATTTTACCGTTTTTAATTTTAATAAATTATCAAAACATATTTTGGACGATGCCACAATAAAAAATTTACGAAAAATATGAATTTCGCAATAACACCGCGAAAAATACCGTATGAGAACATTATTTGTAGTATTGAGGACTGTCTGTTTAAAGATAATATTGGTAATAAGGATTTACAGGCCATACGTCAAGACATTTCGTCTATGTTATGTCAAAGTTCAGCGCCGAAATTAAATCTTCCTAAAAATGAATTTAACGCATTGAAAAACTTACGCAACACACTTACGCTTACGATTCTCCGCGCAGATAAAGTTAACGCTACGGTTATAATGGATACGTCAGATTAAAATTTTAAAATACAACAACTTATTGGATGATACACATATTGAAAGGTCGAAACAGACCCTACAACTAATACGCTTAAAAGAACTAGCGATTAAATTAAGAAATACTCCGGGAAATCGAATCTAGACCTTAATTCGATAATACCTTCATATGCAATCCATCGAAGTTGTATGGGTTACCAAAAATATACAATCCGAACGCTCCACTACGTCCAATAGTGAGTCAGATTGATTTGATAACTTACAGATTGGCTCAACACTTAGCTAAAATATTATCACCACTCAGAGGACGCACAAGAGCACACACTAAGGATTCACACCATTTTGTCAGTGAGATAAAAGACCTACGTCTTACTGACAATGAAATAATGGTCAGTTTTGTATATTCAGTCTCTATTTACATGCCTACCTATTGAAGACTGCATCTCAATTATAACTAGGAAACTAGAGGAAAATAACGTGCCAAAAGAATATGCAGTACTACTCAGACGTTTCCTTACATCTGGCTATCTATTATGGGAGAAAGAGTTTTACAAGCAAGTAGATGGTAATACGATGGGCTCACCTGTATCTCCCATTGTCACCAATACATTCATGGAAAACTTTGAGGAGAAAGCAATCCTTACTGCACATTTTATACCAAGGTTCTACAAGCGGTACGTAGACGATAATTTTCCAATTTTACCATATGATAAAGTAATGCATTTTTAGAACATCTTAATTCCATAAGCTCTAAAATTCAATTTACTGTGGAGTTACATGCCAATAATTCCTCGTCTTTGCTAGATGTGTTAGTCATCCGAAATCCTAATAACACCATAGGTCACACTGTGTATAAAAAAAGACCCATATAAACCGATATTTAAAAAGTGATTTTCACCAACATCCTTCACAGTTAGCTACCGTGTGCAAATATTTATTACAGAGTGCACGAGGGATCTGTTACAGCAAACACCTGGCTGCCGAGCTTCAGCACGTTAAGCAAGTTCTGCAAGACAACAAGTCGCGCGCCTACGTCACAGTGACCGACTGAAGCCGACCACATTCGAGCGTGTGTCTACTATACTACCATATGTCAGAGGTGTCCCATACAAGATTGACTACATCTTGAAGCGTGCTTCTATTAGAACGTTCTATAAGCCGCCGAAGAAGATTAGTCAGTTCTTACCATCCGTCAAGTGTCATATTCCTCTACAAAATGCAGGAGTGTACAAGCTTGATTGTGAATGTCTCTCTTATATAGGACAAAAAAAGATCAATTAGAACCCGCGTAAAGGAACATATAGCTGATGTGAAGCATCAACGTTCCGGGAAGTCTGCAGTTTGTGATCGTTTCCTAGACGGCCCCAACCATTACATCAGATTTGATAGAACACAAATCCTCGCGAAAGAACACCGATTCCTACCAAAGATGTTACCTGAGGCTATTGAAATTAAAAAAACAGCCTTATTTCAATAGAGAAGGAGGATGGATACTACCACCTGCTTGGGACCCTGTAATTAATAAAATTAAAACTAATCCCAAGCATACCACTGCAAAGCAAAATGTCTGGTGAATTAGTTAAAGGAACACTTGGCTATCATAATTTGTACGCACAAATTATGTATATTTGTGTTAATGTTATGTTTAAATTGCAACTGAATCTTTTTTGTTGTCATGGATACGTCAAAAGTTCGAGTTATTACAGAATATGTGAACCGTCGTGGGAGCAACGCAGTGCAAAAAGCACGCAACAGCAGCGATATTTACGAAGCAAATACTACAAGTAAACGCACCAACTGTTATTAGTTTTCCCGTTCTAGCAATTTCGACCTAAAAAATTAAAGTCATAGTCGTGCGAAAACTTTAATCGACAATGACAAGTTAAGGGCAATTATAGAATCTGATGACACTCAATCTACAGCGGAATCAGCAGCAGTTTTCGAAGTTTGCATCAAAGCGATATTGGTCCCTTTGCGTCAAATTGGCAAGATAAAAAACTTGACAAATGGATACCTTACGAACTCAATGATCGATAGCGCGAAGTACGCGCTGAGACGCACCTTGAACCACTTAACAGGCTCAAAAAAGAAGGCATTTGGAACCGTTTTTACGTGACTTAGCCATGCTGCAACTGTATTAATAGTATAGTTGTACCACGAATGGGTCGGTTTGACCGGGTAAGGACCACGCCCTCACAGAATACCAGCGTAAAATAGTAGCTTAATATTAGTGTGTTTCGGATAGTGAGTGTATAGAACTGGAGACCTCTTTTGCCGGAAGCGAGGCATTCCATCTTAGGTCTAAGGGTGACAACGCATCTGCATTTTTATTCGTAATCGAGGATAGATGTAGAATTCTATGGGCCACAGCAACCACTTACCATCAGGTAGACTGTGTGCTCGTTTGTCACCCTATCCTATAAAATAAAAAATATTATTTCATGCAACGAAAAATGTATTTTGTTTTACAATCGAAAGCGCTTTGCAAGTTGGTTGGATCCTTGTTTAGTACCTACACAATGCTCTCGACGAAAACATAACCTTAGAAAAGTGATGGACACTGTTTGGTGATGTGATTTATCACAGCTTCTTACCAAACGGAATGATCATTACTGCAGACGTCTAATGTAAACAACTGAACACTATGATGGAGAAACTTGCACGTCTCCAACCAGCTTTGGTCGATCGCTCGTACTCGCTGCTCCTGCACGACAACGCGTAACGTCCTACTTCACAAATGACGGTGTCATAGTTACAAGAGTTATTTGTAACCTGTCCGTCTTCCGCCATAGTCACCAGACCTTGTACCTACCGACTTCTACTTTTTACACAATTTAGATCACTTTTTCAGATCAGAGATTCAGTACAAAATTTCTGTGAAGAATTTGTTATATCCCGTCCAGTTGATTTCTTTAAGAAGTACATCAATAAACTGCCACTGCTTTGGATAAGATGCAATAATTGCATCTGATTTCTGATCTTATATATATGGGTCTAATAAATAGTTAAAAAAGTTTTTGATAAATTGTATATTTCCATAAACCATAACAGTGATAAGTGGAACAAGTGTTATTCGCGGTATTTAACCAAGTATAGTGGGATAAGACTAATTTTCAAAAATCGCAGTGTTAATCAGCTGTGAAATCAGCTGTTTTCGTGTACCCCCATTAATTTTGTTAAAATTTACTTTTAAAATATAAATTGTAGCATAGTTTTTATTTATTATTCTTCTAATAAGTGCATTACAGAGTTTTTATAAAGTTTTATGTTGAAAAATACCACTAAGCATAATTATTAATCATTCAAACCGAGCAATCAATCTGTGTTGATATTTCTGCCATCTAGTGACAACTGTCAAAACTATTTATACGTTATCAATTAGCTACAACGATTAATAATGGCAAATAAGTGTGGGCACTGCGGTAAATTTGTTTCGCAGACAGATGGCGCTAAATGCTCAAAATGCACGTCGATTTACCATCGACCGTGTGTTAATATTAGCCCCGAATCAAGGATAAGCCCAAAATGGATATGTAAAACCTGCAAAATACCGCGACAAAGCCCTGTGCCAGCCGACTATTGTACTGAGGCATCCCTAGACTCAAGAGTTGAATCCCCCATTGAAGGTTTATTGGCTAAGGAAATTAAACTCCTTAGAACTGAATTAAAGACTCTGTCAGAAGAAATGGTCAGTTTTCGGCAAGAAATTGCGAAACTAAACACCTCCATGACACAGTTTAATTCGAGGCTGGACAGCGTTGAAACCCGAGTTACCTCCCTGGAACAACAAACGAAGGAGGGACACAAGTCATGCAATAATAACGAACTGGTAGATATTATTGCGCGCTTAAAGCGCGATTTGAATATAAAGGAACAGGCGGCTCTTTCTAATGATGTAGAGCTCACCGGTTTTCCTGAACAGAAGGGAGAAAGCCCGGGTCACCTCATGACACTTGTCTCCAAAAAATTGGATATAGAACTGGACGAGCGGGACGTGGTTAGTGTTGAACGTGCCGGTATGCATCGAAACCGTGAGAGCTCGGATAGCGAAGCACCGCGGCCTAGAGCCATCGTCGTACGCCTAGCGCGGCGCTCTGTCCGCGACCAACTGCTGCGGGCGGCGCGCGTGCGTCGGGGCGCTGATACATCAGGTTTTAATATCAATGGAGAACCGACACGCTTTTATCTTAACGAGCGCCTGACTTATGCCAACAAGCACCTTTTCCATAGGGCTCGACAGGAGGCACGGCGATGCAACTGGCGATATGCATGGACAAAAAACGGTGTAATATTTGTGAAGCGCGATTCTATGTCTTGTAAGCAAAAAATATGTATGGACTGTGACATTGAAAAGGTTTTTGGCTCTTCATGAATTTGATCTTTTTTATAAAACATTCTTGAAATCATGTCACTATGGGCATTTATCTTTCATATAATAATTTTGTTTTTATTTTACGTTTGATAGTTAGGATAATAGGTTTTGCTGTGCTTTGCAATGTTTTTGTCGTATTTTGTTCAGTTTATTTATGTATATCTTGTATATATTTGGATATTTTTCTAACAATTAAGCGACCGTTTACCTTTAATGATTTGCTGAGCTTATACGAAGGTAACTGTGAACAAAATAGTATTATTTTTCTTGCTTTTAATTTATTTGTTAATAGTTCCTATTGTCCTGCTATTATTAATGAAGTTGTATATTATTCTTTGTATAATATGCCTGCAATAACAAATTTAGATCAATTATTTCAATATAAAAACGTTCGGGTTCATGTTATCACTGTTAAAATGTTCATACCAGAATCAAAGTTACATAATATAATACAGCTAGGTATATTATATACATTTTTGTGCAAGTTTAGTATTAACTGCGTCTCATATTATTATTATTTGTATTATTGTTGCATAGCACTTATTATATCTATAATGTTATGTATTTATTATTTTATATCTCAATGTGTAGCTACATTGTATGATAAATACTTAGTTAATTTAAGCCTTAATCAAAGATACGTAGGCGGTCCCATAATGAATTGGCCTAACTATGAACCAATGAAGGAAATGAAACGAAACCAATTTTATTTTTCAATATAATCACCATGAATACTAACACACTTCTGACATCTGTGAATCAACATCTCTAAACCCTTATAAAAATAATCACATTTTTTATCCTCAAAATGACTGAAGACGGCCGCCTGCAACTCTTCATCGCTTGAAAATTTTCTTCCTCTTAAGTCCCGCTTTAAATTTGGAAATAAATAATAGTCGGACGGGGCTATGTCTGAACTGTAAGGTGGATGTTGAACTTCTGTGAACCTGCATTGACGAACTGCATCCTCCGAAATACCAGCGGTATGAACAGGGGCGTTGTCATGGAGCAACAGGACACCTTTAGACAGCTTGCCTCTTCGTTTTTCCTTTATCTTGTCTCGTAATTTATATATTAAAGAAGCATAATATTCGCCGTTAACGACTGTATTACGTTCTTTAAAATCCACCATCAAAATGCCTTAAAAATCCCAAAATATTGTGCACATCATTTTTTTTGTCGATTGTTGCACCTTTGCCTTTCTAGGGGGCTTTTCACCCTTATAACGCCATTCCATTGACTCGCGCTTGCTTTGTGGATCATAATACAAGATCATAGTTTCATCACCAGTCACTAGCCGCTCGATCACAGTCTTTGGATTTTCGCCACAAAGATCCAAAAATTCCGAAGCGCAGCGCACTCTTTCCTGTCTCTGTACCGCTGAAAGAAGTTTCGGTACCCATCTTGCACTCACTTTTTTCATGTGAAGATGTTCATGGATCGCGCGATGAACGGCACTCTTAGAGAGCCCAAGCCTTGCTGCAATTTTTCTAATCTTCAAACGGCGGTCACTCAGAACCTCCTCTTCGATAAGAGCAATCGTTTCGGGAGTGAGCACTTCCACAGGTCGACCGTCGTGGCCAAAGTCTTCGACGGTTTCTCTCCCGAGGCGAAACTCTTTCACCCAATTTTTCACTGTGCTATAGGAGGGGGCAGACTCCTTATACACGCCATCTAATCGTTCTTTTATTTGGGCAGGGGATAAACCTTCTTTAAACAGAAACTTTATGACACTTCGATACTCAGTTTTCGACATTTTGAAAAAATACGCGACTCTCGTTATTCAAATGCCTGTTAAACTAAGACTAAGCATTTCATCTCGATGCATGTTTCTTATATTAAGTGCACGATAAACGTACTATTTAATGCAACACAACATGTAGCGACATGTCGCGTTGAACTATATCAGGCCAGTTCATTATGGGACCGCCTGGTATCTTTTGTTCTTTTTCTCACACTTACATAATGGTTAGACCGCAGAAACTAAAAGTTGGTTTTTTAAATCCCGGATCACTAGGTACGCATCATGATGAGTTCGTGGTAGCTATGGATCGTCTGAGAGTTGACGTGTTGGCTTTGAGTGAAACCTGGCTCAGGGCAGGTGAAGAAGGAAGGGCACCTCGTGTGCCTGGTTACCACCTGCTGCACATACTCCTAGGCCGGCAGAAGTTCGTTCTCGCGGTGGCGATGTAGGTTTCTACATAAGACGTGGTTTACCAGTACGTAATCTACCTTACCCTATATCGCAGTCTGTAGAACAAATGTGGCTAAGCGCCGAAATCAATGGTAAAATTGTCATAATTGGCACTGCGTATCGACCACCTTGGCTTCAAGTGCAAAATTTCATTGATGGTCTTTCAGACACAATAAACACGTTCTCGTCATATGATTGTGTTGACTACTTCTTGGCGATTTTAACATCAACTACTTAGATAAATCCAACCGTAATACTAAAATATTAGATGAATTCATTTTAATAAATAATCTTAAACAATATGTTAACGAACCTACTCATTTCACAAGTAACAGCAAAACGTTGTTGGATCTAATACTTTCTAACGTACCCCTAAACAAAGTAGAAGTGGATTACATACCTGATTTGAGCCATCATGCGTTTATATCATGCGAAGTCAATCTTACTACGCACAAATGTCCACCGCGACGTGTTTTTTATAGACCAATTACATAATAACATATATACCATATATACATAAATGCTGAACAATTTCATCGAGTTTTAAAGGGTATAAATTGGGAAAACATCGTGAATGTGCAAGATGTTAATGTTATGGTTGCTGAATTTAATTCAACCATATTATCTATATATAATCTGTTAGCTCCGATCAAAAAAGCCCATATTAAGGAACAATGTCGTCCCTGGTTAACATATACAGTCAAATTAATGATGAGACTCCGTGATCGAGCACATTCAAGGGCACGTTTAACAAAAATAGATTCACATATAAATTATTATAAACAATTAAAAAAACAGGTCGTGACTGCTATTTATAACGAAAAGACCGCTTATTTTAACACGTACATTAATTGTAATATTAGAAACTCTAAAACGTTATGGACGCACTTACATCGTCAAATAAATATAAAAAATAAACATAATACTTGTCTACCATACAATTTGTGTGACCCAAAAAAAATTAATAAACATTTCCTTGACGTTCCAGGCCAAAATTTTGCTTCTCAATCCGCTATCAACTACTTCGAAACCCATAAATTTAGCGCTAAAACTTTTGAATTTAAGGAAATAGAAAGTAATACAGTTTTAAAAATTCTACATGATCTGAAGTCGAATGCCATTGGGTTGGATGAAATTTCACTGGAAATGCTGTTATCCACTCTCCCATACTCTTTAAATGTTATTACGGTAATTATGTATAGTTCTCTGAGAGCTAAGTCATTTCCCAAACAATGGCAAACTGCTTTAATAACGCCGATTCCTAAGACAGATAATATTAGGAATTTTAAAGACCTGCGACCTGTTGGCGTATTACCCTGTTTGTCTAAAATCCTAGAGAAAGCAGTATGTAATCAGTTAACTCATTATTTAGACCAAAATGAAATTCTACCGAATGTACAGTCTGGCTTTAGGAAACGACATAGTACTACAACAGCTTTGGCCGATGTAGTGGATAATGTTTTAAGTGCTCGGGATTCCGGTATGGTTACAATTCTAATTCTTCTAGACTATTCCCGTGCATTTGACACGTTAAATAGGGAGTTGTTATTCTCTAAATTAAACTACTATGGATTAAGCTCGGAAACTATAGATTGGTTTCGTAGCTATTTTAATGACCGTAGGAAAATTGTCAAAGTAATAGATGAAAACGGCAATAAAATAGCATCTGATTGCTGTACTGTTACAAGAGGTGTTCCGCAGGGTTCAATACTTGGTCCCTTGATTTTTGAAAAATTTAAATTGTTCCTCTTAGATCAGCAATCTCAAAGTTAAGTAGTGCAAATATTTTGATAGTATGTAATTTTATAAATAATGTATGAGCGTGTATATTATGTATGTGTCTATATTTATGTATATATATGTACACACATATATATATGTATATGTGTGTGTGCTTGAGTATGTATATATTATTTATTGAAATTATGTAATGAAGCGGTGTACTGCAGCTGGTTTATGTATTTGTTTGTAGCTTAAACTTAATTACGTTCCTGAGTGAATTTCAATGCAACCTCTTAGAACCAGTATTAAGAATATTTTATAAGAATTATGACAATATTACAAGAAATAAATTTTTGTTATTATATTTGGTTTAACACAACAGAACTGCCCTCTGCATATAAAGAATATATAATATATGTATATATATTTTTTATATTTATTTGTGTATTTTTATTTTAAATATATAAGGGTGCCACTGAAAATCAGGGTTGGGGTGTTGTACTTCTGATACATTCCAACACATCCTGAGTGGCTTTCCTTTTTTGGAGCAGAGCAGCATTAACGGGTGGATTGTCTTTGTAATACACCCTATGCATTACTCCTTATTCTCTAGTTCTTTATTATTATTATTTTTTATATTATTGTTTGCTTTTTTTGTTTTTTTTTTGTTTTATCATATCTATAAACAAGGATTGAATGTCCTGTTTCATGATTTCTATGTAATTTTGTTTTTGTTTTTTTGTTTGTATGACTATTTAAATGTTATTTGTTTTATGTAATCCACTTGAGTGTGTTGCATGTGCCAAATAAAATCTGTTTCTTTCTTTCTTGATTTTGTAGTAATTAGTTTCATTAACAGAAATAAAGAAACTATTGAAAAATAACGTTAACCTGCTAATGCTAAATGCTTAATGTGTTGTAATTAATAGCATATTTATTTTAAAACAAATATTTTACAAACGAAACAAATAATTAATAGAAAATAATCTCTAGGTGAGTTTACTCCACGGATTGGAGTATAGGACGCAATGAAAAAAATATTAAAATGAAAAATGTTGGTCACCCCTGACCGAACAACTATAAAATTGTGATCTAATCTAGCTGCAGCACTATTAATCAAATTAAAAGCTTCTCAACTTATTTTAATATCGGATATGCCTTTGATTTTATTTAAATTTAATTTTAGTCTATAATTTAATTTTGCTATATAGATACAATTCGTTTTTTGCTCCGTAGCGTACGGTCGCGCTTACTATTTGCACCGGTTAGTGCAACCGGTGCAATTTTAGCCAGTGCTTCTCAACTTTTTCTATATCTAAGCTTAGAAGTTGTTAGTACCTGTCGCAATGGATACTCGCAATTGTGGTGCATGTGGGAGTTGTTATCAGAAGGTCCTCACTACACTGTGTGTAATCAAGAGCTACATTTTCATTGTGCTGGAATAACTGAAGCTGGCTATCGCAAGCTGGGAGACAGAAAGTCCACCTGGCGATGTGTCAAGTGTAAGCAAACTCACTCTATTCAGCCTCCTTTATCACAAAGTATTGAATCCGATGCACTAATACTTAAGGAGATAAGAGCTCTCTCCGGTAAACCGGCGCCATTAGAATGCCTTAAAAATGAAGTCATTGCCCTGAGATCTGAATTTGCTGATCTTAAATCTTCACTAAATAGTACTAATTTGACGCTAAAAGAATTTAATGACAAAATAAAGGACTATGAACAGCGTCTAGTACATGTCGATAAAGTACAAAAACATACTAACCTAATTCAGACACTGTTATAAAAACTGGAGCAGGAGTCGAACTCTGCGGAATTAATGGTCAAGAATGAATAATGTAGAAATAAAGAGAGTACCTCAGACAAGCGGTGAAAATTTGTTTGAAATCATATCCAAAATTGGGTTTATGATAAAATATCCGATTACAAAGACTCAGGTTAATTTCGTCACGAGAGTACCAACCCGTGAGAAGGAGCACAACAAACCGATAATAATCTGTTTCTGCAATTGCTATGTGAAGGAAGATTTTATCGGCAGCCAGATATGCATCGAAGACTAGTCATCTCACATCAAGCAACTTGGGATTTGTGGGCAACAATAGAATTTACATCAACGACCACCTAACCCTGCACAGTAAGACCTTACTCTCTAAAACAAAAAAGGCAGCGGTTGAAATGAATTTTCGCTATGTATGGGTCAAGCATGCCAAGATCGTATGTCGTGCCAAGTAAGAAAAATCGATACATCGCATATAATTATGGTGAAGTCAGAAAGAGACCTTTCAAAAATAGTGTGTTGTTAAACTTATCTTTTACTCTATTATTATTACTCATAATGTTAAACTTACTATTTGTGTGATGTTAAACTTATTATCTTTCTATTGTTTTACTATTATTCATAATATGTTTTTATACTACGCAAAACTTTTAATATAGCAGTTTGGGATGCATACGCTATCGCGATGTGTTTACGTATTCCTCATTTTGTTGTGCAATTACGTATTCGTTTACATAATAATTTTTAAACATCTTACCAATATTGATTGACTATTTTTAAATCTTATTACATGTAGCTTGGTTCGCTTTTGGTCTATTCATTTGCTAATGAATATGAACAATATTTGCTTGTTGATATTTTGTACGTATATCATTGATTTTACTCATTGGTCATTAGTCGTGAGCACTCGAGACTCCCGTGTTGTATACGACGGCGCATTATTCTACCTTTATAAATTATCTACCCGCTTTTATATGGTATTTTCGTTCTATGTTTTAAATGTTACTTTTCTAATACTAGTTAATTTACTTTTATTGGAATGCTGCATTATGACAATGAATTTAGTTATAGTTAAGTTCAATCATGGAATCGATTAAAATATATTACCAAAATGTACGCGGTTTACGAACAAAAACACTTAACTTGTTTAGAAACGTATGTTTAAATTCGTATGAAATTATTATATTTACCGAAACGTGGATGGTCGATAGTATACATAACAGTGAATTATTTGATGGCTGATATTTAGTATGGAGATGGGATCGCAATTACTGTAGTACTTCACAAACGCGTGGGGGTGGTATAATAATTGCTGTGAGGAATGATCTTTCGGTAGTGGAGAGGGGTGACTGGCGTAGTTCAGCGGAAGATATTTGGGTCTCTATTTTACTAAAAAAATCCAGGCCGCAACATATAATATAAACATTTGTGCGCTTTACCTGTGTAAAGAAAATATCGGTAACTCATATAATACCCAATTGCAAAATTTCACACAAAATATTAATACCATAATTATGTCAAATTCGTGTGATAAATTCATAATCGTAGGTGATTTCAATTTTGATAGTCAAGGAGATCGGAGTGTTTGCAGCGATAGTTGTGAGTTATTCCTGTCAATATATTTCTGATTTTCTCAACTCTGTTCAGACCTGCAGCTTATCTCAATATAATTGTATACGTAACTTAAATGGGAGACTACTTGACTTGGTTTTCCCTAATGACCTTGTAGATGTTAAGGAATGTTATGAAACATTAGCAATGCCCGCAGATATGCACCATAAACCTTTGATTTTAAAGGCTGACTTTGTTGAAATACACAAATTAGTTGATAAGAAGAAAAACACTTATCTTTTTCACAAAGGTTACACGGCTATCAGCTCAGCTCTTGACCAGGTAAACTGGTATGAGCTTTTGGGAAATGACTCTCTAGACAATGTTGTTAATCTCTTTTATAATAAATTATAATATGAACTTAGGGACCAGTTTATTCCCATAAAATCCACTAGACGTTCGTCACACCCTCCATGTTATGATTCTGCGTTACTAAAGGTCTTAAAAGAAAAAACACAGGTACCATCGCAAGTTTAAACTATATGGTAATTTATCCGACTACCAATCTTTTTCATTATTACGCATAAGGGCTAACCAGTAAGAGCGGGACTGCTATGGATCCTATATTGATAAAGTCCAATCTTCCATAACTAGTAACCCAAAAATTTTCTGGTCTTTTATAAAATGTAGGAATAATGCATCTGCTACTCCTAATGTAATGTGTTACGAAGAATCTTCTGCGAACACTGATGAAGGAATTAGTAACTTGTTCACTAAATATTTTAGTACCACGTTCGTTAAACCAGAATTGGAAATTTCGGATCCTAAATTATTTCCTATAATTAAATATAATATTAACGGTATTAGCTCAATACACGTCTCAGAAAAAGGTATCTTAAAGCTATTACAAGGCCTCGACATCTCTAAATCTGGTGACCCCGACCACATACCACCAATATTTATCATAAATTGTGCGGAAAGCTTAGGCAAACCCATTAGTATAATCTTTAAGATGTATCTAATGTAGATCTTGAAAGATGTAGGAGATACCATTTTTTTCCGTTGGAGTATAGACGTAAAGTCAATGATATTTGTTTCCTAGTTAATATAGTGAATGGATCTATTGATTCTTCTGAGCTACTTACTCACATAATGATTCGGATCGATTTAATGAAATTTAGACAGCGACCCTTGCTATATATACCTCTTGCTTCAACGAATTATAGAAGAAATTCCTTCTTTCTGCGTAGCGCAGTGGAATATAATAAGCTTTCATCTATAGTAGATATTGACCTATTCTCTACTAGTTCTAGATCTGTAAAAAAGTTGATGAAGAAGAATTTTTCACTCGCAGCCGCGACTAGCATGACTCAAGTTGCTCATTGACTCATTTTTTTTTGTTAACGTTTTTGTAATAGATTAAGTATTCCCTAAAGTATTTTTAAATTTGTATAAAGTTGGATGAAATTAATATATGGAGGCTTGTAATTAGCAATTTTTATCACCATTTTGTAACTTTACGAAGATATTAGTCTGTAAGCCTTCCTAAAAGAAATAAATAAATAAATATTTACTTTGTTTACTTAAGCGTCATTATCACTGTTGATAAGATTCCTTGAACTTCTTCGTTCTTTTTTATAATTCATTGTTTAAAGAGCCTTAACTTTCATTTTGAATTTAATCTGTAGATTTTTACTTTAGATGAATAATAGACTCATAGAATCTTTAAAACACTTGTCGGTAATTTTGTCCAATAAAAGGTACAATTTTGTAAAGCCGTAAACATACACATCGAAACAACCACAGAATGTTGGTTAGATTTATATCGGCGTTACATAGAGCGCAAAAGAAAATTGGAAGAAAAAGGGTCGCGAAGAATATTTCAATATCCCATTCGCATTTTTACGATCGTCATGTGCGCCGCCTTACGATTGTGCAGAACCGCAATATTGGACTATTCCTTTATGTTGTTTTCTTCTTTTTATTATTTTAGCAGCTTATTCGCAGATTTTGTCTTCGTGTTTATGAAGATAGATTTTATGTCTTTTTATTGCGGTAAAATATTTAGTATAGTAGAAACAACAACTTAGTTTTCGTTTTCGATCGAACTCCGACCGTAGTTAATAATTTTTTTAAGATCGTTTAACAGGGAAACTTTTTTTCACTTTCAGATGCTTATTATAATACATATATCTCATAAACAAAAAATAAATAAGCACTTTTGTATTCATATACACTCCACAAACTATTAAAGAAAGAACATTTGAAGTTACACAAAATTAAGTAGATTTTTTTTGGCAACATTTTAAAATTCTTTAGCGATAATTTCTACCCCGTGATAAACTACAGACTAATAAGTGTTTGACATTGGCAATATAAACGTAAACAAACGACAAATATATATATCTGTCGAAGGATTGTAAACTTTAAAAGGACTTTGAAAGGATTTGTAAATTGTTAACTTTAACATTAGGGGTGTAAACTTTAACAATGAATGTTTTACTTTACGTATTTATAACACATACGAGGTGACATTTTAAAGTTTGCAGAATAGGGGATACGGAGTATAAATAAAAATCGAAATTTATTTTCCTTTTCAATTTATTCATCTGCTAACCTAATTCATTTTTCAAATCTTTCAATTAACTTATATATACCCTCAAAAATGATTTGTCTTTGTCTAAAACTGCTTCCTTCACTTCTTCATCACTTAAAAACTTTTTTCCACGAAGTTATTTTTTTTTAGTTTAGAAAAAAATAATAATCACTGGGAGCCAGGTTAGGACTATAGGGTGGGTGTGTCAAAATTTCGAAGCTCACCTACTGCAGGGGAGCCATCGCAACATGGCACTTGTGATCAGGCGCGTTGTAGGGCAGAAGAAGGATTCCTTTGGTCAATTTTCCCCTTCTTTTCTCCTTTATGGCTTCCTTCAATTGTTCTATGATTGAAGCGTGGTAATTTTCGGTTATGAAGACACCTTTATCTTTTTAATTAATCAATAGGATTTCGTCTGAGTTCCAAAAGACTGTCGCCATGATTTTCCCAGCAGATTGTGCCACATTAAATTTCTTGGGTGGTGGTGTGCCTTTTTTGTGCCAGTGCATAGAGTCCTGTTTGGAGTTATGTTCATAATGGTGAATCTAAGTTTCGTCACTGGTAACAATTCGAGCCAACACACCATCTTTGTCTCCCATACAGAGGTCCGAAAATGCACGAGGACAGTCCACGCGCTGTTGCTTTTGATCGGATTACTATCGGCCGTAGTGACGGTCTCAGAGGAAGAGTAGTGTAAGAGTAAATTGTTAGTCATAACGCACCTAAAGATCACGCCATCACTACGTCATACATCGGTTGTTTATAAATACGACAATTGGAGCGTAGTTAAAGAAAAACACAGCATGATGTGTATGTACTCTTTTCTCATCGATGGCGCGTGGGTAGAGTTCAATGAATGCCTGTGCAAGCACTGGGTTGTTTATGAATACGACAATCAATCGTAGTTTAAGACAAATACAGTACGATGTCATTTTTAATTATTGTTAAACATTTTTAGCTATATAAGCAATGTTCTAAATGCAATTGATGTATTTTTCTGTACTTTCGTCTAACTTGTACGTGCGTGTCAATAAATATAGTTACTAGTAGTCTGCAGTAATTTAATTGCTATATATAGCGGCATACGATTCTACTCCTACGCTCTTAGAGTAGGATATCTGATAACTTCCAGGTAAATATAAAAAGGTTCTGCAACCTTGTAAAAACTACCAGGAGAAATTCAAAACAGCCTAGAATGACTATTATACGAGATTAGAATGACTGTATGCTAAATGACGAAGTCTTGAGTTTAAAGAGATGGAAGAAATACTTTGAAAGCTTGTTTATAAGTGAAAGTCGTTTGAATTAAATAAACTAGAAATTTCGAAAGAGATACTGCGATAAGTGTAGATGAAATAATAAAAGCAATGAAAAACACGAAGGTAAGTAAGGCAAGGAGATGCTAAGGACTGGAAAGGGAGTTGTAGCAGGCCTACTTTACACATTGTTTAATTTATGTTTGGAACTGAATTGGGTACTGGTAGACTGGTGTAAAACAGTTGTAGCCTCATTACATAGGGGAAACGGGTCAAAGCAGGAGAGTAAAAACTACCATGGTTTCAGCTTGTTTAGTACTGTCAGTAAACTGTATACAAAGGTGTAATTGAGAGAGTTATAAAAGAAACTGACGGAATAATTTGAAATGTGCAGGCAGGATTTAGAAATGAAATGGAGTGTACAGACCATGTGATGTGATATCAATATCTTTTACATGCGTATTACCGAAGAGAAGTATTTGGGCAAAACTCAGAATGTTTTTGTGCGTTCAAGGACTTGGAAAAGGCTTATAATAGAGTGAACAGGAATGTGTTATGGTAAACACTGAACTCACTTGGGATGAGAGGTGGTTTGATACAGGCATTAAACTCTCTTTGTAGGGACTCTATTGCTTGTATCAGAATCATCGGATTTTGCTCCGATTACTTTGGCATCCAAAAAGTTGTCAGGGAGAGCTGTGTAACGTCCACGTGGTTGTTCAACCTATTTGTTGATGTGTCGGTTGTTAGAAATTTTTGAAAGATGAAGAATGTGGGTTAAGAATGGGTGACTGACATTCAATGACTTTTGTACGCCGATGATTAAGTCATATTCCTATCGTGGGTTACCCAGTTGCAAATGATGGTTGCATTAATGAACTGGTCATTGAAAGAAAGTGGAATAAAAGTGAACGCAAGCGAAACGAAAGTGATGGTTTTTGAAATAAAAGAAATTAAAACGTTTTGTAAAATAAGATTACAATGGGAGTTTTTTGAGCAAGTGGATGAGTTCGTATATTTGGAATGTGTATTTAACAGGGATAGTCGACATTATAAGAATATAGAACAAAGATTGAACGCAGGGAATAGAGTGATTGGGCTCTGCACTCTGTTGTGAAGTCTTAATTTGTCAAATGAGACACGTATGGTAATTCATAGTGTTGTGTTAGTCGATACTTTAATTTAGGTTATTGAAAGTTGGGTGTGGAAGAAAAAGCATGAGAGTAGAATAAATGCTATATTAATGCAGTCATTAAGGAGCATGATAGAACTGAATCTGAATAACAGGGTGAGAAATTGAATGATAAGGAGAAAAGTGTGGCTTGCGAAATGATGTTGTGACCAAGATAAAGAAATGAATGCTTCAGTAATTTGTCCATGTAAAAAGAATGAACAAGAAAAGAGCAACAAAGCAAATTGATATTACAGATATGAATGGTAGAGTCGAGAAGGACGCCCTTCTCGCCAGATTCTGTGTACCCTTAACCGGCAAGCATGTATACGTTAATATATGGATATACGTAAATATGTGTAAGAGAAAACGAGACAGACATATCAGGATTGTGATTTCTAATGAAAGTCCGTAGTCTATGCCCCACCCCTCTGGTTAATAGGCGTGAGAGTTTATGGATTATAGATATAAGAAATAGATAATATGTTGTTATTGATATTTGTAGATAATTATTATAGATTTTCGTTAGATTATAGTTTCTCTTTAAATATAACATTGCTTTATTGTTTTTACAATAATTTGAAACAATATGCCTTTTTTCGGTAACATTCAATCAATTCAACAGTTATTCAATAAATTTGGTTCGAAAATAAATAA
Source organism: Parnassius apollo (assembly GCA_907164705.1). Classification (NCBI taxonomy): domain Eukaryota; kingdom Metazoa; phylum Arthropoda; class Insecta; order Lepidoptera; family Papilionidae; genus Parnassius; species Parnassius apollo. Next base: position 97,508 of record CAJQZP010001370.1, on the reverse strand, counting down.
TTATATTTCAATTCAATTTCGTTAAAAACAAAAATAAGTTATGAACTGAATGTACCCGTGCGTTCACTATTATTTAAGTTTTTAATACTTGATAATAATAGTTATATTTAACTTATAATATTATTAATAAAACATTAATTATAACCTTATTACATATCTTTAGAATTCAGGTAACTGACCTTTGAACTAAGCAGTTATAGTCTTAATTAAGAGATTATTGTCAAAGACTAATCGTTGGTATTTCATTAAGCCTAGTTTGAACTCTGAGCTTCTTGACATTGCGTACATAGTTATTAGTTTAACTATGCACATGTTACGGATCTATTGGCTGTATTATTTGGTATCTGTGCTCTATTACAAAATATCTATGACTATTTAACTGATATCAATCAAATATAATCGTTATGAAGCTAAATCGAGAGTAATGGAAATAAAATTGTGAAATATTAAAAACGGCTAAATGTAGAAATTAGTCCACTTGTATAGTAGTTGCCTTATACGACGTAGGAATTCACTAAGAAGCGATTAAAAAAAAATCAAGCTACAAGAGGGTGAAATAGGGTTTTACAGTTTATATGAAAACCTACTATTTAACAGAGCGGTTGATTCAAAACTTACTGAAATTACCATAACATATCATAAACACTCACGCCTGTCACCCAGAGGGGTAAGAAGAGACTACGGACTTCCATGTGGCACGATCCTGACATACCTCTTTCACCTCCTTTACATCCATATATCTACGCATACACGTTCGTCGGTTAAGGGTACTTCTAATGTGGACTGTTTTCGAAATATCGCCAATTTCATTGAACATTCTTCTAGAGCGTCCCTTCTTGACTCTGCCGTTCACATTTGCCATATAAATTTGCTTTGTTACTCTTTCCTCATTCATTCTTTTTACATGACCAAACCACTAAATCACTTCTTTCCTAATCATGGTCACAACATCATCCTGCATGTACCACATTTTTCTCTTATCACACAATTTTTCGCTCTGTCATTCAAATTCAACCCTAGCATACTCATAAAAGACCGCATTTCCACAGCATTTATTCTACTTTCGTGCTTCTTCTGCCATACCCAACTTTCACGACCATACGTTAAAGTAGGAATTAACACAGCATTATGAATTACTATATGTGCCTTTTTTGACACATTCATATTAGAAGGTAAATCCCTATCATATTGTTACGAGCTTAAGGTTCGTGACAATAACAGCTGCCATTTGAATTACCAAAATTAACACTTTAATCGCCGAACACCAATTTAAACTTAAAAACACTAATAATTAATCACACTGATTCACTTTATTTCGCTCCGAAGCTTCGCTTGTCTCGCCAAATTCGATACTGCCCCAATAGTGACATGCAGCGGGTTTAAATACACGTTTACACCGAAAAATTCAGAATATTCCCGTAGATACGGGCGCCGACCAACCAGACGAAGAAAGTTCGAGTGTGAGGCTTCTAGAAAGCTTAGTTCTTCAATTCGATACTAGATGGCGCTGTTGGTTAAAAGATTAGTCATGTCATTTTCTGGAAAGCTCTCCTCGCTCTGTTACCCGACACTAGATGGCGCTAGTGCCAGACGTCAACTTAGGCGCGCAATAATATCTACCATTTCTGCTAAATACACACTGCAAATTCACTAACTCATCCACTTGCTCAATCAACTCCCCTTCTATTCTTATTTCACATAACGTTTTTCTTCTCTTCCAAAAATCAGCACTTTCGCTTACTTACGTTCACTTTCATTCCCCTTTTTTAATGCCTAGTTTATTAATGTAACCATCATTTTCAATTCAGCCGTCGACGACGCAAATATGACTTGATCATCGGCGTACAAAAGGCATTTGTCGGTTAACTCGCCCATTCTCATTTCACATTCTTCATCTTTCAAAGTTTGCAAGCAACTGTCCATAAATAGGTTGAACAGCCAATGTAAAGCTACACAGCCTTGTCTGACACCTTTTTGAATACAAATCAGTCAAAGTAGACCCTGTTGATCCTAGCACAAAAACTAGAGTCCCTATAAAGAGACCTCAGTGCCCGTATCAAACATGCGCTCATCCCAAATGAGTTCAGTGTTTGCTATAACACATTCCCGTTCATTCTGTCATAAGCCTTTTTCAAGTCCATGAACGCACAGAAAACTTTATGGTTTTTGACCAAAAACTTCTCCGTAATCATGTGCATGGAAAAGACTTGATCTGTACACCCCATTCCCATTGTAAATCCCGCTTGCACATCCCAAATTTTTCCATCAGTTTCTTAGCTCATTATCTCTTTCTACTTCTTTCGGAATTTCTAGTTTATTTAACTCAGACGACTCTTCACTCATAAACACGCTTTCAAATTATTCCTTCTATCTCTTTAAATTCGAAACTTCGTCACTTAGAATACATCCGTTTTTGTCTCGTATAGAAATCAGTTTTGTCCGTTTTGTATTTCCATTGGCAGTTCTTACGAGTTTTCAAAACATTTTGATGTTAGCCTGAAAGTTATTAGATATCTTTCTATCATTTTTATCCGATCTTTCTTGCTTTTTCCTTTCAATAACTTCTTTTACTTTCTAATTTGGACGTCTAAATTCTGCCTTTTTTCTTTCAATCTCATCATTCATACTGCCAGAATAACCAGACCATGTTTTCTTCTTTGTTTCAACTTCCACCCATACCTCATCATTATACCACAACGTATTATTTTTACTTTCATTTGTTATTTTACTTACACCACATATTTTGATGGCTGCATCCACCAAAACTTTTTTTAACTTTATCCCACACATATTCAAGTCTAAATTATTCATACACAACTCATTCAAATACGTAATATTTTTCCTCAGTCTATATTTATATTTCTCTTTCACATCTTCATCTTCTAACTCTCTATTCTTATACGTTGTAATGCAGTGGTAGACATAGATGTCCGATGCCGCCAACGCTTGAATAGACCATTAATCCGACATCAGATCAAGTAATGATCCGTCCATACGTTGGACCCTCAATAAACTCTTGTACCTACGACTACGCTCTTCATTCTTTCATCCCACAGATTACCTCCTAATAGATTCCGCATACAGGGCCACAAACGCATGCCTACCTATTGAGGACTGCTTCTCAATTGTAACTGGGAAGCTACAAGTAAACAACATGCCTGCATAATATGCAGTATTACTCAAACACTGCTTCACATCTGTCATTGTAGAAGGAAGAGTTTTATAAGAAGTTGATGGTTTGGCGATGGGCTCACCTGTATTTACTATAGTCGCCGACATATATCATGGAGGACTTTGAGGAGAAACCCTTCTTACTGCTCCTACAAATGCAGGATTCTACAAGCGGTCCGTAGACGACCATTTCAAAATTTTACCTTCTGACAAAGCAACTGAATTTTTAGATGCCCTCCGTAAGTACAAATCACGATGGAGTTAGAAGCAAATAATACTTTAGCTTTACTAGATCTTTTAGTCATCCGAAATCCTGATAACACTATTGGTCATACTATGTATAGGAAAATATATACCAACCGATATTGAAATGGTGAATCTCACCATCATTCTTCATAGTTTGCTACTGTGGGTAAATATTTGTTTCAGAGAGCACAAGGGATCTGTGACAGAATACATCTGGCCACCGAGCTTCAGCATGTCAAGCAAGTATTGCAAGATAACAAGCTTTGGGTCCCAAGCCTACGTCACAGCAACCGAGTGAAGCCGGCGACAGTCGGTGGATGGATGCTGCCACCTACTTGGGATCCTATAAATAACAAAATCTATCCAAAACCAATATACCACTGCAAGACTTCAAGTACTGTAAACTCGTTTTATGTAGATCGGGACCAAAAATCAATATTCAAAAACTGAAGATAGCCGGGCTAACTATGGTATTGAGACGTCAAACATCTCAGTTCCCTCCCCCTCCCCCGTGACCATAAGTTAATTAAACGCGATAAAATCCATACAATTATATAGTTTTATTCAATGTGTAGTGTTCGCGTAAATTTAAGAAATCATTAGATTATATGTGCAAATATATATATATTATTATATATATATATATTTTTATATATATTCATTGTTTTATTTTTTAATAAATTTCAAATAAAAATTGGTCAATTCATTTATTTATCAACAATCAATAAATCCCAAATTTGTCGATCAAACCTGTGATTAAACGTCCTAACCCTGTCCCATCACTATGGTTCGGAGCATTCTAAGTTTAACCTTGAATTATCCAATCGCAGCGCATTTGACACGTCCCCCGCAACTCGAAATTTGGTGAAATCGAAATAGAACAAATATTCCATGATGCGGTATCTATTAGGAGGTAATCTGTGTTTCATCCACAATTATGAAATCTATCATGCTTCTATCATCACCTCTTTCCCATGTATACATGTGAATCTTCCTATGATGAAAAAAGTGTTCGTCACAAAAAGATTCTTTTCCACACATACGGTGAGAAGGTCATCACCATTCTCATTTATATTTCCCGTATATTTTCACCAGATTTTTTACGCATTGATAATCTCCTTACATGATATTATTTTCATTTTCCCTTCATTTCATCAACACCATCCTTACCATGTCCCAGAGCTGCTCTCGTATATAAGTGGGCTTACACATGTCTGGAGCGTACACCCCTAGCACAAACAGCTTCTTTAAGCCCACTTTCATTCATATCCATAGCGGGCTTACACATTCATACTCTTTCACAAATTGACCCATTTTTTCGGGAAGGATGAAACCGTCTCCCTGGCATGCCCTCTCGGTCTCGTCTACACCAGACCAATACGCGGTATACATGCAATGTGCAGTGGCAACTTTTTCTTTCGTTTCGTCTCATTCACAAATACAGTGTACAAATGTAGTACGTCTATTCCTCTGTCTTTCGCCATTTCGCATGCTTCATCTATCTTATCATTCATTGCTCCACATACATTCAGCGTAGCCAGACGAGCTTCCGCAATCCACTTTCTACTCCTCCAGGAGACAGAACGTGACGGGTGGCGAACCTCGTCACAGGTTTTACGCTTTGCACTCCTGCCCCATTAAAGGGGTGCTGGGAACTTGGGGCCTTTTATTTTATTTCATTCCTCATGGTGCGAACTAGAAGGTGTTGGTAGATTTTACGTCGCTACCGTACGGTAAGGAGCCGAGTCTATTTTATCCGCTTTGTCGCTCGTTTAGCACCATCTGGGGACACGTGTAGAGTAGGCGTAGTGTTAGGTGGTTGAAGCTACGGACGTGAGCAATTCATCCCTCATACATTACTGAAAGTAGTTTTTAAAAAATGTAAATATTACGTATTTTGGGATTTTTCAAAACAAACCTTTACTTGGGGCGGGGTCAGAGGGTATTTAAATGTGTATGAAGAAAAATACGTATGAAAAATATTGTACAGACAAAGAGACCTACTCGTAACCGCTGAACGTAGAAACGTAAAATTAAGATTATAAAATGCTATAATTTGTTACGTATATATCCACTTATAATTGTGAAGTTAATTAAAATAGGGATTTTTAAAATTCAACCTCTGGGAGAGTGAAGTAGAATCTTACAGTTTGATTGATTCGAAACACACTGAAAGTACTCTCGAAATAAATGGAACTAATTTTACAATTTTTTTAAAACAAACAACCCTTGATGTTAGGAACCAAAGGATATCGAAATTTGTATTGTAACAAATATTTAACAGTTTCTTTTATTTATATTTAAAAAAGTGCCGATTCGATTGATTAAATGTTTAATTTAATTAATAAAATGGTCATTTATATTCTCCCAAATGTTTGCCATTTAAGCTTTTCAAACTTTAATCTTAAGTATGTATGAAAAATAATGTATTTGAACGTATGTAAGAAACTACTGAATTAAATGGAACAATAGATTTTTATTACGTTGGAGAATCTAAGAAAATATTTTCAAAATTCAAGTTCTTATAAGGTGGAATGCCGTGTTTTAATTTGACCGACATTTTTTATTTTTCGATCAATTTCAAAGGAGACGGTCCATTTAAGGCCAAGTCTATGTACACTATACCGTAAAATGTAAAATCAAAAAATAAATCGAACGAAATAACTTGCTAAAAATAAAAATGCAATCCCAAGTTTTCGATGGTTTCATGGTGCCCTTACAGTCATATAAAAGACGCGGTTATTTGTCAAATGTCATTTCTGAAAAGTAACGCTATTTTTATTTATTCCGAGCTTGGTTTTTTTTTTGACTAGGCTTTTGTTTACTTCAAGATTTGCGTGAGAATTTGGTTCCGACGATTTCAAACATTTGTAGAATAACATTGTAACGTTATTAAATGGTATAAATTCATTTTTTTTACTAATATCTTTAGTAATACCAGATATACTAGGTATAGGAATGCAGTTAATTACTATATCAAATTAATATTGGGTCCTTACATATGAAATTATCTTTTTGTCGTTCTGACCAATTTGATCTAAAATATCTCCTCTTTGGTTAAGAATTCAAAATTCAAATTTATAAATTCATTTAGCTGGTACACTTGAATTTTGAAAACAGTCATTCGTTTGTTTTTTCTCATTATTTATTTCTTTCGCGTCGCTTACTACCGCGCAATGGAAAACATGATATATCATGTTATCCATTCGAGCTGTTTCTGTTGTTTAGCGATATATCACTAAACAACAGAAACAGCTCCAAGGATTAATGATATGTGCCGTACATACTGGTTTACATACTGGTTTTACATACTGTTGTCGAAAAAGAGAGCACGGCACGTTTTTGGTTTCAACGTTTTCTTTCTGGAAATTTCGACCTTCAGAACCAACCGTGGACGGTTGGAGACCAAAGTGGAAAATGAAGAATTAAAGGCTATTATGGAAGCGGATTCATCACAAAACACTTAAGAAATAGCTGCAGGCTTCGGTGTAAGTGATAAAACTGTATTAATCCATTTGAAGCAAATCGGGAAAGTAAAAAAAAACTTGAACGATGGGTACCTCATGATCTGAGTGAATCGAACTTGCAAACACGCGTCGCCTGCTGTGTTACTTTGCTTAACCGACTGGTAACGCTTTCTGTATACTGTGGTGGGCTGAATCCTGGAGAACTAGCCAAATCCTGCCCTAAATGAAAATTGACTCAGAAAAAGTTACCTGTGAGTATTTGGTGGACTAGCGCCAGTGTCATTCGCTACAGATTTCTAAAATCTGGCCAAAAATTACGGCAGAAATCTATTGTCAGCAACTGGAAACCATGAAGGAAGAACTGACTGCTAAACAACCGTTGTTGGTCAATCGCTCTAGGCCACTGCTGCTTCACAACAACGCAAGACCACACACTGCACAACAAACAACCACTAAGTTAGATGAGCTAGAATTGGAATGTCTGCGACATCCACCGTACTACCCGGACCTTGCTCCAACATATTACAATTTTTTATTGATTATCGTCCTCATGGTTTTTTTTAGTAAAGCCTATGAGATGGCAAAAGTTCATAGATACTAACGGTGTATAAATAATGAACTGTATTTTACAAAAAAAATTGACCTTATTTCCCTCCCGTACAAAATTCATATGTAAGAACATTTTTTTTTGTACAAAGAAATCCAATACAGATGGAACTTAATTTTTCTAATTTAATTCAAATTAAATCCAGAAGTCAATCAATCAATGTAAAGTGGTTTACAAAATTTTAGAGAGAAGATTGTATCTTACAAAAATATTATAAAATAATATTCGAGATTAAAATAAAATATTAATAAAAATTTATGTAACTAAAATAAGTAATCAAATAGTGGTGTTAAAAATAATATGAGTCTCAAAGTCTCTTGAGTTGATTTCCATTTAGATCGATCTTCAGAAACAACATGATTCTTATTTCTTTACTGTGTCAAGTCAGTGAAAACGTCGGAACTTCAAATTATAATCGCGATTCTTTTCAACACAGTGTGTATATGCTTTGCATATGCAATGCCTGCGTTGTATGTCATTTATTTCATATATTAATATACTTTCATTTTATTCAATTTATTTTATGCATTCATTTATTCATATTTTATATATCATTCTCGTTAGGTGGCTCGGACCATCTCTAATAATTATTATTTTGTATTCTCTTGATGGTTAACCACTTATTTATATTATTTCCGTACTCTGTGCCACAATCTTTCACGCAGACTAACTCGCGTATAGCATGTGATGCAAGAAATGCACCGGTACTTTATTGGTGAACCATTTATTTATTTGTAATATTTCTGTACTCTGTATCATAACATTTCACGAAGATAAACTGGCGTACAGCATGTTCAAGAAATGTGTCGGTCCATTGCCTTTATATTATTTTCATAAAATATTATTATACCCTTTCATTTTCATTCATCTACTTTTAAATAAGTATATCGTTTTATTAACATAACCAGAGTTTTGACCGATGACTGAAGATAATATCTGATGGCCATACATATTTTTTCATTCCAACTAGCGAAATAATTCGCATAGCTTCAAATAATTCCTACCTATACAACATCCAAAATCCATAGTATTATTTTCTTTTCCTTTCCGAAATCTATCTTCAACTTTCACACATCATACCAAAACCTTAATTATTTAGAGCATTTCTGTGGCTCTATTTTAAAAATTTTAGTACTCGATAATTATATCTCACATATAGGCATGATTTACGATTATAACCAACACCTACTTATTTTTTTTCCTTTTTATATTTTTTTATCCTTGAACCAACATTTATAAAAAACAAAAATAATTAACATAACCACAGTTATGTATCAGTTGATTTAGTCGATTACTTCTCAAATTATTTTTTATCAAATATTTCTTTTTATTTAAAAAATTTCACCCCTATTTCAATCATTTCAAGCTATTTTTCGCCATAAAAGGTAGTATTCCCAATAAAATTATCCTTCTAGTCTATCTTTATATTAAGTCTTATCAAAATCGATTCAGTGGTATAAGCATGAAAGCGTAACAGACAGAAAGACAGAAGTACTTTCGCATTTATAATATTAAAGAATATAAAAGTAGGGTGTCACCCCAGAGAACTGAGAAAGAATGCCTCGTTTCCAGTAAAAAGGTAAAGGTTCTCTATACTCACTATACAATATGTAACAAAAACGCTGTGGTTTTCATTAAGTACGTTATCCGAATCAATATTGAAACGCATAGAAATAACGTTTTTTTTTTTTTTTCAGAAAATTGACCTTTAAAATTAATTAAAATACATTTTTATTTGCGAATTGTATGTTGTTTTATGACTTCTAACTGATAGCGCATCCGTAAAGCTGGATCATTGTAAAACCCTCTTACTCCCCGGGTAATGCAGAGGTAATGAAATCATTATGTAATTTGAAAATTAAAATATTTAGATTCGTCAAGTTCACTGAATAAAAATTATTACTTTACGTTTCAATACTGATTCTGATAATACACTTAACGGACAACACAGGATTTTTGTTAAATATTGTATAAAATAGGGCAGCATTATTCTGCTATTTTACGCTAGAATTCTGTGAATGCGTGGTTCCCCTGGTCGAGTCGACCTATTCGTGCTATAACCATAGTACAGATACATCGTGACTCTACCACATATTTCTGACAAGACGCGAATTGTAAGCAAAAAAGAAGCAAATAATTTTACTTTCTCCCTAGCTGCATGTGCCTTTTGGTACTGAGATAACTTACGTGCTGCTTATTGCCGCTGTTACGTGCTTGTATTCCTCGGTTACCATCGTGCGACATTTTTGTGATGGGATTTTGATTATTATTGTTTATTTAAACTACTTATTCAAATACTGATATTTTAAGTGATGATATTTATACTGTATTATTATTATTATTATTATTTTAGCACCTATAAATACATGCATAATGTATGACCGTGATCGATTTCAAGAGTTTCAAGTTTCTTCGTAAATAGAACAGCATGATTCTGATGAGGGTTTGATATCAGAGTGAGAGAATGTAAACCAAAATCGTTTGGATGAACCTGAAAGCGAGTGTTTCGTCACTCACTGCTTTAATTCCAATTTTTCTCATGTAATTTTCACTTTCCAATGATGTTAAGCTGGACAAAAAGACAAATTGTGAAACTTAACTAGAAATTGTAACTTTTTACATTTTATTACATTTCTATCAAAGGTGGAATGGATATTGTAGAAAAAGGAGCTATAGCAAGATACATCTCTCTAAGGTAGCAAATGCGATTTTTTTTCAATTTTGAATATAAGTCAAGTACGGTGGGCCTCGTGTCTGGGACAGCTTCCATCTGCTGTGCAATTTGTGCTGGCGGATGGGAGATGTCCCGGATGATTGGCGATCCGCGGTCATTGTGCCTTTATATAAAGGTAAAGGTTCACATTTTGACTGCGGGTGCTATCGGGCGATCAGCTTGACCAGTTTAGCAAGTAAAGTTTACTCGAAGGTTTTGACACGTAGGATGCAAGAGAAATCGGAAAGATTCTTTTGGGAGGCACAATGCGGATTTAGACCTGGAAGAGGATGCACGGATCAAATGTTTTCTCTCCGCATGATCACGGAGAAGCTTCTAAGTGTTAACCAGAGGATTTTCTGTGCTTTTGTGGATCTGGAGAAAGCATTTGATAAGGTTATAAGGAAGAAAATGTGGGAACTGTTGCCGGGATATGGTGTGGATGGTCGATTGTTAAGGGCTGTGCAATCACTTTACTATGACTGTAAAGCCTGTGTGCGGATAGGGCATGACCTGTCACCCATGTTTAGCGTCCAAGCGGGCGTAAAACAGGGTTGCGTCATGTCTTCCTGGCTGTTCATACTGTATCTCGACAGCTGTTTACAGAAGCTGAAAAATATCTGTTTGGGTGTGAAATTGGGTGACATAAAAGTTAATTGTCTGCTGTATGCTGATGATGCAGTGCTTATTGCACCATCAGAAGCAGAACTGCAGGCATTAGTCACGTGTATGAAAGAGGAATGTGAAATTAAAGGTCTCTGTTTGAATGCTAATAAAACTAAGGTTCTGGTATTTGAAAAGGACGAAGAGAGAACGAAATGTGAAATATGGGTAAATCGGGAATGTCTAGAACAGGTAAACGAAATTGTATACTTGGGGAGTGCTTTCAGCCGGGATGGAAGATGTGATTTAGATGTGGATAGGCTGTCGCTGCCGGAAACAAAGTCAATGGTGCCCTGAATGCATTAGTAAAAAGGCAAGGCGTGGTGAAGAGTGCACGCCTTGCAATACATAACGCAGTGTTGGTACCGACTTTGTTATATGGCAGCGAAACCTGGGTATGCCAGAAGAAGCATAAAAGCAAGTTGAATGCAGTGGAGATGCGATCTCTTCGTAAAATGTGTGGCGTTACCATAGCCGACCGAAAGCGAAACGAAGAGATTCGCAATATGGCAGGATTGAAAGATGACTTTATCACAAAAATTGATAGGGGCGTACTCCAATGGTTTGGGCACGTTGAACGAATGAGTGAAGACCGAATGGTGAAGAAAATATATAGAGCGAAAGTAAATATTAAAAGGTGTCGAGGTAGACCGAGACTAACTTTCAAGACCATGTGAGCAAATTGCTCGAAGAGGGGAGGGTCAAGAGTACTCGGATACCTAGACGTGCATGTATGAAGAAGTAGAAAGAAGCGAAAGAGGTATGTAAGGATCGCGACACCTTGCGATCTGTTCTCTCTGGCTACCCCGTTAGGGATTGTGCGTGAAGATAAATGAATGAATGAATTTTGAATATAACTGTGATCAGTGCTCAAATAATACCCAAAACCAATACAAACTTTGAGTAAGTGATATGACCGAGAAAAAAATGGACGTTCTATAAAAACATCTATTTCATGCCGACATATAATCTGCTCGGAAAGTTTCATTGACACATGGAGGGGAAGATCAAATTGGCTCTAAATCTAAAAAGGTTGACGTGCTCTACAGAGTGAGACAGTATTTCAAGCCGGCACATCGCTTGCAACTTTACAAAGCGCAAGTTCAGCCTCACATAGAATACTGGTCTTATTTTTGTGCCGGGGCACCCCAGTGTCAGCCCCTTCTACTTAACCGCATTCAGCGCAGAGCGATTCGAATCGTCGAAGAAAGGAACTCGATGTTATTTCTGATCGAGTTTACCCCTTCCCTTGTCCCACCTTCTTAAGTTTTTGGCAAAAATAAGTATTCTATACCTGACTCCATGACACCATCTATTTCTGCATCAAAATTCATCATAGTCGATTCAGAAGTTCAGGCATAACAAACAAACTCACTTTCGCATTTATAATTTTTGTCAGGATTTCGAAGATATGTGAAGTTAGCCATCACTCATTGGAGCAATGAATATTTTCTTGCCTTTAAACCCTCTTACAAATGACAGGCGGCCTCTATCAAGCAGTGAGACGTATACAGGCTGACTTTACATTTCTTTACTTTTACACTGTATAATACCAAACTTTTTATAACATTTTTGTCAATTACATTAACGAGGTGAATTCTAAATGAAATTCGAACGAAAAGAGCTGAATTCATTTCAATATAGATTTTTAGAATGCGATTTTTATATTAACTTTTATATTCCCGTTTTTAGGAGTATTTTAAAAATTAATACGCAAATCTTAAACATTTGTCATCAAAAACATTTCAATTGCAAAGCATCAATTAAATCAAAAGTTTCATACAAGGCTTAACCCTTCCCTCACCCCAACCCCTTGAGTTTTTAGCAAAAAAATTAGCCGATATCCGTTTTTGTGGCCCCGTCTATTTTTATGTTAAAATTCGTCATAGTAAATTTAGCGGTTTAGGCGTGTAAGCGTAACAAACAAATTCACTTAAGCATTTGTATTATTAGTTAGAATATTAATACGAGTATGTATATGTTAATAAATATGGTGGTAACATTATTTCAAAACAATTGTAAAATAAATTTCAAAAATATAGGGATAACATAGAAAAATGCTATTAAAATAATTCTTCTGTAAATAAAAATAGGAGGACCTACTTGTTTTTTTTTTTTATTTTTTATAAATTTTAAATGCAATTTACTTCAGTATAACGAGTAAAACTTGGGGACGAGGACGCACACCATTAGAATTTATGATACATACTGGACCAGACAGTAATTAAAAGGGACCACAGAGGAATACGACATAATGAAATATTGCGAAGTTCTAATATTGTTATGGTTTTCGGTACCTATCTCCTACAAATAGAATTGTTTCGTTTTGAAACTTTGAGCAAAATACAAATTATAATACACACTCTCCCTACGTAGTATGTGGCTTGCTTTAAGAGCCCGTTTCGGTAGGTTACCATTACTACTTTCTTACCTATTTCTGTCTCCAAATTGCTATACGGTCACTGCGATTTTGCTGTTTGACGGGTATAGAGAGCTATTATAATGATAAGATATGAGACATTTCATCTTAGATGTCAGAGATGAAACCGGATACCTTCTTTGTCTGTAATTGATTGTAGGTGTCCATTTTCTGCAGTAGCCACTATCAATACATACGATAAGATAAAACGTAAATTTTTTCCATCAAATTTATTATGATTTTTTTTCATTTTACCACAAAAATAACCCTTTATGGTAAACGTGATTTTCTTTTACAATTTCATCATCAGTCATGTCTTCAATTTCAGGAAGCCTCAATACCATTATCGGAATCCTTTGTGTTAACATATCGAATGAAGTGCAACTTCTTCGACACTTAGAAAGGGAAGGCTAAATTGACCTCTAAAAAGCTTGGCGTGCTCAGCGGAGTGGGACAGTATTTTACAATGCGGGTACAACATTTGCAACTTTACAAGGTGCAAGTTTGACGTCGCATGGAATACTCATCTCTAGGCCGGGGCACCCCAGTAGCAGCTCCTTCCACTTGACTACATCCAGTGCCTAGCTAGGCTCGATTCAATTGTGCTGAGAAGAGTTGTTGCACCTCATTGTACTTTCTATCAAATTTACCTCGACAAGTGCTCTGAAGAATTTTCGATCGATTTCCTAAACTAAATATCAGTGGTGCGTATCACGTACTAGACCGATTTTTATTAATAAACAGTAACTTGGGATAGTCATTTTCCTTGAACGCATAAAAAATAATATCACGATATGGGTATACTAACACACTGCTCTATATATATTACCTTGAAATTTACGAGAAGTTTTCTTCCTTGTAAAATTTCTCTGCGGAATCTTTTACCACCCGCGATTTTTCTGGACTTAAACGACTTACGGATCTGCAAGAAAAGAGCTTTACCCTTTTTAAAGGGCCGGCAACGCACCTGCAATTCCCTTAGTATTACGGTTGTTCATGGGGGGCGATAGTCACTTACCATCAGGTGAGCTGCATGCTCTTTTGCCCCCTCTTCTGTATAAAAAATCGTATAACCCTATTGTAGTGTAAAACTGACATATTTAATGAATTTTTTTCTAGTGATTGTTATAAATTTAACCTGCAACATTCAACTTTGTTGAACAGTTGTTATATGTAGTCATCTTGGGAATCGATTCATGTACCGCTATAAATACAGCTGTAATTTGAGTAAGCCCGTAACGAAATGCTAGGGTCAATATTCGTCGTACTTATTTTAAATTTGTTTGTGTTTTGTTATTCTAAAACATAATTTCCTTGGTTATGAATGCCTTAAATTATTTGCCACAAAACAATTTAACGATTGTTTTTAGAAGACGTTACAGATTACGATATAAGCGCTTGAGCTAAAATTTTAAACAAAAATTCATTGAAGTTTTGCTTGCAATTTTTGGTGCTGATTTTCTACATTCTCATGCTGAAGTATTTTTATCATGAGTAGAAGTCGAGAATTTGTTAAGTGCTCTAACACGGATTGTGTGTGATGGAATCTTCCCTGATGTTGTAATCGTCTTGATAATAACTTTGGAGGCATAGCAGAAGGCCCTATATTTAGGAATATTATATATAAAAGTAAGATAATTAAATGTTTAGTTTTCATGTGTACTGTAAGTTAAATATTTGTCCATGAATTTAGCGGAAATATTTATCTTTGTACAGTGTTTTTCTTTGTTCAGCATCCAATTTATTCAATTATTAAACTGATTCATAAACTGCCTTCTCTATAATTACGTTTTAGACTTCTATTCTATAACCAAACACAGCATAGTTATGTTGTGATTTACCACAGTTATTAAGTGAGAACATAAACAACGTTATTCGACATGTTAACCTGCCCACAAATCTAAATATTAAATGTATTGAGCTACAGCATTGAACGACTGCATATAGTAGCCTACTAGCGCCACGACTACTAGTACTAGCTATAGAAATAGTGATAGTAATATTAATAACAGTAGTGATAGTAGCCCAATGGTCATGGAAACGAAGTGCAAAATTGACAAAACGTTGGTTCGAATCCGCTATTTGATTTCTATTGTAAACCAACACCTAAGCTCGATTAACATAGGTAGAGTCACGCGGCTTTTGCTGTAGCACGGATGACCTGGCCCAAACCAGAGGTGGTATTACGACAACTACCCCAGGAGAGTACCAGCACGCCTGACCTATTGTTACTGAGTGTGGGTGCTCAGACTCCGCCGTGGTTTCTGGGTGGAGAGCTAAATTCCGCTCGCCACTAAAAATGCTCGGGGCAAGTGACGCAATAAGACCAAGGCGACCCCTGTCACGCTATTCGTAAATTAGGTAATTCTCATGATGTTCCAAATTCTTGAATTTGGAACATCAGGAGAATTCATTCCAACCTTAACACTGTTCACTTGCATCTCAAAACGGTAAAGCTGGCCTTGATGTTTTTGACCGAAACTCAGGTGTCCTACCTGGCTAATATTTCATATCTCCCATACTTGGGGTACAAATTAGAACACTCCTTTGTGCTTCGGGCTAGAGTTGGCATATATGTCAGAGAGAATATCTGTTTTCGACGTCTCAGCAGTTGGTTGAGCGGCGGGCCTAGGGGTTCCCGAGTTCGATTCCCAGGTCGAGCCTTGACCCTATTGTACGAGATTTTATACTAGGTGGACTGTATACGCGAATGGCTTCTCATGCCTCAACAAGATGAAGGACGTAGCGCGCGACAACCTTGGACAATGCACTCGCTCTTCCAAATCTTGAAATCTCCTTCCTAACCTTCTCCATCCTAACCTTTTGCCAAGGTTAGGATGGAATTCTACTTGAACCAATAAGGAGAAACAAAATGGGGTGGGTTAGTTAATGAACAAAAGGCTCAAGTAGCAAATAATTGAAGACACACTTACCGAGGTATGATTCTGATGCTGCGGACGACGCTTCCGTTGCGATGGTGTGTTGAAAATAGGAGCTGGCGCGACGTGAGGTGGTTTCTTCTGGGGTGCGATTGCCCCAGGGATGCGGTCGAAACTAGCGCTGCGCGGCAAGAAAGCGCTCGAGGGCCGCGCGTGAACCTTTATTGGCCCGACTTTTCCACAAATTCCCCTCGGTGGGGCGCGCGTTTCATTGATCCAAAGAATCGCGTCACCTTTTAGACCCCCCCAATTTCCCCTTTCAGTGTTTATGGAAGGGACATGAGGTTTAAGGGAAGGACAAACACTTGGCTGCAATATACCCTCGAACAAAATTAAAATACACAAATTATTTCCGCGTAACCAGCAGTCTTGAAAGAAATGTCTCTGTTGAACCTTCTGCTGACCCCTCATCAAGACGAATGACCGGTTGCCGCCGATGCCTCTCTAGGCTCATCAGACCATTGTCTTTTCCGGAGTATGGTGCCACTCACACTTATGATGCGGTCCGGGACAAAAAATTTGGCACGGTCGGTGTATAAAGTTTCACCAGTGCTGTCGTCTGCATAGCAATGAATGTTACCGGTTTGCAAAATGTGATTCCATTATTTTAGAGAACAAGGAGGTGATGGCGGTAAGCCTATAGTTGGACAGATCCGGGCAGTATGTAATATTTTTTAACGCTGCAGCTATATTGTGGTTGTAGCATAAATGGGTCAGCTCAACCGGGGAGGAACCACGCTCTCGCAGAATACCAGCGTAAAAAGCAGTTTAATGCTGTTGTGTTTCCTATATCAAATTTAGATAACCGGAGACTCGTTTTACTGGAATCGAGGCATTCCATTTTAGGACAACGCATCTGCATTTTGTTCTTAATCTAGGTTAAATGTAGATATCTATGAGCCACAGTATCCATTTACCGTCGGTTGGACTGTATGCTCGTTTGTTATTGTTATTCTAAAATAAAATCTTTATTGTAGTCATCTTGGGTCTTATAAATGGATGGACTTATGTCTTGTGGCATTTTCTGCCTGTCAACACTGAGAGTATAAGAAAAGTGATGGCGGATGCAAACTTTGACGAAAATTAAGAAACATTTATAAATAGTTTATAGGTAATATTGTATATAAGTAGATAATATATGTTATTATTAAATAGTTTTAACAGTAGTAAAACCACGCGGCAGCTTTGCTGTTGCACGTATGGTCCGGCTCAAACCGGGGTGGTACCACGACCTCACAGAATAACGGCGTGAAGTGGAAGCTCTGCTTCCGCGTTTCGTCTGGTGAGTGCAGGTGGTCGGAGGCCCAAATACCCCCCTCCCATCAATATGATAGCGGAATTAAATGATAGACTACCCCAGGAGGGTACCGGCGCCCCTGGAGAATCCCTCGCTGAGCATCTACGACCATGTTTCTCCAATCCAGGGCGTGAGTGCTCAAGCTGCCCCGCGTATTCGAGGGGGGGGGATCAAAATTCCGCTCAAGACTACAACTGCTCGGGGCAAACGGAGCAACAAGACTAAGATGACCCCTGTCACGCTTTCCGTGAATTTCTGCAATATCAGGGGACTTCACTCACCTAAACGCCGTCCACTACCGTCTCGAGAGATCGAGGCTGGCTCTGATCAGATCTCTCCTATCCAGGGTACAAACTGGAACACTCCTTTTTTGCCTCGGGCTGGAGTTTGCGTTTTGGTCAGAGAAGACATCTGTTCTCGACGCCTCGGCAGTCTGGAAGGTTCGGACCTATCCATCCTTTGGCTACGCGTAGACAACGACTACCATCCGCGCGTCTACAGGTACCTCTATAGATCCCATAGCGGTAATACCGAAACAGACCAACTTTTCGATCACGTCCAAATGGCTACAGCAGATCCCCTCCGCAGAGATCGTGATCCTCGGCGACTTTAACGCTCATCACGCCGAATGGCTTAGTTTACGTTTAACTGATCATGCGGGGGAGATCTGTTCATGATTATGATCTGACACAACTAGTTACTTTGCTAGATCATGCACCTTCACTGTTGGACCTTCTGCTGACCTATCACCTGGATGGATATCAGACTTCCGTCGACGCCCCTTTAGGCTTCTCGGACCATTGTCTTCTCCGGAGTGTGGTGTCACTCACGCTGAAATCGAAGTTGCATTCTGCAGGCTGCCGCCGTGTTTCCGGTACTCCTACTTCCTAGACGTAGTCCCAAAATCATGGAAGATGGCTTTCGTCCACCCGATCCCTAAAAAAGGCAACCGCTCAGACCCGTTCGACTACCAGCCTATCGCCATCACCTCCTTGTTCTCCAAAACAATGGAGTCTAATGTAAACTGCCAGCTCATAAGGTACATTGAGGGTCACCAGCTGATTAGTGATCTTCAATATTGTTACGAGCTTGAGGTTCGTGACAATAAAAATTGCCGATAGAATTACCTAAATTAACACTTTAATTTACTTTACACAAATTAAAGTTAAAAACACTAATAATTAAACACTAATAATTCACTTTATTCCGCTCCGAAGCTTCGCTTGTGTCGCCAATTCCAATACTGCCCTCTCGCATCTTGCAGCGCCTATTTATATAAATTAGCAAAGAAATATCCAGAATGTTCAAGTAAACACGCGCAAGGTACCGAGCGTTCGAGTTTCGACTAGGCGCTGTCGGTTGAAAGATTTGTGATGTCATTTTCTGCAAAGCTCCCCTCGCTCTCGTTCCTGACACTAGATGGCGCTAGTGTGTCGTCGACTTGAGCGCGTAACAATATATTTTTTGTCGTAGTCGGTCAGATGGTGATCTTTTGGTCTACCTAACTCATAGATGGGCGGAGGCAGAAGAGTCCAAGGGGGAGGCATTGGCCTTAAGTTTGGACATTGCGAAGGCCTTCGATCGGGTTTGGCAGAAAGCGCTTCTTTCGAAGCTCCCTTCCTGTAGGCTTCCCGAGAAATTAAGCAATTGGATCACCAGTTTTCTTGCAAATCGGAGCATCAAGGTCATTGTAGACGGTGCAAGCTCCGATTACAAGCCTGTTAATGCTGGTGTTGTACAAGGCTGCGTGCTATCGACAACGCTGTTTCTTCTGCATATCTATGATATGTTGCAAACCCGTAAAATTCATTGCTATGCAGATGACAGCAATGGTGATGCTCTGTACACGAGCCGTGCCAATATTCCTCGGAAAAATGTCACCGAGTACCGGGACAAATTTGTGTCTGAAGTCGAGTCTTTGCTGAGCAGAGTCTCGGATTGGGGGCGACTAAATATTGTCCAGTTTAACGCTCAGAAGGCACAAGTTTGCGCGGTAACCGTTAAAAATAACCCCTTTGTTGTATCTTCTTAGTTTCAAGGCACTTTCCTTATTGCCTCAGCCAGTATGAGAATCCTCGATGTCAACATATCGAGTGACGTGCAGTTTCGTGTTCACTTGGAAGAGAAGGCCAAATTGGCCTCTAAAAAGCTTGGCGTACTCAGCAGAGCGAGACAGTATTTCATGCTGGCACACCGCCTGCAACTTTACAAGGCACAGGTTCGGCCGCACATGGAATACTGTTCCTATCTCTGGGCTGGAGCTCCCTATTACCAGCTCCTTCCACTTTACCACATCCAGTGCAGAGCGGCTCGAATTGTCGACGACCGAGTGCTTTCCGAACGGCTCGATTCACTGGCGCTGCGAAGAAATGTTGCATCTCTTTGCATTTTATTTGGCATATACCATGGGGAGTGTTCTGAGGAATTGTTCAGATTAATCCCAGCCGCTAAATATCGTGAACGCACTACGCGGCAAACGTCCCGATACCATCCACACTATCTGTATGCCTGGCGGTCCACCACTGCAGGTTTCACAAGGAGTTTCTTTCCGCGTACGACCTCTCTGTGGAATAGTTTACAGCTGGCGATTTTTCTACCGATTTGACCTGGGGACCTTCAAGAAAAGAGCTTAATCCTTTCTAAAGGGCCGGCAACGCACCTGCGATTACCCTAGTGTTGCGGTTGATCATAGGCGGCGGTACTTAACATCAGGTGAATCGCATGCTCGTTTGCCCCCTCTTCTATAAAAAATACGTATAAATAAAATACACATATACGCGTATTAAATATATTGAAATAATAGGTGCTTACATAAATAATTTTTTTTTTCTTTTTGTTTTTTTTTTTTTTTTGTAATAAGTAATGGTAATTAAGTGTATACTATTCCTCTTAAAGAAAAATAAAAGCAAGAATATTTTATCATAATTTATCATCATCATCATTATAGCCACAAGTCCACTGCTGAACATAGGCCTCCTCCAAGGAATGCCACAAAGCAGGGTCCTTAGCCACCTGTATCCATCATCTTCCTGCATGTTTTACCCGGTCGTCACTCCATATAGTAGGGAGTCCCAAAATATCTTTTTTTTTCATCTTTACCCTTCAATCCTCATAAAAATCATATGCGTCTGGCATACAGGCGACTGCAGCCACACGCATCACTAATAGTATTAATTATATTAATAATATAAAAACTTATATTTAGAGACTAATTTTCTATGAAAAAGTTTGGCATTGTTAAATATATACAAAATTCTCTATATAAAATTCAGTTTTACTTCATTACAAAAAGACTATTGTATTTTGATAACAAGAAAAAACGTTCCAAGCGAATGTCGGCAGCGTGAAAATAATAATTATTTCAATATATATTACTCGAAAGTATTTACGTAAGAAGTTAAATTATATTCCTACAAAAACTTTCATTACAATTTTATAATAAAACACTATACTAAAACACTAGAAAAATCCAAAAGTCAACACAATAACATTCACACAAAATGGCATACGTAATGAACGTAGATTATCATAATAATAATAATGTCCTCCAGACCGAATTTTGGTCACGGCGGCCAAACTCAACGGAGGCTAGCCATCGGCGCAGGACAGGATTATAGTGCCCAAGTGTATGCGCAAGCACAGGTGCACTCTCTATTCCTTCACTCTCGTAATCCGATGAACCAACACGACCGGGAGACAGATCAGGCGCAGGACCAACGGCTTTACGTGCTTTCCGAGGCACGGGGGTGAGACACTGCCAACTTCCTGACTCCGGGGAGCTATTATATTATAGGGGATTTTTTGGCCCGACCCGGGATTGGAACCCAGGACCTCATGATCAGCAGTCGCACTACTACAACCACTAGACTAACGAGGCAATCACGTTAATTATAAATAAATATCCATAGGATAACTGTTTTCTTTATTGCACTAAAAGATAGAAAATTTTATATTGATTCTATAATGCCAAACTTCTTCGTAGAAAAGTAATCTCTAAATATAAGTTTTAATGATTTGAAGTGTTGTGGGTACTATCTTGCTCCTGTAAAATATTATCATCATAATTGAATGCCAGAAGAGCTTTATTACAAACCGTTATTCTAAATTACGTCCTAAATATTTTACGATTGTACTAGCAACGAAACTTTGGTTCACCTACTCGTAATGATAAGTAGCTGCTGCAGTAAACAGACTAAAAAAAGTAAAATTATAACCTGTGTACATACCAATGCTAAGTATGGGCCTCCAAACATTTCTGAAAAGGTTAAACAGCAGTTTTCCGATGCTCCAATTGACTGCGTGTTAGCGGATCTTACGTGCCTCAAAAATATGTTTATTCCTTAGTCAAGTAGATTTCCTTCACCGTCGAGAAAGTGGAGTTTCATTGGTGTCGGCGGGAATCAAACCGGAGATGCTCTTCTTCTAAAAAATTGATGACAATCTCTTAGCCACTGAATAATCAGAGCATAAAAAAGCCCTTAAATACAATGAAACTGTAGAAAAATAGACCAATAGGTAACGCCTCGTAAGCTGTAATTAGCCAGCAGACTATAATAATCCTTCGAACCAGAACACTAGAGAAATTTCACTGATGCTTGAGAGCAGAAATAGGTAAATAATAACAGTCCATCTAACTCAAACAAACTTCTAGGTATTAGAGATGACCTATAATATGAAGGGTAGCAAAAAAAATATTAAATCTAAACTTAAAATGGAAGTCACTTCCTGTTCCAATTTTCAAATAAACATAACTTTCGCTATTCACATGAAAAAGTTTTTGATAGCCCTACTATACGTTTCAAAACAAAGCCGCCCTTTTATTACAAGCATGAGACTAATAAACTATGGTCTTTGATACCCTGATAAAATTTGTATTTATAGACAACAACGGGTCTAAACAAAATTACAAAACTAATAACACACTATTGTTTATTTATAACTTTATGGTTATATTTCTAATTGTATTATGTTTCATAAACGTGTAAAAATATTAAAAAAAAAAAACGAAAAGTCAAATTTTTCAATACTTTTGTGAAAAGCTGTTAAGTTCTGACATACGAGTATTATATTTTAGATCAAGTTCGGGACATAATCAGCTACATTAACCACAGTATACGGTTTACACGGATATTTTGTTATTATGTTATATTGGTTCACCGTTGGCTTATTCAAACTGTGTTTTAAATGAATCATTTTTGTAGAGGAATTAGCTAAACTACAATTAGTAAATTCTAAAAATGCCCACTTACAAATTTTTTGGTAATTAAGTTGGGCAGTGACACTACGTTTAGTTTGCAGCGCTGTGAGTCGCAGGTTCGTTTTCAGCATATAAAATTTGTATAGTCTGCAAATAATTATTTTAATGTGAAAATGAGTTTGTATGTTTGTTACGCTGTCACCAAAACTACTAAATTGAATACGATTTATTATGACACAGAGATAGTTGGACCCTGAAATTGTTATAGGCTACTTTAAAAAAAAACTCAAGGGATTAACCTTTTTATTGCGTCATCCAATTTGCTTTAATCAGAAACGTTTTTGATGACAAATATATTAGATGCATATTTATTTTTCAGACTACTCCTAAAAAAGTGAAATGGAGGTACAAAAGTCTATATAGACAAATCTTATTCTAATAATTTCAAATGATTCAGCTCTGTCCGTTCACTCCGTTAAGATAATGGACAAAAATAACATAAAAAATTTGGTATTACACAATGTAAAGCATAACGTTTATACTTCCTACTAACTCTATCGATAATTCAGAAGAGCACCTGTAGATTTTATCAAAGCCTGTCTCAAGTCATCAAGCTTATGGAAGAAATTTAAAAAAAATAGTTTAATAACGAATATGAGTGCACTTTTATAAT
The DNA here is from genome assembly GCA_907164705.1 of Parnassius apollo. NCBI lineage: Eukaryota > Metazoa > Arthropoda > Insecta > Lepidoptera > Papilionidae > Parnassius > Parnassius apollo. The sequence continues at coordinate 74,116 of CAJQZP010001370.1, read as the reverse complement.
AACGTAAACCTAGGACATTACGCAAAGCCACTGTTAAAAATTGGCGATGAAAAGTTCGACACGGATACTGAAAGTGGTATTTTACTTACAGACGAGTTATGTGATTTAGTGGAGAATTATGTATAGCTAAAGTTTATCCGGACTTACAACACAATTTAAATTGTGATCACTGGATATGTGCAAGAGCAATTCTTACACCAAAAAATGAAATCGTTAACAAAATCAACAGACATTTTATAAAGGTGCAGGAATAAATAAAGAAGCATTTCTCAATAGATACATTCATAGACATAGAATAGAGCAGTTAATACCCCGCTGAGTTTTTAAACTCTCTTGAAGTTCTTGCATAAACTCCAATTGAAATTAGGTGTACCAGTTATGATTACTCGAAATATAGATATAATCAGTGTCAATATTTTAACCGGTAAAGGAAAAGGTGAAAATTTAGTCATACGTCTTATCCCACTAATTCCTACTGAGCTACTATTTCTGTTTTGCTATTGCTATTAGCAAACAATACAAGTATTACAGGTAGTAGAGGTATGTTTCAAAAAGACATTCTTCTTTCATGGTCAGCTATGTGTAGCATATTTGCGTTTATTCAGTGCTCAGAATGTTTATGTATTAGCGTTAAATGATAGGACATACAACACGGTATACAGCAGCTCCTAGCATAATGATATACTCTGTGCCCGTGATTGTAACTGCCAAGGAAAAACGGAGTTAATAAGAGATGTTAATTAACTAAAGGTATAATTGAAGATAGAGTGCGATCTTCAGCTCGCGGCGAGGCAGAACCTATGAAATTGTAGTATTTTTTTCTTTTTGTAACTATATATCGTCTCTTATATGTATTGACCAATAACATGAAATAAATAATTGAAATAATACTAGTTTTTACGGATTTTATCGCGTATATTTAACTTTTTAAATACCCGACGTTTCGAGAGCTTTACAGCACCCATCGTCACGGGGGGATTGAGGTGTTCAACGTCCAGATGTTATAGTTAACCGCGGTTACAATAGATTAAAATTTAATTTTTTTACACAGTATGAAATTTTGGTATCTTGAAGTCTTGCAGTTGTATGCTTGGGTTGGGATTTAATTTTATTTATTATAGGATCCCAAGCAGATTTTAGCACCCAGCCATCTTCTCTATTGAAATTAGGATGTTTTTTAATTTCAGTAGTCTCGCGAATCGTTCTTGGAAGGAGTCAGTATTCTTTAGAGAGTATTTGTGGTCTATCAAATCTGATGTAGTGACGGGGGGCGATCCTGTACGTGTTCAAAGACTGCAGACTTCCCGAAGCGTCGATTCTTCACATCAGCTATATGTTCTCTAACGCGGGTTTTAATTATTTTTAGTTTGTCCTATGTAGGAGAGACCACATTCGCAATCAAGCTTGTACACTACTCCATCTTGCAGAGGAATGTTACACTTGACTGATGGTAAAATCTGACCAATCTTCTTCGGCGGTTTGAAGTATGTTTTGATGGAAGCGCGCTACAAGATATAGCCAATCTTGTCAGTGACTCCTCTAACACAATTATGGCAGTACAGCAGGTACACGCTCGACTGTGGCCGGCTTCACTCGTTCACTGTGACGTAGGCGCGGGACCCGTAGCTTGTTGTCATGCAAAATTGGAATGGTGGTCGACAGCCAGGTGCTTACTGTCACAGCTCTCTCATGCTCTCTGAAACAAAGATTTACCCACGGTAGCTAACTGTGAAGGATGGTGGTGAGGATCGCAGTTTAAATATCTATCTGTATGGGTCTTTTTTTCTGTAAATAGTATGGGTCCAGGTGTTATCAGGATTCCGAATTACTAACACATCTAGAAAAGCTAAGGAATTGTTTGCCTCTAACTCCATTGTGAACTGAATTTTAGAATTTATAGAGTTAAGATGGCCTAAAAATGCAGCTACTTTATCTAAAGGTAGAATTGTGGAAGTGTCTACGGGCATGTTGTTATCTTCCAGCCTTCTAGTTACAATCGAGATGAGATAGTTACAAGAGAGATTACAACAGGTAAGCATGTAATCAATAACTGCACATCAAAACTGACCATAGTTTCATTGTCTGCCATATGTAGGTCTAGGTTAATCTAGGTTAATCTCGATGACAAAATGGTAGAAATCCTTTATGTGTGCTCTTGTATGTCCCCTGAGCGGCGAGAGTATTTTCGCTAAGTGTTGAGCCAATCTGTAAGATGGTGAATCGATTTGTTTCAATAAGGGATGTAATGGAGCACTGGGCTTGTGTATTTTTGGTACCCCATACAACTTTGGTGATTTGGCGCACGTAGGCATTATCCATTTTACGCCCAGATTTAATATTTCGGAGTGTTTCTTTATGAGGTCACTAGTTGTTTTAGTGTGATATTTGTTGGGTCGTTTTTAACTTAGTAAAGCACATACAGTAAGTACTTACATGTGACAAAAGTTCTTGTATTTTAGAATTATAATCTGACATATCCATCATAACCGTGGAGTTTCCCTTATCTGCGCGGATAATTGTGAGTTCTGGTTTATTACGTAGGTTCTTTAACGCTATAAATTCGTCTTTTAGAAGATTCGGTTTAAGCACTGAAAATCGACGTAACATAGACGAAATGTCTTGACGTATCGCCTCCAAATCTTTTTTTCGGATATTGTTTTTAAATAAACAGTCCTCGACACTACAGATAATTTCTTCGTACGGTTGTTGCCTTTGGATAAAACCCTAATTGTTGCATCATCCAGTGTTTGTTTTGACAGATTATAGAACGCGATTAATCTATGATCTGTGTTTGTCAATGATTGCTTTTGGTTCTGGCATTGATTCGGATGTTTAACATTTGTTTTGGTCGTTAATTTTTATATTTTTCTATATGTTTGTTTTTGCATTCTTTATATTTACTAACTGAATTGTGTAGAACGGAAATAGAGTCGGAACAAAAGTTAAATTTTAATCTATGGTAACCGCGGTTAACTATGACATCTGGACGTTGAACATCTCATCCCCCCCCCCCGTGACCATGGATTCTGTAAAGCTCTCGAAACGTCGGGTATTTAAAAAGTTAAATATACACGATAAAATCCGTAAAAACTAGTATTATTTTAATGTGTAGTGTTCGCGTAAATATAAGAAATCATTATGAAATATATAAATAAATAGTGTTTTTGTTGATAAAATCTGTATTGATCGGCAACCAGTATTGCTCGTAAAAATGAATATGTCCGCGAGCCATGGGTAAGAGCTAGTTAGAAATAAAAAAGTGTTGGATATCAGCTCTGGATTTGCCAAGTTTTCATCATCTTGCTGGTGTGGTACGAAAAGATCCTGTGAGAGAAACCCTTCAGCTAAGGGATTCCTTAAAGAGCCTAAGACAGTAACATACTTAAAAACGTCTTTGAGAATGATGATAATAAATATGTAAAATAAGATCATGTAAAAATGTGAAGTTATAAGTTTTATGAATTTTGTCTGTGTCGGATATTTAGAATTTTTCGTTATTCACAGGTCTCAATGGAACGATTGTGACAGATTGCCAATCAGTATTCAGTAATTGGACAGGAGAGAAACAGGACAAAATAAATGCATGCATGTTGTTTGAGTAGGATTTAGATTGACGACCGTTTGTTTCGCGATATAAAATATTAATCGCATTACTTTTAATTGAATATCTCGTAAATTATACTAAATCTTATAAAATTCTTTTTGTCAGTACACAATCAGTTATAAATTATTGCATATATATTAAATTTTTGTCCCTGAAATCAACACTTTATTGGATAAAGAATTGAAATAGTAGAAAAACTGAGGAAACATTATATTTCGCTTATATTGAGTGAATATTATTCTTTTATGTTATGTTACCGGAAATGTATGAAATCTAGGAATTGTATACAAATCCTAGGAAATTTAGATAATTCCGAAGTTATTTAGGAAATGTATAAAATATTGTTTCAAAAACTATTTAATACATAAATGTCCTAGGAAATGTGCACAATTCCTAGGAATTGTATATAATTCCAATATCGTATTAGGAAATGTATAAAAATAATAATTTCTGTAATAAAACACGTTGTTAAAATGAGAATAATAATTTTTATGAAAGCAGTCGTTGAGACAACAGCGTTCAGGTAACAGTCATTTCGTAAAATATAATAATCTTCATATTATCTTACTAATTAAAGCTTCGAAAATCAAGTATCTAGGAACTTTTAGAATGCATTTTTCACAAAATCGACTTATATTATTCTCATAAAGTCAAACTTTCGTTGGGTAAGTAATTAATCTGTTATTTAAGTAATTATAAATGTCACAATATTAAAGTAAGACTTTATGTTATATAAAGAGTCAGTCCATATGGCTATTTATTTTTGCAGGGTAAGCCGGAATGGCACTTGGAAGAACACAATAATTTATTTTTATAGCACAGACATCTTGCTGTAGTACAGTTTTTTCTTGCAATGGCACTTTTTAAATCCCTGGCCGGTTCCAGTGGATTGTAGGTTAGCAACTGACCGTAGTGCTATCTCCGTACTCGGTACATCCTCTGCATCAAGAAGAGCTCTTGGACACACATTAATCTGAGATCGAGAATATAATTGTTTTAAGATTCCGTTCTTGGTACCAATTTGATAAAGCTCATCATCGGTTTTAGCCAAAACTACACCTATAATATTTTGGGCATCACCACGTCCTCTGTCAACCTCTGGAACTGCAATTCGTACAGAAGTGCCAATAGGTACAGGAGCAAACTTCTTTTCACTCGATTTCAGCATTTTTTCAGCCTGATGTTGTAGATTTTTCTTAGCACTTTGACGATTATATTGTACTTTATATTTTTTTGAACATAATAGACACAAAACTTTAGATCCAAATCCTTCATCAGATGATTCTTCAGCAACAGCGCAAATAGCGTGGATTGCACATCCACATTCTCTACATGTATTGGTTGGGCTGAAAAGTTCGTATCGTCTCTATGAGATGGCGCCACTAGAATAAAATCCATATCATTTTAGGTAGTACCAACCTTCAAAAGAAACGTGTATAAATTTGACAGCTGTCTGATTATTAGTTTGTGAGATACAGCATTTTGAGTGAAGCAACTTTTGTTATTTTGAAAAAAATGGATAAAAAAGGAATTTCGTGTTTTAATGAAACACTATTTTTTGATGAAAAAAATGCTGCTGATACCAAAAAGTGGCTTGATGAGTGTTATCCGGACTCTGCGCCGGGCGAAGCAAACATTCGTAAGTGGTTTGCCAAATTTCGTACAGGCCATATGCGCACCGAAGACGATGAACGCAGTGGACGTCCAAAAGAGGCTGTTACGGACGAAAACATAAAAAAAATCCACAAAATGATTTTGGAAGATCGTAAATTGAGGTTGATTTGTATAGCTGGCACTCTAAATATATCAAAGGGACGTGTTGGACATATCGTTCATGAATATTTGGGTATGCGAAAGCTATGTGCAAAGTGGGTGCCGCGCGAGCTCATAATCGACCAAAACCAAGAACGTGTCGATGCTTCAGAGCAATGTTTGGAGCTGTTCAACCGCAATAGAATTTTTGCGTCGATATGTGACAATCGATGAATCATGGATCCACCACTATACTCCGGAGTCCAGTCGGCAGTCATCTGAATGGACTGCACGCGATGAACCGAATCCAAAGCGTGGAAAAACTCAACAGTCGGCCGGTAAGGTTATGGCGTCCGTATTTTGGGATGCAAATGGAATAATTTTCATCAACTATTTTGGAAAGGGAAACACCATCAACAGCGACTATTATATAGCGTTATTGGAGCGTTTGAAGGACGAAATCGCGAAAAGCGGCCCCATTTGAAGAAGAAGAAAGTGTTGTTTCATTAAGACAATGCGCCGTGTCACAAATCGATGAAAACGATGGCAAAATTGCATGAATTGGGCTTCGAATTGCTTCCTCATCCACCGTATTCTCCAGATTTGGCCCCCAGCGACTTTTTCCTGTTCTCAGATCTCAAGAGAATGCTGGCTGGAAAGAAATTTAAAGCCGATGAGTAAGTAATCGCCGAAACAGAGGCCTATTTTGAGGCTAAACACAAATCGTACTACAAAAATGGTATTGAAAATTTGGAAGATCGCTATTCTCAATAATTCGGTTGGAAAATTCTCTGCCGTTATCAGACTGAAGTATTGCAGGAGCACCAAGTAGAGTAAATATGTCCAATAAAGTGTGAGCCACTTCCTCAGCTCGTTTTGTTTTAAGTGGTTTTAAAACAACAAATTTTGTTAAATGATCTTGATACGCCATTATAAGTTTGTTATCACCGTCGGGCTGGGTCTGAAAATCTATCAGATCCACTTGGCATCTAGAGTTAAACTCTGACGATATAATGGGCTTTACAACAATGCCTTTTTTGATGTTTTTTTGCTTTTGTTGACAGGGTTCACAAAGTCAAGATAATTTTCTACATCCTTACGTGTTATGTTTTTGTAGTGACTCCCTACCTCTTTCATCATACGATCTCTTCCGCCGTGACCAATTTGAATATGTGCCTCGTGTAATATGTCGAATAACTCGCTACGACATGCGTAGTAAATAATAGTGCTTGTAGTGTCTTTAACAGGAAAAATAAGCTTACTTTTCTGGTCAATGGTAAGCACATAGTATCGCCGCAATAACCAATAATCACGAGAAGTCTTTCTGGCTGTTATTTTTGCCGTGGAAACTTCTTCAATTAACTCTTTATAACGTTTATCTTCAATATAAGCAGTGTTCTTAGCGTTTGTTAACATTCTTAATGACGCTAAAGTACTATAAAATCGCTCTTTCATAAGCGCGATGCGTGATTCGGTAGCCATTTTGAACAACAGCGACGTGCGTACACACTGACAGTTAACGCGGCACTAGCGAGATCGCCTGATCAGACAAAACAATACCCTCCCCTCGCCTCGCTATCCCCGCATACCCATTGATATCTCAAATATTTACATTTCCGACTGCTATTTAGACAATGTATAGATTTCCTAGGAAATGTGTCTAATATAATTTATTTTACACATTTCCGTGCGATTTTAGGAATTACATACATTTCCTAGGAATTGTATACAATAACGGATTACATACATTTCCGGTAACATATATATAATTCCTATGTACATTTAGCGAAACAATACATTAAAGTGAAAGTCTGTAATTATAAAAATAATAATATCTTACTTTGGTCAAGTATGTATCAAATTTGGTTTTCGGAATATTTTTTATTTCTACAGCGATCGATATTTTTTATCAGGAGTCGCTGTAAACAAATGATACAATAACCTACTCACGACGGCGGCCGAGCCCGAAGTGAGTCAGTGTATCTGTATTTAGTAAAATATATTAAACACTGAAAATTAAGGAATTTCTCAACCAAAAAAAAAATTAATCATATATAAACTAAACAAAACTAAACACCCACTTACATTCCATACGATATATATATATATATATAATAGATTATGAGATTAAAGAAAAAGATTAAATTGAACAATTGATATTTTCAAAAGTTACCATGCTTACCCCTCCATGCGGACTTGATAAATCTACACCATTAGCCACTAGAACACTTTTTTAAAGTACAAAATAGCATTTAATCGATTTAAGAAGGATATTAGTTTCAACAATACGTTTATCTTTCTGACAATGTGTTTTTTATATTATTTATATGTTAAATACGATAGTTAGATACGATTTAATGCGACAAAAACGTTGGATTTTTTACTTTTAGGCACACATACCTATTTAATTTGCGCTTAACTTAATAGAAAAAAGTATAAATAAAATTATATATTTTTTATAATTCTAGTGGGTTACACAAAATGTAAAATTAAAATAAGTGTTAAGTTGCATTTATTATACTTAAACTGCTAACAATTTTAATCTATATTTAGCAAGTGCTCGGCTGTTTTGGAAAGCATCAAGAAAAAAATGAATATTCCAAATAATTTTAACCCTTTGACATGCACCAAGGATTACAGATATTTCAAAGACATTATGTCCCTAACCCTCTTAAAATGAGGGCCTGTGGCCAACAGTGAAATTTAAATAGTCTATAACGTTACTATTTACCATGGACATAAAGCCCATGTGAATAGCTATACCACATGTAGTTAGCTCTGAGACCTGAGCTAAATGCATGGTAGCGTGACTATAAAAATTATAAATAACAAATTTAAGAGCTGATTAAAAACATGCTAACTAGTAGAGGAAAAGTGCTGTGAAGTAACCTGAACATCTGAGAAAATAGGCAAATGTGGCCAATAGCTCCCGTATTGAAGCAGTCTATAAGAGAGTCCTACATTTTGCAAAGGATAGGCTGTAAAGCTTAATGATAATAATGTTATCATTAGTTTCGTTTAAAGATTTGAAATAATATATAGAAGGTATGCATTTGGCTACAGTTTTGCGGGCCGCGCGCACTGCATTTATCTTTTCCGAATGGTACATAGAACAAGTGTGACATTGCATATCACACACCGGGCACATTCCGGCACTTTTTTTTTAAAACTGATAATCCAAAATGTGAGGGATAACATAATGGAGTGGTGTTTTTTTAATCATAAAATGGACAAATTAGCACATTGAGCAGCTCACTTAATTGTAAGTGACCATTGTCGAGCAAATATCATAGTTACCCTCAGAGAACTAATATAAACTTACCCATAAATGTAATGAATCAAACCTTTTTAACTTAAACGCAATTATGAGTAAAATGATGTTTGTTGGAAATAATAAAAGAATCCTCTTAACCAATACACAAGGATTTTCACAAGCTGAAAAGGAGGCATGCATATTCTAATATGAATATCCGTTTACCGTACAATTACATACGGAAACGTGTCATGATAGCTCTCTGTGGTGATAACACATCTTTAGCGACTGATCATCAAATGAACTGTTACTTTTCTTATTATGTATTTGTGCATTTGAATTAGGGTATATCAAAATCACTGCTGGGCACTGGTCTCCCTCATTTCTGAGAGGGTTTTAGGGCAAGAAAATGAGTGCCGCACTGTCCCAATGCATATTGTTGAACTTCCTGAAACATGCAGGTATTCATAGGATGTTTTTGGTCACCACGAAGCAAGTGGTAAATCAGCAACTGAAATTGCAATTAACGATTGGTGCCGACAGGAATTGAAGCCGGGTTGTTCACGTACATACTGTGAAAGTTACAGCGACGTAAAGTAACTTTTTATATATTTTTATATATTTTCACGTGGTAGAGCCATGCTGCAGTTATATTAGTAGCATAGTTGTATCACGAATGGGTCGGCTCGACCGGAGAAGGACCATCTTCTCACAGAATACCAGCCTAAAATAGTAGCTTAATGCTGCTGTGTTTTCCTTATGGTGAGTGTAGGGAACCGCAGACCCTTTTTACTGGAAATGGGGCATGCCATCTTAGTCCTAATGGATTACAACGCATCTGCATATTGATTCTAGAAAACATGTAGATTTCTATGGGCCACAGCAACCAGTTACCCTCAGGTGGACGGTGTGCTCGTTTGTCACCCTATCCTACAAAAAAATCAGTAATACCACTATAGCCTTTGCGTCATAGCATGGTGGTGATGACAGCTTACAATTAGGCGTGTCTAGAGATGGAACAACGTTAAATCGATTTTTAAAAGGCGATTAACCACACACAAAGCAAAGCAAAAATTGTCGATTAACTATCGATATAAAATTAAAACCAAAACATATTTCTTTATAAACTACAATGCATTTAAAATTAAGTTAAAGTTTAATACAAATTATGACATAATAGTTACATAACAGTTGTTTCTGCGACCTCGCTCGCGTGTTGTATATTACAATTGGATTTTATAGGTTTCAACTTTTTTTGCGCGGAATCCTAATTCATTTTCTAAAATAAAAGTAGCCTGTGTTACTTCTTATAACATCAGCTATCTGCTAGTGTCCACTATAAGCTGGAACAAACAAACAGACAGACAATTTATTTTAAAAATTGTGTTTGTCTTTTGTTATAAATACAGTATAAATTTTCATATGCATTTGGAAAAAGGCTGGTATTTGGAAATTACAAACAGAAACTTCAATGTATAACTATAGATATGTATTAATTTAAAAATAAAATCATCTTATATTTCATGTAAAAGACGGAAGGTAAAAATATACATACATATTAACATTTAAAGAAATGAAATGGCTGCCAGCATCTGTAACTTTCAGTACGGCGTTGACTGCACCGGTATCTTTCAAGGTACGCGTACTAGCGCCATTCTCTATATGCGCGTTAGTGTTGCCAGGTCCAATGGGCTAAATATGGGGACGGAAAGTAAAATTATCGAGAATTTTGTTTTCAAAACTAATGTAATTAATAAAAATATAGGATAGGTTTTTGTATCCAAGCCTTTTTGACACATTTTTAACAATTATTTTTCCCTAATCTGACCAAGGAATAATATATCGCCCACATATTGGAAACACTGCATATTCGTGTATATGCATTTTTTTCTTTAAAATAAAATTTTTTGTACGATTAGTTACAATTTCAATGAATATTTACGTGATTTGTATATATTCGATTTATTTCAAAATCGATTCTTAACAGTCTGTGGTTGTTTGTTATGGCATGGCATAGTTTAGCGTGCCACATCACTCTCGTAAGTGCGCGGTAACCATCCATGAAGTACAACAATATCTTTATGATAATTTATAAAAAAATCCGAAACTTCATAGGCGTGAGCAATGCCGTGTAGTGGCGGTTAAGAATATCCACTACCCCATATCTTCCCGTGGGTGTCGTAAGAGGCGACAGAGGGAGACAGGCAGGAGATGGGCAGCAGCATCTTCCTGATAACAGCAACTGTACGACAAAAAAAAACTGCCTTTGCCAACCCGCTCGCCAAGCGTGGCAACTATGGCAATATACTCCCATGAACAATTACACAAATAGACGGCCCCCAGTCCCCGGCGGCCCCGCTATTCCTGGCTACGGTGGCGACCATGGTAACGGCGGGGCAGGGGGAGCTAAGAATCTCCGGTGGAGGTTCGGTTGCCACCTACGACGACTCGACCTGGCAACATTTAACGCACGCACACTGAGGACTGACGAGCAGATCCTGGAGCTGGAAGAAGAGAGAGACAAGTTCCGCTGGAGTATTATAGGATTATCCGAGGTCCGAAGAGAGGGGGAGGACACGGTGATTCTCGAATCCGGCAACTTGTTCTATCACCGGGAGGGCGACCATCTGTCCCAAGGAGGTGTCGGATTTATCGTCTACAAGTCTCTCGTCAACAACGTTGTAAAGATTGGGAGTGTGTCGACGAGGGTCGCGTAGCTGATACTCAGAATCACCAAACGGTATTCGCTGAAGGTCATACAGGTTTATGCACCAACCTCGGCACATTCCGATGTGGAGGTGGAGGAAATGTATGAGGATATTTCCAAAACCATGCATTCCTCCAAAACCCACTACACGGTGTTGATGGGAGACTTCAACGCAAAACTAGGCACAAGAGAAAGCGGTGAGCTGAAGTTAGGGAAATTTGGAGTGGGGCAACGGAACCGAAGGGGCCAGCAGCTGGCCGACTTTATAGAGAAAGAGGGACTCTTTATTATGAACTCTTTCTTCCAGAAGCGGCCCCACAGGAAGTGGACCTGGTCGAGCCCCGACGGTTCGACAAAAAATGAGATTGACTTCATTATGACGACCAGACGCCAACTGTTCAGTGATGTCTCAGTGATCGCAAAGGTGAAAACCGGCAGCGATTAGCGAATGGTTAGAGGCACACTGAACCTAAACGTTAAGTTGGAGAGGTCTCGTCTAATGAAGTCAACGCTCCGTCCCCCTCGTGCTCTAATCCAAAATCCCGAAAACTTTCAGCTCGAGTTACACAACCGCTTTCAGTGCCTACAAGATTGCAATGCAGTGGACGATGTGAATGACAAGCTCGTGGAAACTGTCCATGCGGTCGGAGCTAAGTTCTGCAAGACCCGCCGCAGAAGAACACAAAAACTCTCCGATAACACTCTTAATCTCATGGCTGTTAGACGGGAGATGAGGCTGCAATCGTCAACAGATTTGACAGCATACAGGCAACTGAACAGACAGATCTCCAAATGCATGCGGATTGCGGATATGCGATCGAGCTGAACCAGGGCTCCAAAGTCTTTGCCAGAGATCTGTCTGCCAGTAAGAGCCAACTGTCAAGGCTGAAGACTGAGTGTGGCAGCATCGTTTCCGGGACACCTGAGATTTTGAGTGAGATTGAGAGGTTCTATGGGCAGCTGTACACATCATCGTTGGAGCCACACGAAAGTGTGAGTAACGATCCAAGAGCAAGTCTTATCCGACACTATTCCGATGATATCCCGGACGTCAGTCTGAGCGAGATTAGAATGGCTCTCCAGCACCTTTAAAACGGCAGGGCTCCAGGCGAGGATGGAATTACAGCGGAGCTTCTGAAAGCCGGTGGAACACCGGTACTTGAAGTCCTTCAGAAGCTCTTCAATTCCGTCCTCCATGGTGGCACTACTCCAGAGGCGTGGAGCAGAAGTGCGGTGGTCTTGTTCTTTAAGAAAGGCGACAACGCTCTCTTGAAGAACTACGGACCGATTTCCCTTCTGAGCCGCGTCTACGTACTGTTTTCGAGAGTCATTACGAATCGTCTCGCACGCAGACTCGACGACTTCCAGCCTCCCGAACAAGCCGGTTTCCGAAAAGGCTTCAGTACCATGGACCACATACATACCCTGCGGCAGATTGTACAGAAGACTGAAGAGTACAATCTGCCACTTTGCCTGGCGTACGTGGACTATAAGAAAGCCTTTGATTCCATCGAAATTTGGGCGGTGATGCAGTCCCTTCAGCGGTGCCAAGTTGACTGTCGGTATATCGAAGTGCTGAAGTGTTTGTACAGTAGGGCCACGATGGGTATCCGAGTACAGAACCAGAGCTCGAAACCTATCCAACTGCAGAGAGGTGTAAGACAGGGTGACGTTATATCCCCGAAACTCTTCATCGCTGCTTTGGAAGACGTTTTCAAGCTAATGGACTGGAAAGGATACGGTATTAACATCAATGGCGAGTACATCACTCACCTGCGATTTGCCGACGATATAGTCCTTATGGCAGAATCGCTGGAGGACTTAAGCACTATGCTCAATGACCTCAATAGTGCCTCCCAACGGATTGGTCTTAAGATGAACATGGACAAAACAAAGATCATGTTTAATGTCCATGTCACACCTATGCCGGTAGTTGTTGGAAGCACTATGCTCGAAGTTGTTGACGACTACGTTTACCTGGGATAAATAATCCGACTAGGTAAATCCAACTTCGACCGAGAGGTCAATCGACGGATTCAATTCGGCTGGGCAGCGTTCGGGAAATTACGACACATCTTCTCGTCAGGTATACCTCAATCTCTGAAAACTAAAGTGTAAAACCAGTGCGTGTTGCCAGTGATGGCTTACGGATCAGAGACGTGGTCCTTCACTGCTGGCCGTATGAGGACGCTCAAGGTCGCTCAGCGAGTTATGGAGAGGGCTATGCTCGGAGTTTCTCTGCGTTATAGACTGAGAAATGAGGATATCCGCAGTAAAACCAGAGTGACCGACATAGCCCAACGGATTAGTAAGCTGAAGTGGCAATGGGCCGGCCATATAGCTCGAAGAACCGATAACCGATTGGGAAGAAAGGTTCTTGAGTGGCAGCCTCGTACCGGTAGGCGTAGTGTAGGGCGACCCCCCACTAGATGGAGTGACGACCTGGTAAGATATGCAGGAAGTCGATGGATGCAGGTGGCTCAGGACCGTGCTTTGTGGCATTACTTGGGGGAGGCCTATGTTCAGCAGTGGACTTGTGAAGGGCTGTGATGATGATGATGATGATGATAGGCGTGAGTTGTCATTCGCATCATGCTACAACGCAAAGACCAACTTATATAAAATATTTAACTATTTTATGAAAATAATATCGAACTAATTTAAGACGGTAGAACAATCCTTTGTTCGAATGTGGCGAGCATTGTTAGAGATTTACCCCGTGAATATTTGAGCCGTTGCATTCACAGCTAGATATGTCAGGAATTCGAACAGGCAACGGTTTGTTTACAGCATTTGAGTCTGTAGCAGAATATCTTCAAAAGTTTAATATTATTTTTCTTTAATCTACAGTTACAAAAAGGACAAAGAAATTAAAAATTCTCATTTATTTAACAATAAAATGTTAAATTTAATCAACTATATTTTTAAAAGAACATAAAATTTAACTTATTCATTCCTTCCTTTATGCTATGGTGGTGACTGTTTGATGGTGGTAGCTATTAACACATTCCATCTAGAGGGTATTGCAGGAGGCAAATATGGGAAAGGCCAGAATCTCGAGTCCTTCAATAGGCTAATCCCTATCCTACATATCAGACTGACGTAAATATACAGACCAGAAACGAACAAGTTGCAATATAACTGGTGTTGCATTCTTTAATCCGCCTAATAATGTGGCGTTTACGGCATACCATTCCATATGAAATAGCGGAATAAAAAGCAGTGACACCTCTTAAAATAAAAAAATCGTCGTAAAATAAAAGATAGAAAGTCAAATAGAAACTAATATACATTTTTCAAAAGTAAATTACATTATTTGATATATTGTGAAAATTACGTTTACTGAACATTTTTGCATTTTATTTTCATAAATCCATTAGGAAATAAAAAATTCCTAGTCAGGATTTTAAACTTCCTTCGAAAAAAAGGACTTTTAATTTTTAATAAATAGTAAAAACTATGTACATTATATACTTTTTAAATTATTATAATAATATTATTTCTTAAATTATAATTCCGTAACGAAATTACTGCGAACGAGTTTGTGAGTATTATTGATAGCTCTTTTAATCAATAGGAAAGTTTGAAAGCAACACATACAGTTTTTAACGGAGATACTAAACGTTGGCGTATCCTTTGCTAATGTGCCGGTACAATTGTAATTCTACGTTTTTAATGTTATGGTCTTGTTGATTTCAAAACTACAATCAAATATTTTATATAAAACCTCCTTATACTCCATTCAATAGTAAATGGCTACTGCAGCTCATGGTCATACCTCATAGACTGTAATTATACTGACTCTCTATAACGTTCAGACTGAAAAACCCGTTGCTATTTGTCGACAGAAATATGTAAGAGCACCTACACAGATGGAATCCCAGGCAGAAAAATAATCCTACCATCTAGTGAAACCGATTTCTCAGAACCATTAGATACTTTATAATATTTTGTCATTGTTATTAATATCGTCGTAATGGGAAGAGGAATCGAAAATGTAAATATTTATAATTCAAAAAAAAAAAAAGAATATTTTAAACACTGACCTCTATATATACAAGTACGCTGTACTGACTATGCCATACGAAATGTCTGTGTCAATTTGAAACACCCCTAACGGTCGTATTGGAAACTAAAATTGACTAATATGCCAAAGTCTATTGTCTTATTTAAATTGTCATATTTAAAAATCTATATTTTGAACTTTAAAACTAAAAACGAAAGTATTTTATGTTGTTTGATTGTGTATAATATTAGTTACATAATTATTTTTAATAACAACGAGAGTGTGCGTAATCTGTAAAACTCGTTACCAAAGGCGAAGTGGTATAACATTTATACACATACAAGTGAATTTTCAGCTAATATTAATCAAATTAAAACTATTTAATAATATAAGTACTTAATAATTTTGTTACTAATATTAATATCATATATACCAACACGTTTGGCTGTACATTACTGAGTTTTGATAAACAATAAAATTCAATAGGATTGTCAAGTTTCTTGTCTATAATACTTATCGATGTTCTTTCCTACCCATATCTGTTAACAAAGTAGCCAACAGATGATTATTATCAAATGTTTATTTATTACCAGGTTTCCAACTGAACCTAGACTAAAATTATGGTTTAAAAACATAAATATTGTGAATTGGCGTCTGTAACAGAATGATCATATTTGTTCTGAACTGTTCACAGACGACTGTTTTATTAGACATGAGAACTGCACCACTTTAAAAAAGTGCAGTATTTCGACAATATTTTCCGGTAGTACCAGTACCAGTACCAGTATTATTATTCCGAATGTTTTTTTTATTTCTTCTTTCCTCATTTTCCCCCAAACTTAAGGGCAATAGCCAAGTGTAGAAAGGCCGCCTGATGATGTCGATGCCACGTTGGATGTGTGTTAGTGTGCTGCGGCTAGAGGAGATTCCTCTACGTATACTGCTGTAGTCAAGGTGGAGTCGTCAGGGAAGAGGAGTGTTGGTATGGCGATTGGCGATGTGATGCAACTCGACTATCCTTCGCGACTTTGGTGTGGCTGCACCGCTTGATTTTTCCAAGTGCTCGTTCTTTCCTGGCTCCATTCGTATATCGGACTCGGGGAGTCCGTAGTGCAGGTGGAGTCAGAGGCCGCGAAGGGATGTGTGCCTTGTGTTTCTGGTGCGCCTTTTCTGAGAAGAAAAACGGGGAGAAGTCAGCAACTAAAGAATCAGTGAATCGCATCTTTAAATTAAAAACCTTAAAATTGGTATTTTAAGTGAAAGTTCTGGATTTTATTATTAGCAAAATGTGAAAACTAATTGAAACACTCATAAACATTTTGGACGATTGTAACGCGAAATGTGAAATTTTTATATGAGACAGAACGAGCTTCTGTAAGTCCATATTTTTTAAATAAACTGAATATGTATATTGTATTTATATATTTAATGTATTTTAAAAATTGGAGATCTTACAATGATAATAATTATCGTTTCATATATTTGATTTCAATTTAGAATTTCTTTCTATCTATTGAATTCTTCTTTCTATTGAAGGACCGCCCTACACTTAACTTTCGGGTACAGAGTTGCCACTCGAGAAAATTTCTTCTCGGTAACTCTTGTCGGTTCTTAGAGCTATGTTATGGCTGGCCTATTGGCACTTCAGATTACTGATCTGTTTGGCTGTCAGTTACTGTAGTTAAGCTCAATTGACGGATCCAAGTCGACTGTACAGCCTGCGAGAGATTTTCTAGGTCACATCTATATATATATATATTTTTTATATTCACCTATTTGTAACTTGACTTACTATGCAGTATTAAAAAAGTGTACAGTTTAGTTGTGACAAAATACTTTATCAAAACTTAGTGCTTTTATTCATTCATTTTTGTCACTGCTTGACATTTTTATATCCATTGAAAAGTATTTGTAGTAAATACTCTTTTTGTATTTAAATATACTCATTTAATCCTGTCGCATTTTGTATAAATATAAACGTTTTATTAAAACTAAAGTAACTCGCTCAAAACTGAGTGATTTAAAATCATGAGAAATTTTAATAACTTTCAAACGTAGCCGTGATTCCATATTCTAGATGTAATTTATTTTGCCGAGTCGTCTCCGCGGTCCGGTGGGCTTGCAAAAATAATTACTTTTTCAACTGCACTGCGCTTTCGGATGTTGAGGAGTGATTTAAATAAAAGATTCGTTGTTTCGTCGTCTATCATTATGGGTTCAAGGAGGAAAATTTCTAATGATAACGAGTTGATTACTTTCGGCTGCAAGGTTGAATAAAAAAAGCATTTCGCAGTTCACATGCGGTAAAAGCACCTCCAAAATATATTTCACAGCAAATGATTTTTGTTAATTTGATAATTTTCAACCCAAAATGCGGCAAAAATATTAGGTAAAAATTTAACTCTATATCAAATAAATGTTACAATCCTTATTTTTAGACAGGTATTTAACACATGTTCGGCAGTAAAGGAGAACATCATAAGGAAACCTTCATGTCTGAGTAATAATAAAAATATATACTGTTTTGATGATATGTAAAGCCCATCAGTGCGCATTGCGGCAGCACGGTGGACGTTTTCTTGTCCTAAAACCCTCTCAAAAACTAAAGAATACCTCTGCCTAGCAGAAGGACGTATATAGACTTGATAATACGCCATACTTTAAAAAACGTCTAGCATGCACTCTTATAAGGCTACAAGCTCACAACTAGTCGCCCGAGTGGTCCAAGCTTGCAGCAGCTTACATGACTTGCTTTCCGTGCGAAAAATATTGTTAATTCTAGTATTAATATAATTGTGGCCTGAAAATTCGTGGTGAGTTTCAAATGAAGTTGTATATTTTGGTAAGTTTTAAGTTTGTGTTAAATTGATCTTCAATATCGTACAAAAGATAATATTACCCGTGTTTACGTATTCGCTTAACCCGATAAACTTAAATATTGTGGTTCAACCGAAGTGTAGCATTTTTGAAAAAAAATTAGACAATAAGCAAATTCTGCCAGTAGTTAAAATTGCTGCTGAGTAGACGTAAATAGTGTTATAATTTATTGCAGAAAATGTCTCAAAATTATCAGAGAACGACATTACGAGCGTCATGGAGTTGAGATGAGTTGTATAGAGCAATACGTGGTATACTAAATGAATATATGGGTATTAGTGGGGCATTCGGAAAATTCGGAATACTGTCTCAAGCCCTAAGAAGACACATTTTATTAAATAAATCAAAAATATGAGTATGAAAAAAATTGATTGCTCATATTACAAATATTGTGAAAGTTGGATTCGCCTTTGACAGAAAAAATTAAAAGAAAAGGTGTTTCGGTTGATTAAAAAATGCGATATCAAAAATCCATTATCAGAAAGTTGAAATCAGCCGGAAATGTATGCTTTTCTGGATTAATGGCTTGCAATTTAGAATTAACTCAAAGAAAATTGGCAAATCTGTCACTTTCTTGATCTTAGCGTGTTAGTCGCAAAGACTTACAAATATTTTTCGATTTGCTGCCAAAATTTCAATAAATTGATTTGATAATCTTCCTGAAGACATATTGACATGGATGAGTTTGGAATACCAGTCTATAACAACCCCCGTAAAGGAATTGCTACATAAGCAACCAACGATGTTTATACACTCACAAGCTGTGAAAAAGGCGAAAATGTAACATTGATTGCTTGTACGCACAAAGCAACTTCATTCCCCTAGAATTGATATAAAAAGGAATTTAATACAAACCACAGTTTTCCGAAGGTCTTTTATCAGAGTCACAAGTCTTTATGAACTACCACCACACAATGAACACATTTATGCATATGCTAATTGTACAATGGGACACTTTGTCATACAAGTGAGTCATATTAGCCAACGACCACTTTATTAAAGTCCTCACCCTAGGTTTAAGAAAATTGATATTTATATCAAAATACCAAATATTATCTTAAATTGAAGAGTTTGATTATATCTTCAGCATAATCCTTTGAATTTTATATTTAAAAAAGTAGAGGTAAAAGTTTTTCAATTAATTCATTTCATTCTTTTACGATTAAAAAAAGATTAAATAAAGACCAAACAGAATTTCACTCATAATTGCATTTCAGTTAGAAAGTTTGGTTTACTACATTTATGAGTAATTTTATATTAGTTCAATGAGGGCAACTATGGAATTTACTCTATCTACAATTGTCACTTACAATTAAATGTACTGCTCAACGTGCTAATGTTTCCATTTTATGATTAAAAACACCCCTTCATTATGTTATTCCTTCCATATTTGATTATCAGTTTGAAAAAAGTGCCGAAATGTGCCCGATGTGTGACATGCAATGTCACACCTGTTTTTTTGTACCATTTAGAACAGATAAATGCAGTGCGCGTGGCCCGCATAACTGTAGCCAAATGTATACCTCCTGTATATTATCTCAAATCTCTAAACGAAACTAATGATTACATTATTATCATATAGCTTTACAGCCTGTACTTTGCAGAATGTATGACTCTCTCATAGACTCCTGCAATAGGGGAGCTATTCGCCACATTTATTATTGCCTATCATCTTTAGAACTGTAATAGAGTCGAGTAGTAAATATTTCGTAGTCAGCTACATTGAAGTCCGCCAGAGTTAATATGTGTTCGTTTTTTTTCCTCAGATGTTCAGGTTACTTCACAGCACTTTTTCTCTACTAATTACCATGTTTTTAATCAGCTCTTAAATTTGTTATTTATAATTTTTATAGTCATACTATCATGCATTTAACTCAGGTCTCAGAGCTTACTACATGTGGTATAGCTATTCACATGAGCTTTATATCCATGTTAAATAGTAACGTTACAGACTATTTAAATTTCACTGTTGGCCACAGGCCCTCATTTTAAGAGGGTTAGGGACATAATGTCTTTGAAATATCTGTAATCCTTGGTGCATGTCCAAGGGTTAAAATTATTTGGAATATTCATTATCTTCTTGATGCTTTCCAAAACAGCCGAGCACTTGCTAAATATAGATTAAAATTGTTAGCAGTTTAAGTGTAATAAATGCAACTTAACACTTATTTTAATTTTTTTCTGTTACTCACTAGACTTATAAACAACAATATGATTTTATTGATAAATTATTTCATTAATTGATTTTTCTTCAATTGAAAAACTCAGAGAAGTTTCTTTGAGAAACGTAAAAATTTCTAAAGTAAATAGTCGTTATTATCTAAAATCTAAATAGCACATGTAGCGGCGCTGTTGTCACGCCAGAAGCGAAACTAAATCGCACTATCAAAGTTGCGAAGTAAAACAGTATATAGAATAGCTCCAAAGTATCACAAGCAGCGTTGGCCGCTCCCCGGGCAGTACACCGTGTACGTAACGTTACAATAAAAGTAATAACAACAAGAATTTGTTACACAAAAATTTGAACTGCTCACGCCATAGATAAGCTAGTACTCGGATAAACGGAAGGCTTACGCGCACGTCGGCACAGAACTGTCTCCAAAACTAAAATTAATAATCAATAGCGTAGTTCGTGTGTCCTTCGTCCTTGCGGTAGTCGCGGTGGGCGGTCAAGCGGGAATTTTTCACATGTTGGTCATGTAAATTGCGAGGGGACACGGGCTGGCAGCGCATGTGTATATGTTCTGTGGTTTCGTTTTCGTACCGAAATAAATAAAAGAGTTCAGCGTCCGCGCGTTTATTGACCCTATAGTCAGCTGGTACCATTTTAATTTTCACTGTTGGTTTTATTTTTCAGTATTTTCATGTTTTTTTTTTACGAAATTATTGTTTCATTTAGCTGTACTTACATGATGGAGTGTGAATAAAGCTAATAAAACATTGCGAAAAGATGATTTTTTTCATTGGGATCGATTTTTACCTGGTCCCATCGTCAACGGTATCGTTAGTCTCTCTTCGTTTTCGGAAGCGTTACAAAAATACCCTGTATATAACTAGGCGCGTCGATTTTAGCTTTGTTTAGTCAGTTAATGATGAGATCTTACCTCCGAACTTGATAAATTCAAATTCTTTATTTGCAACTAA
The DNA here is from genome assembly GCA_907164705.1 of Parnassius apollo. Taxonomy (NCBI): domain Eukaryota; kingdom Metazoa; phylum Arthropoda; class Insecta; order Lepidoptera; family Papilionidae; genus Parnassius; species Parnassius apollo. Next base: position 52,773 of record CAJQZP010001370.1, on the reverse strand, counting down.
ATAGGTACAAAATGTTTTCTCAATGATATTATACTGTTATTGTGTTAAGAAAACGTATTTAGCTGTTTTCAACAGCATGCAAATATTCAAAAGTTTTTACAATAAAATTAATTACTAAATTTCATCTATATAAACAAACTAAATAGATACATATAACTATATAGTGACCTGAATGTGTATTTTGGTGAATGCTAAATTAAAATACTGGATGACTAAACGAAAAACTTTTTCAAAACTAAATAAAGTTGACGAGAAAAAATTACTAACGAGTCAGGTAAAAATTCTAGTTTTTACAATAATATCTGAGTACAAATGCCTAAAAAATAAAGTAATATTAAAGTTGATTTATGATCGTTTTTAGGTGTGTTAAAAGTTTTTTTCAACTAACAATAATTAATTATTTTTTGAATCACAATTATAATAAAAGTAAAATTAAAAATATATTTTCTATTGCTAATTAAGAATTTTTTTCTGTATTTTTTGAAAATCATATGAGCATTGGGAGTCGTGCACTTTTTTATATCCCAAATTTTTTTATTGGCGTTTGACATAAAATAATCGGAATATTGGAAGTGATGGTAATAAGGTTATTTATGAAAACTTGTATGCGTGTGAAATGCTTTAAAATGACGTGTAACAGGGTGCTTAAGACATGCACATTTGGATTTACCAATTTTTTAAATTATTTTATAGTTCGGCTGGACTAGGACAAACGAAGCTCTTTTAAAATGATAGCGTTAAATAGCAACATAATGGTGGTATATTTCTTGTGGTAAGTAAGAGAACTTAGAACCTCTTTTTACTTGTGACGTAGTATTTCATTTTATTTATTAAGGGGGTAAATACATTTGCATTCTTAATCGATGTAGGTAGGTATATATGGGCTACTGCATTCATTTACCATTAGGTGGTCTGTGTGCTCGTTTGTCACCTTCCTTCTATACAAAAACATCGGGTTACCCGATACTTACTAATTTGAGGATCTGATGATCAAATAAGATCGAGTGATTATGTAACAAAATGTCAAATCGTGTAGCGGCAGTGTAATAATATTCACTATCCTATATCGTCCCGTAGGTATCGTAAGATACGAGAGCCGGTAATTAAAACAGAAGAATTAAATTAATTAATTAATTAAAGCAGCATCTCTATTATGATAAAAACCCACCTGCCAAGAATGGAAATGGCAATAACCTTGCGGTTAGGCAATCTATGGCAGAAATCTGTGTTCAGCTGTGGAATTTTATTGGCTGTAATAGAAGGATGGATCATATTTAATCTAATTAAAATCTAAATTCCAATAATAGGTAATGAAGAACAGCACTACCAGCGTGGCACCTCACTTAATCATCGACCTATTCAGGGATATGTGCTTAACTCTCAGCAAAAGAAATGCATACTACCTGAAACATTATTTAAAAGTGCTTTATCCAGCATGTTGCAATTGGTAGTATAAACACACAATATCTAGTTACATAGTTGGTTATGTAGGAGAAAACTATATGTGGTTACATAGGAAATTCCAATTTATTTCAGTAAACTGTCATAATTTTTGTGCTTTTTCGGAGATACATCTTTGCGTAACGAACTTGAGTTTGTCATGCTCGCTAAAAAGATTTTGATAACGTTGTATGACGGGTCGTCCACTCCTCTTTAATAAGGTCGTGGAAGACGAGGGCTACCACATGCGCTAATCTAGTGAACAGGTAATGTTGTGAGAGCTGGTCTACTAGGGTTCGCTGTACGCTGATAAGCTCCAAATTTTATTCATCCTTTTTGAGTACATCATAAAACATACTTCAGTTACTTTATATTTTGTATATACTAAACTATTTAAAATTAATTTAAAAAATAGCGAAATACCGAATACCTGTGGAGTTTCCGACAATAAACACTTCGGAACGGTATTAGATTTGACATGCTTTAAAAATGATATTTGACAAAAGTAATTTTATTTTTTCAGGGGACAAAATATAATGATTTGAATTTTTATTTACATCATGCACTTAGGTGGATCTAATTGAAGCTACCAACCACGCTTTGCCTGTAAGCAATGGAACAACGAGGAGTCAAGTTCAACATGAGTGCGGAACATTTCAATCAAAGTCCTGCCTATGCATTATTCAACGAGCAACACTCTACCGTGGTAATTGAAATGCGCCAAACGGACCGAAAGGGGCCCCTCGATGGTAATCATATTGACACCTCGCATAAATCACTACAATCCCTTTACATTGATGTTATTACTATAGTTGTGTTGTTGGTAACATATTCGCGGTCTGGTCCGTTTTCATGGAACGATGCAAAACTTCTAATTTTATAGAAAAGTTCTACCACCTAGCCGAGTTGTAATGTTTATTTATGCTTGCGGTCCTTTCATGTTACTTTCACAAACGAGAATATTTATATTTGTCATATATTTCATTAGGTATATGAAAAAAAGTTAAATAACTGCTTACTTGTAATTAGGCATGCAATATTCGTATAAATCCATTTTATTTATAATCGGAGTTTCTCTGCGTGATAGACAAGTTGACAGTTCCATTAAGTTGACATAGTAACACACATAAAGTGTTTTAGAGTGTCCTCATAGCCATTGCCTCATAGCCTCACAGTATCACAGCCTCGTACAGGCAAGTGGAGTGAAGGACAGCCTGATCCTGTAAAGATCTAGTAAAACATGCGGGAAGTCTTCACCTGCTTTCATGTGGATCAGATCCATGACCATGCTTTGTGGCATAAGTTGATGGAGACGTTCAGCAGTAGATTTGTTAAGGATAAATGGGCTTTTCCAAAAATGCACTTAATGGCCTGCATTCTTCAATAAACACTCATATCCCGTGAGTGTTATATTAGACAGGTGATTTAGTATGTGCAGTTAAAAACTAGTGATTTTGTATCTAGCTCAGTAGTAGAAATCTACGAGATCAAAGTACAGTACATAAAATGGGATTTTTCCTTATTACAAATCTCCCCATTTTGCCCGCAATATTTACATTACATTCGAACAGTATTTTTTTATGAAAATAAGAAGAATATTTAATATACTGAAACAGCAGATGGGCAGCAACATGTTCCTTAAAATAACACAAAATTATAAAAAAATGCGGTTGGCAATCTGCCTGCCAAACTTGGCAACAATGACGAAATCTGCCATTTAAGGCAATCTATGGGATGACTTATGTTCAGCAGTCGACTTTTATAGACTGTAATGTTAATTTACCTAAATAAGAATCTTTTACGTAGGTAATTTATTCTAGGCTTATTGACTAACTGAACCCAAATTTCGTAGTTCTGGCGTTTATTATTCAGATATTCCACTGACTAATGAAGATTTATAACCTGCTCATTATTTTGCCCGACAGAATCAATTTCACTTTTAGCCCATTAACAATTTATATAACATAACGAAGCTTGGACCGATTTAATAAACTAATTCGGGGATACTCAATAACGTCAATACGTCGTAACAAATGTTTAATTATGTAATTTAATGAATTAATACAGTTAAAAGTTGAATTATGCCTTTAATCGGACAAGTTGGTACGTCGACGTTGTCACGTTCAAAAATATTTTAAAACAAAATCAGGTTAGAACCATACACTATGGTTATGAAAGAATTATTTTATTTCTCTACCAATGCTGATTTCGCATACCAATTACAGATTAATAAAAAAACACTCAATTGCTCGATGCTATAAAAACATACAGAAAACGGATTTCAACAATTTAGTTTAAGATTATCTTCATATTTCAACAATCTTCTTGATAATATAGAATGTAGTTATAAGATTTAATATGGATAAATTTTTAGCCTTTATTTAAATCATAATAATTTCAATAATTAAATGTAATATAAACTCGTCATATAGTAATCCCGTAGAAGCTCCAGATGGAAACTGATATAGGATGTGGGCAGCAATATTGTCATAAAAATAACTCCAATTATACTGCGGTTGTCAACCCGCCTGCTTAGCGTGGCAACTCTGACGAATGATAAAAGGCTATATGGCAATCTATGGGGAAGGTAAAAAAGAAGACTTCTGATTGACTGTAATAATGATGATAATGAATGATAATGAACGTTTTTTTAAATAAAAAATAAAAAAAACTATCTCAATCGGCGCAGTAACACATATACTTGGGTTAAATACCTGATTAACTTAGCTCTGAATTAATAAATAATTAATGATCCAAATCTATCAAATGTTTTCAGGTACGCTGAAACTCATTAGCAAAACAATGCCTTCCTCCGCATACAACAGGGCTAGCTTAAACATTTCTAATTACGAAATTCCATTCTGTTTGATAGAACGTAAAGTAGTACGGCATTTCCCAGATGAGTGTAAATTGTAAAACGTGAATCGTTCTAATATTTACCGAATGCTTCGTATCGTCTCTGGAAAAACATTGTGATATCGACGTGTGAAATTGACTTTTTACACGTATTTAAAACGTTCCATGTGTTACGAGAAATATTTTCACAACAACGTGTGTACTTGCACTTGTCACGTCAACATAGGCTCCGTAAATTATAAGTTTTAAAAAATATTAAATGTAAACAATTTTTGTTATTTCTTAGATAAGTGAGTTCATAATCATGTAACTAAAGACTACAAACTTTATCCAGTTGAAGTGTTAAGTGTGAACATTGTTAATTTAAATTTTGTATGGACCTAACGTTGAAGTGTTTAATAACAAAAGAAATATCAAAATGTGTGATAAAGTGAACGAAAACTGTTTTTTATCAAAAAACTAAGTGGATAATATAAGAATTTGCAGGAAAGTAACCATTAATTGAGCTTATAATTTCAAAAATATAAAAGACCGTTACATAGTTTATTCAAAAAATATTTAATTATTATTTCTTTAGTGGACAAAACGAACAATCACTGTAACTAAAGAACGATTATTCTTTTATACTAACTCAAATTTCAAGATACTTGGGTGTTTATTTTAGTATTATGATAATTATTGAAAATAAAAAACAAAAAAAAATTAAAAAATAGTTCCATCTTATGGCAAATGTCAAAACTACGCTTATGTTTATTCGATTATCACAAACGTTATCAGACGTTTGGCCAACAGAGGACGCTTATTTATAGAGTGGCATTAAAGTAATATGTACAAATTATATTAATCTTGAAAGATAAAACCAGAAATACGCAAAATGAATGTATGTTTTAAATGTAAAATTGTTATATCTGACAAACAATACTTAACCTGTTCTAGCTGTAAGGAGCATTTCCATTTGGATTGTACAAATGTTTCAAATAAAAGATTTTATTTAATGACGGTTGATACTAAAAATAAGTGGAAATGTAAAGAATGTTATGAAGAAAGAACAACACGTACACCATCAAATAACATAACAATCAGAAATAAATATCGGATTAATATACCTGTGAAGAATTCTTTAGACTCTCTGTCATCGGACGAGCAAGAGATCTATATCAATATCTAGATATCTTACAGAGAAATTAGAAATAGCAGAAAATGAAATTGAGAATATTTTATCAGAAAATTTTGCCCTAAAAAATAAAATTTCGGAATATGAATTAAAAATTAATAAACTAAACCAATTATGCAAGCCCACTCCTCACCTAAAAAATTTAATTCCAAAGAGCTCCACATGTAAGAAAAAGAAGAATATAAATAAAAGTAAATTGGATTTCTCTTTAATTGAAACGAAAGCCCTACTAAACAACAAGAACAATGTAAATATCAAACAACGCCATCTAGTAAAGACAATAGCAATCTTTATAGAGATAATTCACTACCAAGATTTAATGAATTAGTAATGTGTAATAATTCTCGTAGTGATACGTCAGATACAAACAAAAAAGAAGGTACTAAAAGTTTGCAGCGAAGTCAATCTATACACATAATAGGTGATGAGCAATTGCTGGCCTATCGGCAGCTTTAATTAAAACAAGACTTGGAAAATGGAATGATAAATACAATCCCTCGGCATATATAATGAGCAATGCAACTAGTAGTGAAATTCTACACTATTTTAATAATATGGTTAATAATTTATCCGATAATGATATTGTTGTATTAGGTGTAGGGGGTAATGATAAAAATCCTGAATTATTACATTTTAATTTTTGTTCCATTCTCAACATTTTGAAGAAAGTCACTGTTTATATTATGCCCGTTAATTATAATCCATATCTTAATGTATATAAATTAAATAATAAATTTTATTTATGGTCTAAATATTTAAAAAATTGTACTTTTATATATATGAAATATCGTAATGTAAATATGAAATTCTATTTAAATTATATTTGCAAAAAAATCAACTTTAATATAGATATAAATGAATATAATCTACAGTTTCTTACATTTAAAAATACAATGCGACACATAAAACTATTACAAAAAAACGCTAATGATGCACAGAAAATATCACAACGTAAATTGCCTAAGAAAAAAAGGCACTATCCCTTATTATTTCAAGGCAGCAAACGTAACACATATTGACAAGACAACACATACATTGCAATCGAGCTTAATATGCTCTAATAATATGAAGGCCGCTAAAAAAAGGAACTATACCCTATTATTTTCCCAATAAGAATAAAATGTTACAAACTACATCGACGCCCACGCTAAATAATGCAACTTTTTTTCGTTCCTAAGACTGCCAACGGCTTTAATATATTGCATCAAAATATTCAAGGTCTGTTGTCTAAAAAGGAAATAATCGAAATTACACTTTCAGAGCTTAAGGATCAAATAAATCCAGATGTCCTTTGTTTTACAGAAACTTTTGTAAAATCTGGAGAAGAAAAGAATATGATAATTAAAAACTATGAAATAGCGTCGTATTTTTCACGGAACAAAAAACGAGATGGATCTTGTATTATGGTTAAAAGAGGAATGCCTTTTAAAAAGATAACTTGTTTTGATGACTTGGCTGTCTCGTTCCACTTTGAATGTTGTTCTGTATTAATCCCCCATAGCAATATATTAATTATATGTTTATATCGAACACCGACTAAAATAAAACGACATTGTGATTGTTTTTTTCAAAAACTTGAATTGTTGTTGTATAAATGTAATTATAAATATTCAAAAAAAAAAAAGATTGTAATAGCCGGAGATATAAACATTAATACACTAGTAAATGATAATGTTACGACTACATTTACAGATATTATTAAAACATTTAATTTTCATCTGCATATTACAGGACCTACTAGAGGACAGTCCTGTATTGATCACGTTATTAGTAACATACCAAATGCCACTGCGAAAATTCTTCCACTTTCGTTATCGGATCACGAAACTGCTCAAATGTTAAGGTTTACCGTAAGCAAAAAGAAGGTCCTACCAAAAATTGTTTTCTCTTTAAAAAGAAGTTATTCTCAAGAAAACATTAATAAGTTTCAGTCTTATTTAGTAAGTTTATCGTTTTCTGAAGTGTTTTTGGAAACTGACCTAGATCTAGCTTTCAATAAATTTTATGAACTGTTTCAACTGTTTTATAAACTTTGCTTTCCGGTAATAAAAATTAAATCTAACATTAGACCACATATAAAATGGATATCAAAAGGTATTAAAAAAAGTTGTTCTACGAAAAAAATATTACGTTACAAATATTACATTAATAAAACAAATCAGAATAAAGTTGCATATAACAATTACACAAGGCTTCTAAGAAGATGCATCAATTACGCAAAAAAACATAGTAATAATAAGTTTATACTCAATAGTAAAAATATTGTAAAATCAACTTGGAAAATTATTAAGAATGAACTAGAGCATATAGCAGCAGATAAACACATTGACCTAATTAAACACAATAACTTTATAATAACTAAACCTATGAAAATAGCTGAAGCCTTTAATAATTACTATATTAATTTGACAAATAAAATAAATAATAAAATTATATACAGTAATACAAAAAATAGACTTCAAAATTCAATTTATTTAACACCGGTCGATGAATATGATACAAGTAAAATTATAATGACTTATATAATACAAATTCAGAAGGTTATTATGGCATATGTACAAATGTTATCAAAGCGTGCAAAAATCAAATTAGTAAAGTATTAGCCTATTTAGTTAATTTATCAATGGAATCTGGCACCTTTCCAGAAAAATTAAAAACGTCTATTGTAAAACCATTATATAAAAAAGAAGAAAAAACACTAATGGAAAATTACCGTCCAGTGACATTGGTACCTATATTATCAAAAATTTTTGAAAAGGTCATGCACAAGAAGGTCATGACTTTCCTAAATAAGTTTAATAGAATAAATCCAACTCAGTATGGATTTCAAAAATCAAAATCCACGACACTGGCCGCTTTTAATTTAATAAAAAATATTTTACAAAATACTAATGACGGACTATTTACTACGGCCATCTTCTTTGACATGTCAAAAGCTTTTGACTTCGTATCACACGATCAGCTTTTGTTCAAATTAGATCAAAACGGAATTAGAGGCCAAGCATATCACTGGATTAAGTCATTCATACAAAACAGGCATCAATGTGTTGAGGTGCTAAAACTTGACAATAGACATGTAAGTCAAAGTTATAGATCCAAATTTAGAAAAAATGCGTTTGGGGTACCTCAGGGTAGTGTACTAGGTCCACTTTTATTTTTGATATATTTAAACGACTTACCTGAAATTACTAAATATAGAAGTATTTTATTCGCAGATGACGTCGCAGTAATAGTCACAACAAATAAAAATATGTCACTAACAAAACATAATTTTGACATTAATCAAACAATATTTGACGTAACTAAATGGCTAAGTAATAATAATTTAACAATAAACTTAAGTAAAACTCAATATATAAATTTCAATAATATAAATAATAATTTAATAAATATTAATTATAATGGACAAACTCTTTGTAGTGCAACTAATATGACATTCCTAGGTATAATTATTGACAAAGAACTAAAGTGGAAAGAACAAGTTTGTAAAATATGTAATAAAATAAACAGGTTCACATATGCGGTTTATAGACTAACAAAAGTGGCAACAAAACAAACTGCAATTATGACTTATTTTGCATATATTGAGTCGATTATCCGCTACGGAATTATAATTTGGGGCAACAGTGCAGAGATTAATAAAGTTTTTATTGCACAAAAAAAATGTGTTCGTGCCATTCATGGTGTGGGCCCAGATGTTTCATGTCGACCTCTATTTAAGACACTGGGAATCTTACCCGTGCCTTGTTTATATATATTAGAAGTTGCTAAATTTGTAAAACAACACGGGAAAAGTTTTTATAAACTTAACAAAGAAGTGGTATCCATGAACACGAGATACCCAGATCGGATAGTAATTAGCGAAATACTGAAAAGTAAACGCTTTAGTAAAAATTGTTACTGGATGGGTAAAACAATATATAATAAAATACCAAACATAATCAAAGATCTTCCTATAAAAACATTTCAAAAAAAATTATACCAGTGGCTTCTTCAAAAAACATTTTACTCCGTAAACGAGCTTTTAAATTACTGATGAAAACTTTTATAGGACTCATAATTGACATTTTTTTTTGTTATTAACTGACATGGTATATAATATTGTTTAATTTAATTTAATTTATTTGTTAATTATAATTTTTTTTTTGTACTTTTGATATCTTTAGAATATAATTGGATGGATTGTTTGTTGTTGCTAATTTAATGATTTAATAATGATTGATTTTGATGTGTTAATTTTGTATAAATATAATTTCTAAGAATAAATAAATTTGCATGTCTCCATTAGAGACTTAGTGTGTATGCATAGTATTTAACAGTATATCATGTAACATACATACTAAGAAGCAAATAAATAAATAAATAAATAAACGACTTTCGCTCAGTATTTCCCCTGTATGTAAAAGGGTTCTCTATGCTATAACACTAATAAAACATCGAAGTATTAACAGTTATCTTTTCGTATCATATATACTTTACATGATACATGAAACATTTTTTTTGTAGAAGAAAGTGAAAACGAACGTGCAGCTCTCCTGATGGTAAGTATCGACCGCAGCCCATGAACAACTGCAACAGCAGTTGTCATATTCACAGAGTTAACTTTTTCCCCCCGGTGTGAGATAACAACTATATACCCGTTGTACCAATACTTACTAATCACATAGAATTACTAATTATATAAAAGCTACTGAATGAAACCTCAAAAATTTAAGCAATTAGTACGAGTACTATTGCCTATGAGTGAAGAAGCGACCGAAGAAAATGAAATTGAAAAGTTAATGTTAAATGGGTAAACATTATTAGGAAATCAACAACTAAGAAATCAAAAAAAAAAATATATATATATTTGGAAGACATGTGAAGTATGTCAACATTCATCGGGAACCTTTATCATTATGGTGTAAAAACATAGCGCAAAAACTGATTGCATCATATCTAAACAATAGAACGCAAACAGTTGCTTTTAATGGGAGCGGTTTTTCCGGATAGGTAGTATATATCGGTATTCCTCAGAGCTCAATTCCTTGCCTCTTCATCTTCTTAGTTTATATTAATGACTTACCTTACTAGGTGGGGAAAGACATAATATAGTTTTATTTGCTGATGATACTCCATTGATTTTCCAACTAAGAGGCAATAATTAAAATATGAAGATGTAACTGTACAAACATAGTACACTGGTTTAAAGTCAATAATTTGCTTTTAAATGGTAGTAAAACGAAATTTATTAAATTCACAATATCAAATATTAAACATGTGAAAACAAATGTGCCTTAAAATGGAGAAGAGCCGAATCTTGTTGAATTTACTGTTTTTATCGGAATCGCAGTTGACGTGAAGCCTCTAATATAATAGACTCGAATAGACTAGCCTCATATATCTAAACTAGCTAGCAAACTTAGTTCTTCAGTATATGCTATAGTAAAGATAACAGGCCCTATATGTGTTGAAATAGCTAGATTTTTAAAGTTATTTCCATAGCACAATGTCATATGGAATTTTGCTACGGGGAAATGCGATTGACATTGAAACTGTCTTTGGCGGTGCCGAACAAGATCAGTTACTTTCGTCAAGTAAATACTTGAATACATTTCTGTAAAACATATCGCATGTATAAGACATTACAGCTTGAGAACATCTTGAACTATTTAACTGATTATTTTGTTGTGTTTGTAATTATCAGCAAAAGAATTGTGTTTTTTTTTAATCAACCGTAAAAGACGGAAATATGAATCGTATACTTGTATGAAATCTCAAGTAAAAATGTGCCGTTCAGATAGATATTTATGATGTTTTTATGTTTTATAGCATAGGTTAACAAACAAGCGCACGGTCCACGTGATGGTAAGTGGTGGTTCTATAGGCAATCCTAAAATAAGAACAAAATTCTTTTACTTTTTATGCATATGATGTTTTACGTTGCATATAATAAGATAGCTATATTGTTCTCACGTTCTTTCTTTTACAAGGTTGTTGCCGTTTTTCCACTCTATATATAATATTTTAATAATAAAGATAAGTTCAAAGGAATGGTCGCTGGCCATGCTGTGCCCAGTGTCCAAGAGATTAGCAAAATGGGATTTATCAGGATTGCAATTTCTGTACGCGGCCAAATGCTCTTTATAGCGCGTCCCGAAATTGCGACCAGTCTGACCCACGTAAACGGCGTGGCATTCGTCACAAACAAGTTTATAAACACCCGATTTTTGACCAATATTTAACTTATTTTTTATCATTACAAATATTCTTTATAGATCTTAATTGATGTGCCATTATCGTAACAAAAAGTCTTTAACTTAGGAAAATCAAGAATGTTTATTAATGTGGTTTGTACAATACTTATTTGAACGTTAATAAAATCTTCATTTGATATATTACTTAAAATGTTATCGACTAATGCTTGATTTAGCACTATTGTATTAAAGTAAAATTTGTCGTCATGTATAATAAGTTTCACAGGGAATAATAAATGCAAACATATGTAGAATCAAGTACCCACTTGAAATAGTTTGTTCGTTTACGGTTATCTAATTGAAACCGGGCTTGCTTTACGAAACGTACACATATAGCACTGCTAAGTTGGTATAAATACCACATCCTGACTGCTGGCTGCTTTTTTGCTCAACCACAAATCAATCAATCGATTACCAAGATATCATTCACTCATTAATCACAGTCTATCAAAAGTCGACTGATAAACATTAGTCTTTTCCATGGGGTGACATTTGACATAGTTCCCTCTCTTAAAAAGTTTTTTTTTTGATGGATTAGGGTGACAAATGAGCAAGTAGTCCACCTAATGGTACGTGTATGCCGTGGCCCATAGATCTCTACATTTAACCGCGATTAAGAATCAAAATGCAGATGCATTGTCACCATTGAGGACTAAGATGGAATGCCTCGATTCCTGTAAAACGGGTCTACCGTTCTCTACACTCACCATACGAAACACAGTAGTATTAGTTTGCTATTTTACGCTGCTATTCTGTGAAAGCGTGGTACTTCCCCGCTTAAGTAGACCCATTCATGCAACAAACCATAATATAGCAGCAATGTGGCCATACCACGTATAAAAGTTTCAGTCGGTTAGCATTCGCATTTTTTAAATAATTTAGTTGTTATCAGGAAGATGCTGCTGCCTATCATCTGTTTCAATACTCTCTGTCACCTTTTACGATACTCGTGGGAGGTTATCGGGTCTGAGAGCTTCTAAGTATAAGGTAGTGAATGGATTCCTTTACGCTGCCACTACACGGCATGATCAAGATGCTGCTTTTACGTCGTGATTTCAAAATATTTTCATCCAAGCTTATATATAGATTTATCGATGGTTATATTTTCGTATAAGATATAGCTTTGTTGATGGTTATATTTCCGTTAATCAGAACATAAAATTGGGATTATAAGTTAGATCCAACTCGCTTATGTGCTGTGTGATTGTAAAGACTTATATTCATATGTCATTTACATTCATATAAGTATATTTATTCTTACCTCACTAACTATAAGTTTTTTTAAGTGAGTGAGTTGAATATTCACAATTTATAATATAATCATGATCACTTAATTACGAAAAAAATTCACTTGATTGTTGGAATTATAATAAGTCTTGTTCGATTTTCTTTATATTATTAGACATATAATAAAGTAATTAAAAATAAATAAATAAGCAGATACAAGTATATCGATGTCGATTGTTGCTAACATTAAGAACGAAATCACTAATATACTAAAAACATCATGTCTTGTGAAATAAAGTCACACAATATGCTACTACAATAAGGATGCCATTTTTCTAATTAATCAGAAGATACGAGTGGACTTCTCTCATATTTATCATAGTATAAAGAGACCACAGATGACTACATGTTAATAAAGCTGTACGTATAAATTACACGCCACATCCTTAAATACTGTTTCTCTTTTAAACATATTTTAAAAATAAATTCGAAAACAGGGGGCATGTATATTTCATTTTATGTAAAATGTTTTGTTCTCTCTATGCCTCAGATTTGGTACAAACAAGGAAAGGGTCTTAGTAACCAAACAAAACCTCATATAACCGAACTAATTTTGCATATGATATTTCATATAGTATGAAAAAGATAGCTATATCCAGTAAGTAATAATATCCAGTTGCATCATGGAGTGAGACAGGGGGATACAATATCACCGAACTGTACACAAATGCACTGTAAGATGTTTTTAAGAGGCTAAACTGGAATGGACGCGGCATCAATATAAACGTCGAACACATCTCCTCCATCGCCTATGCTTTGCCGATGATATCGTCGTCATGGAAGAATCGCTGCAGGAACTACAAGAGATGCTGAGTAGCCTAAATGAAGCCTCCAAACGTGTTGGTCTGTGTATGAATTTAAATAAGACGAAAGTCACGTTTAACAGTCATATCATACCAGATCCGATTATCGTTGATGGTGAAATTCTTGAAGTTGTTCAGGAGTATATCTACCTTGGCCAGACAATGCAGATAGATAAAAACAACTTCAAAATAGAAGCCGAAAGGCGGATTCAGTTAGGCTGGCCAGCGTTTGGGAATCGTTTGCGAATTCGTCAGACCTTCTCGTCACCCATACCGCAAAACTTGAAGACGAAAGTCTTCGACCAGTGCGTCCTGCCAGTACTCATATATGGTGCCAAAACGTGGACACTTACGATACGACTACTCCACAAACTCAAAGTTACCCAGCGGGCGATCGAAGGAGCTACGTTCGGAGTTTCTCTGGTGAATAAGATTCGTAACGAAGAAATCCGCCGCAGAACCAAGGTTACCGACGTAGCCTTCCGTATTTGCAGACTGAAGTGGCAATGAGCTGGTCACATTTGTCGCAGAAGCGATAATCGTTGGAGTAGGCGTGTTATAGAGTAGAGACCGTGTTTCGATAAACGTAGTGTGGGACGCCCCTTGGCTAGATGGAGCGACTATCTGCGCAAGGCAGCTGGCAGCAACTGTATTCGTGAAGCCAAAGATTGGGCTAAGTGGCGCGCCTTGGAAGAGGCCTATGTCCAGCAGTGGACTGCCGAAGCCTGATGATGATGATGATGATATTAATATCACCATCTCCCCTTTAGAAGATTGTAGCCGTTTTTTAAGCTTTTTTTATATACCTAGTAGATATTACTAATGTTCTAACTATGGAAAAGAACAGCCTTATCAATATACTCGTTTGATCTATGGCTCAATAAAAGTCAGCATTTGAATAATATTGCTTGAAGTATTCACTAAATACTAATAATGTCTACGGACGATGTGTTCAGCAGTAGAACTTAAAAACGTTTGATTTTAAATTAATTTCACTAAGCATTGTTTCAAACTTAAATAAATAATTCATTTCGATTGTGGTAAGTTGAAGTGTGTCGTAAAAATAACAAAGGGAAATTATGTTTACTAAGTTTGGTGACGCTTTTCGTCAGATTTAGTCAGGTGTGAGAAAAAATATCACAAAGTACAAATTCAAACAAAATGTTTATTTGTCCTTTATTTATAGAATAAGACCAATTAAACTATATTAAGTTGACTTATATAATTTTTATTGTATCTGATTGAGCCACAGACTGTCCCCTCGAACCCTGCTTGAAGGAACCAGAATAATGGTAAGGCCAATGACCAGAAATGTTTTCGGCGAATGGAACAAAAATTCCATACTCTAATGCGACCCCGCCCCCAAGGTAAGGACGCAAAAAAGACCGCATCCTATCCCAATCGGTTGGCCAAGAGTGCCAAACATGGCAGAGGTAGAAGAACGTTAATATGATCTGACGAACCTAGAGAGACATCGAAGGAAATCTGATGTTCGTTCGGATAAGAGGTCAGCAGAAGGTCGAACAAGGAAGTTGTATGGACCAATAGAGGCACTCCGTAGACGTGGGGATGGTAGTCGCTGTCTACGCGAAGCCATAAGATGGTGTAACGCTCCCCCCTATCTCTCTCTCTCTCTCTCTCTCTCTTCTCTCTTATATATATATATATATATATATATATATATATATATATATATATATATGTATATAAAAATATTAAATATTACATATGATTAATTAACCCCTTTTCAATAACATTATTTGTTTGTGTCCAGAAAATAAAATATGTTTTATCTTTCTAAATGAGCTTTCCAAAGGTTTAATAATAGGCCGTGTGTAATATTGTGGCGTGATCATCTTAGTTAGGACCCTTATTTACGTTGTGTTTGTTTAATTACTTAGTTATTTTAGGTGTCTTTTGAAAAAATGAATATTCACTAGAGTAATTGAAATCTGTTGGTAGTGCCTTATAAGCTAAGTGAACACTGTTCACGAAGACAGGGCTCGAGAAAGGTTAAAACATAAAACGTCCCTATTCCACTTGTATCAGGTTTACATTACTAATTTCTTATTATTTATCCCTTCCCGCTTGGGAAAGGCTCACAATATATTTATACAAAATACCCGATACAAGGGCTTCGCTCTCCTACATTTGTTTAAAAAAAATGTAGGGGGGCACACGGCTCCACACACGCCGTGCGCGGTGAGCGCCAACCATTTTGATGCACTCTCCCCGAAGGGAACGCTAATTCGGGAACTGGACCGTAGTCCACAGTAAAATAACTGGCGAACCAGTAAAAGAGGCTTGGCCCCTTGTTAGTGCGTAAGCACAAACATCAACCGAAGTCGCGCTTGTCAATGCGTGTAAACGCCATACAGAATACGAACGAATCCAGCCACAGTGAATATACGTCACACGGTTTAGGCAAATAGGCACCTGGCCGTAAACCCTCCGTGAGCGCCGTGATGCAAGTGTATGGCATCATCACCAATTGAATGATCAGCACGGCTACTAGCCGCAGAGCGTGTCATGAGTCTACTGCTCACCTCAACGGATGGGGTCCCACGTTGTGCGGCTTTCGGCCGCAGCCTTGAGAGTCTCCTTAGATCCTCCCGCTAGCTACCACCCGCATGAGGTCGACACATGCGCTCCACCAACCGATACAACAGCAGATATAGCCAAAAGGCAGTAGTTATAAGTTGTTAGTAATAATTTGCCATCAGAAAGGTTTTGTGTCACTGACGTTGAGTAAATGCATTTTCGATCATTTTTGTCTCACCCACCAAGTTGCCTTAAATCATTTGAAGGTGGGAAAGTTACAGAGATATATTATTATGTTGTTATATAAAACATCATGGAGGGCAGACAGTCTGCAGCCCCGTAATGAAGGGACTCGACTTGGGCAAAGTTACTTAGGTGTGAGTCAAACCAAGACGCAGAGAGTGCCATTAAGAATAGCGTCCCACCAAACAACCATCGCATAGACTCAATGCTGCAGAACGCAATAAGCATCAATACGACTATCGTCGGGCTTACACTATCCCAAGGTCCCTCATACTTCCCAGCAGACATCACCACCCGCATACCTCCATCGACCAGAACCACAAGAGTGCGTCGAACCAGGCGCAGCACACCCGCAGATCCATTACAAGACGCAATACCGCAAGAAGCAGTAAGCATCAATGCAACTATTATACGGACGGCGCCCCCTCACAACAAACCCACATGACCCCTATCGACTTCGGTAACAAAGTTTGTATTATTGTTAACTGAAAATATCTCTAACGTATCATAGTAGCGCGCTACTAAGACGCCAGTGAGCAAAACTCCACGTACCATAGCGCTAATGCACTGAGACATGAAGTTGAGTACGCCTGTTACACCTAACAGTGCTACCAAACACACTCATCCCAATCCGAAAGATAGACGACGCCTCGCTATGCGCTACGACGCCGCCCTCAAACGGTATGGGTGTGTGATGTCCACGAAAAAGCCGTATTGCTACAACAAACCCGCTTACCACAGGCACTAAGATGTTGTTAATTGTATACCTCCATCGACCAGAACCACAAGAATGCGTCGAATCAGGCGCAGCACACCCACAGATCCATCACAAGACGCAATACCGCAAGTAGCAGTAAGCATCAATGCAACTATCATACGGGTGGCGCCCCCTCACAACACACCCACATGATCCCTATCCACTTTGGTAACAAAGTTTGTATTGTTGTTAACTAAAAAAATATCACCAACGTATCATAGTAGCACCCTACTAAGACGCCAATGAACAAAACTCCACGTATCATAGCGCTAAGCACTAAGATATGAAGTTGAGTATGCCTGTTACACTTAAAAGTGCTACCAAACACACTCATCATCCCAATCCGAAAAATAGACGACGCATCGCTATGCGCTACGACGCCGCTCACAAACGATACAGGTGTGCAATGTACACGAGAAAGCCGTATTGATACAACAAACACGCTCACCACCGACACTAAGATGTTGTTAACTAAAAACTGCACCAACGTATCATAGTAGCCTGTTACTAAGATGCCAGTGGACAAAACTCCACGTATAATAGCGCTAATGCACTAAGACATGAAGTTCGGTATGCTTGTTACATTTAAAAGTGCTACCAAACACACTAATCCCAATCCAAAAGTTAGACGACGCATCGTTATGCGCTACGACGCCGCCCACAAACGGTATGGGTGTGCGATGTCCACGAGTAAGCCGTATTGCTACAACAAACACGCTCACCGCCAGCACTAAGATGATATGTCTAGGACACATCGGTTAGCGAGTCCAAGTTTACCTCGGACCAATTGCTCGTGAAGCAGCATACACGCCACCATGATAATCCTTTTCAAATCCCTAATAAGGACTAGTCATTTTGCTACAGTACTAGGAGCAATCAGTCACCCGACCACCCCATACAATGCTTATGCATCAAGGAGACCTTCTATAGTATTGCTTTTGTATCATAAACCTTACTTTCATAAGTCAGTAATATATAGAACTTCAACCTACGACCCCACTATTGTAATGCAAATTCATCATAGAGACCTTCTATACTATTGCTTTTGTATCATTGAGTTTATTATCATAAGTCCCTAATATAGGACTAGCCATTGTGCTACAGTACTTCAAGCAGTCGGGCTCCCGACCACCCCATATATATGTACAACTGCAGATATATATCTCCGGCAGCTCCTCCACACGAGACCTTCCACAACTTAGGAAAATTTTCTTTTATACATGAACTCCTTCCATGACTTAGACAATTTTTAACAAATTGTCTAATTATATTATAAAAGTTATTTATCTTTATTTTTATAATATTTTCCACTTGTATTTCTATTATTTATCATATTTTAAATATATTATTTTTACAAGTTTTTAACAAATTTATTTTTTATGAAAGACAATATTTTGCCTTTAATTTACTATGTTATTGATCTAATGTCTGAAATGTATTTATATTAACTTTATGCTTTTTAATGTAGTTTTATTGCTTAATATACATATTTAAGACTATTTTGATGCCCCTTCATATTGAGCCGTCACATTGGACAGGTCCGTACTTTCAAGACTACCGAGGTGTTGAAAACATATGTTGTATCTGATGTATACGCAATCTCCAACCCGAGGTACAAAAGAGTGTTCTACTTTGTACCCCGGATTGTCATGACTGGGGACTAGGATGGAATGACTTAATATGACCAATAAAAAGACTCTTCGTTTCCTTATATATACCTTAAAAAGAAATATAAAACCAAGTCGCTATTTTACGCAGGTATTCTATGAGAAAATAGTATAGTTAATTCTTATGATTGAACTCGTATTCAAGACTTTGGGAATTTCACTTTCTACTTCTCTTATGAAGAAGTATTGAAGCTGACATATTATGCATGGAAAACCGAGCTCAAACGTGTGAAATAGAGGGAAAACATGAGTGACTTGGAAAAATTTAATGCATGATGCAGAAATATCTGTCCAATTGGCAAACCTTGGCAAAGACAAATTATGTGTATTTGAGAACTGTCGCAGATGTTGCTTATATTTGTGGCAATAAGAAATTTTTCATTCTATTGCTATAGTTTACTCTTCCCAAAGATGAACTAATGAAATGAAATATTGTGAGTGAAATTAATTAAAATTTTGATGATATCGTAAAACACCAAATGACAAAATTTGATAGTGGACGAGTATCAAAGACCACGTGTGTGTATAAGTTGTAAATAATAAACAATAAAGATAGGTTGTGATAATTAAGCATTTTGACGAATTTAAATATAAAATAAAAAATGTCAATGGGGTATACCATAATTTAGTAATATTATAACATAACCGTGTAATGGCGAGAAAACACTACCTTATTTCACCTGTCAAACAAACACTGTCACAAAAGAATCAGAGGGAAATGAAACAGGAAAAGGGCAGCAGAAAATTTCTATATAACAAATCAAAATATTAAAAAAAAACTGCAGTTGCCATCACGCTTGCCGAGCCTGGTAACTTTAGAAAATTAAGCAATGTTTTTGATTGAATTTTATAAATGAATGAGTGAAAAATTCTAGCCTATACATATAAGCTATGACGCCATAATATAGACCCACTTTTTACCTGAATTCAAGCATAAAACTTACGAGAAATAGGTTGTGTAATATTAACTCGCTGGTATATTGTGTCCCTGGTCTATTTTTGTAATCTGTATCATCGTCAATATATCAGACGTATTTTTATTTTTATTTGTAATCGTATTTATTTCACTTTATCCTTCTTTATTATTCCACAATATTCCACTACTGAAACCTACACTGCAACTTCGTCCCTTGTTGGAAGAATATACGACATGCTGCGGCTTGCTACGGTAGCTTCTGGCGAATCGCTAGAAGAAAAATTTAAAAGCATTTCTTAGTAGCCTATCACTACGCTTAGTTAGGTAAGAATATTTAATAATAACTCATAAAATGACAGTAAGATTTATTATGAAGTCACCATTTAAAGTATGATCAATAAACTATATCTTTAATAAAATATATTATATAATTTGTACGGAGTACTATTTGTTAAATTTTTAAATTTAGGTCTAATTAAAAGTATATCAAATCTTAATATTTAATTTCTTTGTAAAATATTTGGTAATTTTAATATGTGAAATTACTTTTTTCATGTAAGGCAACCTTTTAATTAATGTATATTCACGGTCGTTAAATTGGTCTATCAGATCAAATACCCTGACATTTCAACAACAAACAAATTTATGATACTCACAAGCATACCTCCTAAATTTCACACTCCAAACATACTGTAGTATCAAGGGTCCATATTTCTGATTCAGATAGACAAGCAAATGTTTACTTTTATTCGGCCATACAAGCTTTCATAGAGTTCATTTCCGCTTGCATTCAAAGGTTCGTCTATAAGCAGCGTTAACATATAAGTTGCCCGTCACATGTTTCTTATAACACAAATACGTACATATTTTTACGAGGGATCAGTGATGTCATGATACTACCAATAAAGTTCCTCTTCCAATAAGTTTTCGTTGTACGGTTTTATGGCATGTGTCCACGGGTCATATTCTTTCAGATGCTTTGAAAATCGAAACATAAAAAAACTTTTTATTATAAGCATCGTCTTTTATGAATAATAATACTCAATATCACATAACTTGCTTTATTTTATTATAAATTATTCCAGTTTTTGGTCTCAAAAGCAATCAAATTTATTACATAAGAATTATAAAATACTAGCTGTTACCTGCGGCTTCACCCGCATGATCACTGGGAAATGAACTATCCATTGCTTTTTGAATTGAAAGAAAACTGAGTTTTGTTACTGAGAATTTGTTAGAGATGCAGCCATTAAAAGGAAACTGAGCAAAATTGATTCGTCAGCCTATTTAAATGTTTTGAAACGCAGCGTATAGGAACGCATGAAAATAGCCTGTTTATTCCAAATGGAATTGGGATATTTTTTTAATTAAAAGAAACTGAGCATAATTATCCGTCAGGGATGCAGACTTTTGAAAAGAAACTGAGCTAAATTGATTTGTCAGAGATGCAGTTTTCTGAATTGAAAGGTAACTGAGCCAAATAAAAGATCCGTCAGAGATGCAGCCTTTTGAGTTGAAAAGAAACTAAGCTTAATAGGTCCGTCAGAGGTGCAGCATTTGGAACTGAAAAGAAACTGAGCTAAATAGGAAATTTTGAATTGAAAGGGAAGATCTGTAGGAATTCTGATTGATTTATTGTGGGAATTTTGGAAAAAAAACTAACTAAACACTATTTTAAGACGCTACTGTACACAATGTTATATGTTTTTCCATTCGGGGAAAGAATGTGGAGATTCTGGGCATTGGACACACGCGAATATGCTACATGCAGCTGACCATGAGAGAAGCACGGCTTTTCTAAGTTGACCCCCGCTACCTGTAACGTTTTCCCTTGCGCTTTATTAATTGTCATTTGCAAAACTGAGTTTAATACGGAACTGCAACCTTTTGAATTGAAAAGGAAGATCTGTGGGAATCATAGGGATCCGTGGTATAATAACATTTTAACCTTTGCCTACGCTTGTTAAAATTGTAGCACTGATTATGTTCCGTCCAAGATATTTCTCCGTTCTAGATGTGTCACACGCAGCCTTGTCCCGTTATATAACCGAGGAGCATCTTAATTTCGCATTAACATGACTGGGACGCCTAATTTTAATTGAAACTTATGCATACCTGACAACTCTAGAGAATTTAGAAACTCTACGGGAAATGAAGTGCTCTGTTCTGTGTCCATAACGTGTCTACTGACAAATACTCTGTTATTTCTCCTGCTACTTCGCTTAATATATCAGAATTTATTTTGTTAACGCTCTCATTTTTTGGTGCAAGAATCGCCCATTCACATAACCATTTGTCTTCATGAATGTTGTTCGTTAAATCTGAATAAACGCTCGCAATTAATTCGGAATGACTCTGTACTAAATTACACATATCTCTCGTGTATTTAACGCAGCCCTCAGCATCCGTTTCCAACCGCCCATCGCCAATTTTAATAGTGTATTTAGCATAGTTTCCAGCATTGATATCATTATACAAATGCACTCTCATATTCGTAGTTAAACTGAATTTTGTCACCTTGTTCCATAAAATAGACAACTTGAGGTATGCTTTAATTTCATCTGCAGGTGTGCCCTTTTGAATGAAAGTTAAAGTTTGGCAAAAGGCACCAGACAGTAAAACCACCATTCCTCCCATTACATCGGTATTGCTGCGCAAATCCTAGAGCGTTCGATTTAGTGCTTCTACACCTTTTTTATGCGACATTGTACTTTCGTCCCACACTAAAAGTTTGCATTGTGGTAGCAATATTCCTCGTGCATTATTTTTGCTAAAGTTGCAGATCGGCGATTCTTCCTGGGCTAGATTTAGAGGGAGTTTTAAAACAGAATGTGCAGTGCGGCCCCCGCTTAGCAGCGTGGTGGCTATACCGGAGGAATCTACGGCCACAGCAATGTTTTTATCTTTCCGTACTTGCGCTAATAATAAATTTAACAAAAATGTCTTCCCAGTTCGTCCAGGGGCATCTAAAAAGAAAAGTGCACCATTTCCAGATTCAATTTCTCCTAATACTTTGTCAAAAACTCGTTTTTGTTCGGGAAGCAAGCGGGTAAAAAATTCGGCTACTTGCTGCTGAAAAGCTGGTATTTCGTAGTTTGTTTCACGTATAATTTCATCATTTAGTTCATCATCGGTTGTTTGCTGAGGGCTTATCATTCCAAAGTCGCTTAACTTTTTGCCTACCATTGCCATTACTTTATCTTCAATTTTTCCAAGTGCTTCATTATAAATTTGTTCAATGTATGTCATGTTCGCGTGTGTCTGCTGTAACCTTCGCAAAATATCTTCCGCCATGTACTCTTTATTTTTGTCCCACAATTCATGTGCAATAGATAGCGCGCAAGATGATATGAGAGTTGCATAAATATCCCTAACTTTGGCTGGTGACTGGTACTGCACAGCTTCCTCCATGGTTTCATCCCAGTGATTATCGTTTTCTAAAAGATGCAGAGCTTCACATGCTTCTCTATAAGTTGCGCATTCCTGACCGTTGACAGTTTTAAGCTCTTTATATCCTGTAGGACTCCGAACATGGCGCAGCAGCAATCGTAAACAGAAACATTCAAAGATAGTTACATGGACGGTATACACACGACCAAGGGTATCTGATGACTTTACACCGGGCCAATTTGCAACAGGCGCGCCTTGAATACAGCGGGGGACTTCAGTATATAACAACGCTTTGCAAAGGGGTCGGTTTGACAAATTTGAAAGAAGCACCAAAACGTTGCACGTTGCAAGCACCAAATGAATGCACCAAAATGTTTGAAGAAAATCAGCTGATGAATTTTATGTTTTTATCGCTCTCTTCCCGGTCTTGCGTGGAAAAATACAGTTCCATACATTTTTTATCCTAATTTTGGTAAAAAGACATAATAATCCAGATATTCTGACCTTCTGTGTTCGTCCATCGTACCGTCATCCGTCTTGTCAAATCACGATGGTGCCATGCTAGCTGAATTTAATTTTGACAACATATTCGATTTTCCCGCGGGAATGATATGTTTTTACGCTGAAAAAAGTAGCCTATGTCACTCTAAGGCCACCGAACTATCCCCTTACCAAAATTCATACCATGCCGACGCTCTGCTGCGACGTGAAAGAAGGACGAACTTTTGCAACATATTCTATTTTCCCACGGGAATGAGATGTTTTTCCGCGGAAAAATGTAACCTATGTCACTCTACAGCCACCGAACTATCCCCATACAAAAAATAATGCCATGCCGACGCTCTGTTGCGACGTGAAAGAAGGACAAACAAACAAACAAACACACTTTCGCATTTATAATATTAGTATGGATTTTAAGTAATTGCTAAAATTCGCTGTAAGAATAGTTTTCGTTAGATGTTATGAGACCTCGGAACTTTGCTTTGTAGCATGCCTTGGGTGAGGCCTATGATAAACAGTGGACTTATAAAGAGCTGCAATGATGATGACGAATAGTTCTCCGTTGTGTATGTCCTAAAAGGGCGGAAACGGAAAAAGGGATGGGCAGCAGCATCTTCCTGATAACAACTCATAATAATGGAAAACTACGGCAGACAGCGTGGTGACTATAGCTAAATTCTGCGGTATAACCTATTGGAGAGGCATATATTCAGTATTGAACTGTTATAGACTGTAATTGATAATGAAATAATGATTATGACCTTTATTTGCTGAATCAGGTGGAATGGCAACAAAGACACGCCTTTAAAAATGTTCAGTACATTTGTTTTAAAACTATATATTTTATGTAAACCAGGAATAAAAGTTTAACATAACTTTTTTATGATATATGGCATCAAAAAATAAGATATTCTATATAACTAAATAAATATGTGACCGGACCGTAACTATTCATAACTGCATGAAAAGAATAAATCTAAACTTAGTAATAACAGGCAACAAATAGTCGAGCGCACTAAAAATATCTTATTTGTAGGAAATACATTTCGTTCAATTATATAAAAGGCCTATAAAATTCCGCTACCGAACAAAGGCCGTTATGGCCGTGTAGTGGCGGTTAAGAATATCCACTACCCCATATCTTCCCGTGGGTGTCGTAAAAGGCGACAGAGGGAAACAGGCAGGAGATGGGCAGCAGCATCTTCCTGATAACAGTAACTGTACGACAAAAAAAACTGCGGTTGCCAACCCGCTCGCCAAGCGTGGCAACTATGGCAAATATACCCCCATGAACAATTACACAAATAGACGGCCCCCAGTCCCCGGCGGCCCCGCTATTCCTGGCTACGGTGGCGACCATCGTAACGGCGGGGCAGGGGGTGCTAAGAATCTCCGGTGGAGGTTCGGTTGCCACCTACGATGACTCGACCTGGCAACATTTAACGCACGTATCCTGAGGACTGACGAGAAGATCCTGGAGCTGGAAGAAGAGATACACAAGGTGCGCTGGAATATTATAGGATTATCCGAGGTCCGAAGAGAGGGGGGAGGACACGGTGATTCTCGAATCCGGCAACTTGTTCTATCACCGGGAGGGCGACCATCTGTCCCAAGGAGGTGTCGGATTTATCGTCCACAAGTCTCTCGTCAACAACGTTGTAAAGATTGGGAGTGTGTCGACGAGGGTCGCGTAGCTGATACTCAGAATCACCAAACGGTATTCGCTGAAGGTCATACAGGTTTACGCACCAACCTCGGCACATCCCGATGAGGAGGTGGAGGAAATGTATGAGGATATTTCCAAAGCCATGCATTCCTCCAGAACCCAATACACGGTGTTGATAGGAGACTTCAACGCAAAACTAGGCACAAGAGAAAGCGGTGAGCTGAAGTTAGGGAAATTTGGAGTGGGGCAACGGAACCGAAGGGGCCAGCAGCTGGCCGACTTTATGGAGAAAGACGGACTCTTTATGATGAACTCTTTCTTCTAGAAGCGGCCCCACAGGAAGTGGACCTGGTCGAGCCCCGACGGTTCGACAAAAAATGAGATTGACTTCATTATGACGACCAGACGCCAACTGTTCAGTGATGTCTCAGTGATCGCAAGGGTGAAAACTGGCAGCGATCACCGAATGATTAGAGGCACACTGAACCTAAACGTTAAGTTGAAGAGGTCTCGTATTATGAAGTCAACGCTCCGTCCTCCTCGTGTTCTAATCCTTAATCCCGAAAACTTTCAGATCGAGTTACGTAACCGCTTTCAGTGCCTAGAAGATTGCAATGCAGTAGACGATATGAATGAGAAGCTCGTGGAAACTGTCCATGCGGTCGGAGCTAAGTTCTGCAAGACCCGCCGCAGAATAACACAAAAACTCTCCGATCACACTCTTAATCTCATGGCTATTAGATGGGAGATGAGGCTGCAATCGTCAACAGATTTGACAGCATACAGGCAACTGAACAGACAGATCTCCAAATGCATGCGGTAGATTGCGCGAATTAAAGAAGCGATCGAGCGGAACCAGGGCTCCAAAGTCTTTGCCAGAGATCTGTATGCCAGTAAGAGCCAACTGTCAAAGCTGAAGACTGAGTGTGGCAGCATCGTTTTCGGGACACCTGAGATTTTGAGTGAGATTGAGAGAACACTACACATTGAAATAATACCAGGACTGAGTCCTGCCCGTGACCATGAGTGCTGTAAAGCGTTCGAACCGTCGGGTATTTAAAAAGTTAAAATATACGCGATAAATTCCGTAAAAACTAGTATTATTTCAATGAGATTGAGAGGTTTTATGGGCAGCTGTACACATCATCGCTGGAGCCACACGCAAGTGTGAGTAATGATCCGAGAGCAAGTCTTATCCGACACTATTCCTATGATATCCCGGAAGTTAGTCTAAGCGAGATTAGAATGGCTCTCCAGCACCTTAAAAACGGCAGGGCCCCAGGCGAGGATGGAATTACAGCGGAGCTTCTGAAAGCGGGTGGAAATTGGTACTTGAAGTCCTTCATCAGATCTTCAATTCCGTCCTCCATGGTGGCACTATTCCAGAGGCGTGGAACAGAAGTGCGGTGGTCTTGTTCTTTAAGAAATGTGACAACGCTCTCTTGAAGAACTACAGACCGATTTCCCTTTTGAGCCGCGTCTACGTGCTGTTTTCGAGAGTCATTACGAATCGTCTCGCACGCAGACTCGATGACTTCCAGCATCCCGAACAAGCCGGTTTCCGAAAAGGCTTCAGTACCCTAGACCACATACATACCCTGCGGCAGATTGTACATAAGACTGAAGAGTACAATCTGCCACTTTACCTGGCGTATGTGGACTATGAGAAAGCCTTTGATTCCGTCGAAATTTGGGCGGTGCTAAAGTCCCTTCAGCGGTGCCAAGTTTACTGTTGGTATATCGAAGTGCTGAACTGTTTGTACAGTAGGGCTACGATGGCTATCCGAGTACAGAACCAGAGTTCGAAACCTATCCAACTGCAGAGAGGTGTAAGACAGGGTGACGTTATATCCCCGAAATTCTTCACCGCTGCATTGGAGGACGTTTTCAAGCTACTGGACTGGAAAGTATACGGTATTAACATCAATGGCGAGTACATTACTCACCTTCCATTTGCCGACGATATAGTCATTATGGCAGAATCGCTGGAGCACTTAAGCACTATGCTCAATAACCTCAATAGTGCCTCCCAACGGATAGGTCTTAAGATGAACATGGACAAAACAAAGACCATGTTTAATGTCCATGTCACACCTATGCCGGTAGTTGTTGGGAGCACTATGCTCCCAACAACTACCGGCTTTAAAAATTAATTTTGTTTTCTTTATTTATTTTTTATATTTTGGTATAAGTAACGAATAGAAACACATAAAACATAAAAATATACATATTTCGAAACATTTTCATATTTCTCCAAAAACAAACATGTCGAATTCGAATTAATAGTAATTTTAGACTAAAAGTGAAGTATCTACTACTAGTATGTTATAAAGGGTTATTTATGAATTTTATTACAATTTCTAGCAACTAAAAATAATTTCATTCGATAGTTTATACATTCAATAAGATATATATAATATAAAGATAATCCCTGTAAGTTTTAACAATAAATATTGTATCAAAGTGAAAATATAGCAAAATTTGCCATCCCGCCATTTTACGTCGCGAGCCAAACGCCGTATCAAATAAAGTCGCCTTTCGAACATACAGGTTAAATTTATTAACTATAAACTCAAATGTTGATTTACCTTCGGCTCATTTTGTAATTGTTTAGCAAAAACATTAAAAAGTTACTGTCAGAACTGCAAAACCTATGATTACACCTATATTTATAGGTTAGCTAGCCAGGGCTCCATTTAAATGGTAAAAAGATTTGAGGCAATAAATAATTTATTTATTTACCTTTGCTTAATTATTACAAAAAATAATTTATGTGTTCAAGCAAAATAATGATGAAGTACTTTTCAACGTGAAAATAAACTAGGTACATAACTCTTTAGGTATGTAGTTTATTTTCATGTTGAAAAGTAAGTGTACGTCGACTTACAAGTCTAGTCGAGTAAGCATCTATAGGCATAGGTAAGAGTCGTGTCATATTTTACCTGTCTATAATATAACATAGGTATTGCCATACGAGAAGGCTTTTTTGGTGCACCCAATTATTATCTGAAACTATTTTATAAAACAAACGTTGGTTATATCAATCAATTACAATATATTTGTTGACTACGTAGATGTATTTAACTCTTAGTGGGTTTAGAAATAATCCTACACTTATTAAAGTGCGATCTGTAGCTTGTCGCTCGGTATGGGTAATATATATATATATATATATATATATATATATATATATATATATATATATATATATATATATATATATATATATATATATATATATATCATCGATTTTTATAAATCGCGATACATCGATATTCAATATTTATCGTGAATTATCGAATTCATATTAATTTTGATATATTTTAAAATGTTGTGTTAATCGACAAAACATTAAGCAAGAAAAGAAGCTACATTCATGTGTCTTTTCGGTTTTTTTTTCGTCCATCCAACCGTCCAGTAATACCATTTTGAGCCTTGTCATACTTCATTATAAAAAACATTACGATACATCGATATTTATCACGTGAATATATCGATACTGTTTAAAAATATCGATCCGATATATATCGATATAGTTTTTCACTTGCCCATCCCTACTAGTCGCTAATGCCACATGAGTAGATAAACGGAATATTGCTAGCAGCTAGCTGGTCACGCGCCTATCGTCCGCCCGCTTCTGCTTCACCCCATTAAAACCTACGTGAACACGATACCATTTAATTTTAAGATACGGAAACTTTTCTAGTGGGGCCAAAAATGATTGTCTCCTTTAAATAGTCCGAAAAAAATTTGGCAAGCTTTACTAGAAAATATATTTATGTCGGATTCAGAAACTAGATGTTATAAAAGCGAAATAAGAAAATGATTTTTTTGTTAAAGTATGGTTGTTGCTAAGGCAACTTATCACTACCTTTTTGGTGCGTTTTGTTAAGGCAACTCATCACAACGTTTTGGTAGCGTGTTTTGGACTCGAGATAATTAAGCCGGAACTCCATAAAGATCGTGGTAATCAACATTATTGTAAGTAAATATCTAGTCAGATCTTCATCGAAATATTGACCTGCGATAGCAATGATTTTATAATGCAACATTGAAATTTTCTAACAAAGAAGCTAACATAGAAGCATTTTTCCTAGGACAGATTTCGTCTCATTGAAGTAACTGAAAATGTCTTGCAGGTCTTTCTTACCCCGTCCATCCCTATGACGTATGATAAGACGGATTTTGGTCACATTTAAGTCTGCTAAGACCTTATTCGCTTGGATAATCTCGTCCTTAGTGAAACTAGGTATCTGCTCCAAAG
The DNA here is from genome assembly GCA_907164705.1 of Parnassius apollo. Taxonomy (NCBI): domain Eukaryota; kingdom Metazoa; phylum Arthropoda; class Insecta; order Lepidoptera; family Papilionidae; genus Parnassius; species Parnassius apollo. Next base: position 23,032 of record CAJQZP010001370.1, on the reverse strand, counting down.
AAACTAGATCCATGATGTACATTTACATACATTTCGAATTATTTTCGTGCAGTACGCAACGAAAATAAAAGGATGAGCATAAAGCTGAGAACAAATTATCGGACGCGTCCGTCAGCCGCGACTGACAGACGCGGCTTAGCGGTGTGCACGGTAGCTGAGACGGCGTCCTTGGACGCCTCGCTTCGGTCATTCCAGAAAGGTTTTGTCAATCGAGAAACATGACAAACAGTGACAGCGAGGACGAATTTATAAAGTTAGCGGCAGCTGCTTTATATCGTTCCCCAAAAAAAGGGGACTCAAATACTCCTTGTCCATGATATTAATGTAAAACGAATCGAGTATGGTGAATTTCATACATTGTATCCAGATTTACAAAAAGATGATAAACGTTACAAAATGTACTGAAGAATAAATACATTTATAGAGCTGCAGTTTGTAGTTATATAGGTACTCGTGGTCATGAACACATTCAATTAATTTTTCTTCATCACATATCATGTCGCGAGCGCAGTTGGTTCGCTTGTGACACTCGAAACGTCCGCGGACGCGTCCCGTGCCCCGTTCACACTGTCCGCGGACGCACAAACATCCAGCCGGCTGGATTCTGTTCGTACGTCCGAACGCTCAAGAGCAAAGCAAGGTCATGTCCGCGTCTTAAGACCGATAGTTTGCACAGTGTAGTATTAAATGTACTGGCTAGATTTCAATAAGCCGCGTCTGTCAGCCGCGGCTGACGGATGCGTCCGATAATTTGTTCTCAGCTTTAGAGCCACCATTCGAACCGCGACTTATTCAGACGATAAAACTAACAATGTTTTAATCAAATTTCAAGGCATTCTCAACATGAGACCAGGCAGTTTGCTCAATGTCTCATACAAAGGCAAATTGAAGCAACTGCCTTGCCTGTAGAACAATCAGACTAAACCTGATAATGTTGAAAGTTCCCTTTTTAATAGCTAACCTTTTTTATAAATGAAATCGCGCAAAACAGTGCTTCGCACTTCACATAATACACTTAATTTAGAATGCACTCACTCAAAATATTTCACGTAAAATGTTCATGACATTTTGGCTTATGATAAGAAAATTTGTACTTTAAGCAAGAAGTTAAGTAGTTGAATTTCTAAAGAAAGCGATTAGAGAAAATAATATTGATTACCACATATTGTTATCCACAAAACGTTTATAAAAATAAAACTACTTAAGATTAAAATATTCTAACGTAACAATATTTACAACTGAAATGAATGTTGATAGTTATCACTATTGCTGTTGGTACACCTGTATAACACTGGCTTCAATATCGTGTCCACAAAAAAAAAATGACTAGGCAGAAAATAAATTATCTGTCTAATAAAAATAAATGTTAGGGCAACGCGGCTGTTGTACACGTACTATGATTAAAGCAAGAATAGGTTGGCTCGACCAGGGGAGAACCATGCTCGCACGGAATGCTGGCTAGAAATCGCAGCATAATGCTTTGTTTCTTATAGTAAGCGATGAAAATGGACCACAAATTCCTTTTTACTAGTAACAAGAATTTTTGTACCTCTGTTTCTCCTATCTTTATCTGTTTCATACGTAATAGAGCCATGCTGCAGCTTTATTAAAGTTGTAGCACGAATTTTTCGGCTCAACCGGGAAAGGACTACACTATCACATGTACACTAGCGTACAAAAGCAGCTTAATGATGCTTAATAGTGTTTCGTATGCGAAAGCGAGGCATATCATCTTAGTTCTCATGGAGGAGATACAACATATTGGCATTTTGATTCTCTATCTAGGATTTAATTAGATGTAGTTGTCCATAGGCCACAGTATACGTTTTATATCAGTGGGATTTAGTGCTGTTTGTCACTATGATTCTATATAAAAACTATATAGATCTGTATTTTTTAGATCAGTATTTTTGATTTTTATCTTTGAAAGATGATGGGTTTTAATGGGTCACATCAACTAGTTTATACAATAGATGGACTTGGCTCGTTTATTATCTTACTGGTATTAAAAAGAGGGTAGAAGGTTTTTGTTTGTTTATTGTTTTTAATAAATTAGCCTAAAAGTCGGGCATTAATTTGATGAAATTCACTACTTTAAGAAATGATGCTTTCTCCTCAAATGCCATTAATCACAGCCACATTAGGAATAACATACACCTACATTCAAAGTAGCTTAACTAGAACTGTATTAAATGTTCGTCGTATCTTAATCATTAGAATATTTGTGCAAAATTCAAGTATTACTTTCTTAGTAATAACTTCAAAAGATTTGATCTAAAGAAACGCAATGAAAAAACTTTTAGAAACTATAGCAACAAGAAGAAATGTTTGCAACTTACCTACAAATATATGGTAGCCCAACCAAAATTTATAGCGTTGTCGATTCTTGATAGATTTATAGCTGAAAATATCTGTCTATTAGAGAGTGCTTTCCGTTATTTATGTTCAATTTATACTTACGCAGTATGAGTTGATAATTAGAGAAATAGCCTCACTACAATAAATTGGTCTTATTTAAGGTGGATTATAAATAAACTAATATAAAAATAAATTAATATAAAATAATGTTGTTTTTTTCTTAATATGTTAATTAGTAAAATTACACAATTATTAGTTTTTCGGAATTTAAATATTATTCTGTAGTATTAAAAATGAATATTTGTTATAGAATAAACAGTCTGTTAGGAAACTAAACTATGATTTAATTAAGATATAATATTAGTGAAAACAGCTCCTGAAGCAGCAGTAACCCGAGAAGACACATATTGGTATAAGGGAAAGTTGGTTAGACTGCGAAATAACTTCAATTAATTTCGTTTAAATTTTTAATAGAGGATATAATATGCTGTCTTTAAGTGTTTCTTGATAATACCCGTATCCGATTTATATCAGGTGAATTGTGTGATCATATGTCTGAACGAAAGTAATATGCTGTATTTAATTGTTTATGGATAATACCCGTATCCGATTTATATCAGATGTATTGTGTGAATATGTCTAAAGGAAAGTAATTTACCAGTATGTAAGTGCATAACAAATAAAAATGTGTCTACAGCACATTATGAAGTTGTTAACGGGAATTCTATAAACTATTTTTTATTAGTTCCAAACAAAAAGTGAATACAATGAGAAAATTTCATAAAAGAACATCTTAATATCTTTATAAAAAATATAAATGTTAACAATATGAAAATAAGTATTGTTACCATTAATATTTTAATACCCCATACCAAACATAACATTTACATGTAACGGTAACATTTACATGTCCTTTTACTTACATTTATTAAAAATTACTAGGCGCGAGAAAAAAAAATTGTGGAAATATCGTTTTTAATTTGGAAGAGTTAACTAGGAATGATATTATATTCATTGCAGATGAATGATGTACAACATACTGCCTTACACGTGCCAGCTACTGTAAGTTAATTGCAGTATGCCTATAATCTTTGGACAAATGCAAGCAATAAGTTGACAATATTTTACAGCAATCTATTTTTACATATTAGATTAAAGTACTTTTCATTTAAATAAAATAATATCAATATGTAATTAAGCGCCATCTATGCGTAATATTTCAAACTAAATTAAACGCCATGCGTAAAATTTACTAGAAAAGCTCTTTGGCCGCGACTGGAATACATTAGTTTACCGTTTGTACAACTAGATGTATCAAGTATCGCTGTTCAAAGAAAGGGAAGGAAAATTCATAAAATATTTAAAACGAAATGTAGCCTCTTAAGGTTTTTAGGAATAATTTGAAAACGAGCTTTACCAATAAAGCAACGCGTGCAACGCGTTTAGAAGGACGCGTTGCTTTATTGGTAAATAATTGTTGCAATTTTCTTTTGTGTTTGAATGATAACTTTCTTGTTAGTATGAGAATAACCATTGTAAACTGTAATACATTCCTGCTGGTCTGGTGTGCATTCTAAATTTATATGAACGTAAAAGTCCTTCCAAACGTAACACTATGCTTTATTACATTGTAAAACTTTCCATGCACTGCACCGAAAAATACAGGATCTATTCTTATATTTTGTTAAGATTTTTTACACTAAATCTAAAAGCCTCCTACTACTGTTGCGAACTAAAACCATGAAAGCCTCAAAGCTTAAGACCTTTTTTAATTATGTAGGATATAACTCAACAAAATTTACCATCATCATCATCATCATCTTCGTAATAAGAAATCTTTGCAAATACACTGATGTGCACATACCTCCTAGAACGCCACAAAACACGGTTTTTAACCATCTGCATATATCGACTAGGTCATCATCATTTCATGTAGTTGCGGGCCGCCCAACACATCGCTTGTCGGTAAGAGGTTTCTACTCCCTTCTTCACAAAAACATAGATTTAAAAAAATATACACAGTATAATAAATAGCCAAAGAAATAAAAAGTTATTATTTAAAAGTATATTTATCTTAAGCCATATATTGGCATGGGGGCAGGGGTCGTTTTCGCCTGCTGAGGACGAAGACGTCCTTTACAGAAGTCCTTAACCACATCTTTCCCTCTGCCACTCTCATCTCCCTTTTCCTTACCACTAGTCGACACCAGCGGAACCCTTCAACCCGAGACGAGATCAGCGCCTTGGGTCTTAACCACTCTCACTGACGACGTTCAAGGCTTACCCCGCGAAGTGGAGGACGAGGGGTATTGGAGTTGAAGCGGTTAAAATTTATGCTGATGCTATTATAATGGGTTAAGCTAAAAACTTTCTGCTCATTGGGAGGGGTTTTGCCAAAGTACTTTATAATTTATCATTCAAAGGGCCATAAATATCATAAATAACTGGTGTAGGACTGACTGGACACTCTTGTCTTAAAAAGCACATGCTTATCCTGGAACCAAGCAACTCAAGGATGTGCTGGTTCTGTTCCTCAAGGGAAGATACGCCTCTATACATTTTGTCTGATCGTGGACCCTTAATATGCAAACGTAACACTCATATGGCAAACTATGTACTTCGGCCAGAAGAAATGAATTTGCTTACAGCCAAACAAGTCCTTTTATTCATTGTATATATAGGGCTTATCATTGAACTATAGCCATAGCAGTGATCACAATAGATCTTTTAGGCCGTAGTGATACTGGACTTTCTAGACTTGCATAGCTGCTTACAATGAATTAAAAAAAACTTTCAGAAATAAGAGCAAGCAAATACCCAGTAGTGGGACGTATAAAGGCTTTAACAGTCATACAGATATAGTGAATCGACAGATACATATAGGTCACGCCTAAATAAGCCGGTAAAATATTTTTTATAGATATGATGCCTGCACGTGAAAATATGAATTGCTTATAAGTATCGGAAAGACAATAAACCATAAAATTATCTCTTTATGCTTCATTTTACTTACTCATACTAAATCAATACAAAACTGGCTGCGACTTATATAAAGAGTTGGCAAAGATTAAAAATACAAGTAAAAATTCAACTAATGCAAGCAACTAAAATAATATTTAAATTATATATTTTCTTATGTTTGATGTGCATTACGTTCTGTATGAATTACGTTTGATAAATGAAATATATTACTTTAATATTATGAGTTTACTATAATATGACATATACAATGAGCAATAATATATATATATATATATATATATATATATATATATATATATATATATATATATAGATAGATAGATATATAATCTAATAGAAAGGCGGCCTAAGAGCCCTTCATCCCATTACCAATGAAATGACATATAACCATGTCGTTTACGCCAGACGTAAAATACACAGACATCAGCTTCAAATATGCAATAAGGCTACTACTACGATCTTCAATCCATCTACCAAGTACAACGGGAGAGGCCGAAAATCAGCTGAGGAATTTTACAGAAGCCCTCCTGATCCATCCTAATCCTGAACTAAAAGTTTAGATGTTACTTTTGTTTGATAAGATCAGGAAGCTAGATTTAATAGAATTTCATGAGTAAATACATAACTACAAGCATATGGACTCTAAAAATATAATGAATCTGTAAGTCGCAAAAATATTAAAATGTATAACACGACACGTAAGTGCTTTTTTGGTTTATCAAATGGTTGCAAATTTCTGGATGTTACCCTAACGTACACTGAATTTCACGGAAGCAAATATGAAATAAATGAAAATGATATAATCCACTGAATCATGTATGTTCAGCACGTAGTCTACACGCGAAGCGTACAAAGCTGGCGCAAAACGTGTTCAGCAACGTTATTGTACTCATGAATGCTTGAGTAGAATAAAGGTATGTTATTGCAAGTCTCACGCGTAGTCTATGACGTGGGTTCAAGTGCGTATTGAGCAAGTGGGTGCACTTGAATGAATTGATACTCAACGAGCGCTGCGGTACGTTCCAGAATTAATTCGGCTATTGGTTTAATTGACTCGAAGAGTCTGAGAGAAAATACGGCCCGACGGCTTCGATGCGATTGTTTTGTGTACAAGGTATAGCGAAGGGGTGGAGTAAAATATTTTGAGAGACACCCTATGTGTTCTTGTTGTGGCACAATTTAGAAGAATATCGTTTTTTGAGCCAGAATTTTATCCTTCTTATCAATTTAACTAAGTTTAAAAAAAAATGTTACATACAATATTAAAAACTATTGAAGAGTTCCATCTATATATCTATCTATCATCTATATATATATATATATATATATATATATATATATATATATATATATATATATATATATATATACAATATCTCCCAAAATTCAACAATAAGCCAACACCGGAGGATAGACCTGCCCCGGACTAATCGGGGAAAAGAAGAAAAAAAATATATCCCAAATATATTTTAAGTTATATAAAAAAATGAAATTCTTCAGAAATTGAGACCGTTTATGATATTTTTCACTACCATGACCACAATTTTTTTTAATATTTGTTTCTTTTTTTATAGGAAACCTGAATAGCACTGCTATCTACCACAATTCTTAAAAAATCCAGAATAACTCTTGTTTTATCACGAAAATTAATGAAACTTATTTTATTCCCTAAATTTTTTTGAAGACTTTTACTTTTAACCAACTTACAACACTAGTATGGCAAGTTTTCTTAAAAATTGACGCAACTAACTAACATTCCAAACTGGTATAATACTCTAGGAAAACAAGTTATAATAAAATATGGGCCTATTATTTCTTAACAGGGGCCAAATGACGTCGGGTGTAATAAAAGTATTAGTTCTTAAAAAATATTTAATATTTCAAAACAAATGGTACAAACAGTTTCACGTGTAATTTATTAAGTTATTAAAATTATAGCAAACGTTCGAACTGTTCGCCACCAGCATTAATACATGCACGAAATCGCCTTAAAAATGATCGTTTTATTTGTCTTGCATATCTTCTGCTATTAATGTAATCAGCAGCCTGAGTGATATTTCGACGAAGCGCGTCCAATGTCGGTTGCCTATAAAAAAAGAAACAAATATTAAAAAAATTGTGGTCATGGTAGTGAAAAATATCATAAACGGTCTCAATTTCTGAAGAATTTCATTTTTTTTTATAACTTAAAATATAATTGGGATATATTTTTTTTTCTTCTTTTCCCCGATTTGTCCGGGGCAGGTCTATGCTCCAATGTTGGCTTATCGTTGAATTTTGGGACATGTATATATATATATATATATATATATATATAGATATTGCGTTTATGGTACTTTATATTGTGGTTAACCTATTATATTGAAAGTTTATTTTAATTTTGTAATTTCTTTTTTTAGACAGTAGTAGTGCTAATGAACCTATTTAACTTCAGTTTGTGATATTGGCAGTGTCTCTCGTTTTCGGCCTCTCTCTAAAATACGCATAAATTACCAAAGCGTTTCGGTTCACTTTCAGATATACTGCCTTCCTTTGTTTCTAAGGATATTCATAATGTTGTCGTTTCTAAGTCATGGCTTAAACCTTGTCTTATATCTACTAATTATTTTTACCTGTCTTTTACCTCATAAGAAAAAATCGTCCTCTGAGCGATGGTGGAGGTCTGGAAATATGTTTAAAATTATTATTAAAATAACTAAAATGGCAACCGGATCTCCGCCGTAGATTTTTAGCGCCCCCTACACTGCCGTTTGCGGGGTTTTTCATTACTCTCGACATCCTTGATAAACGGGTTGGCAAACATATTTTTTGTTGGAATTTTGCTGCTATCAAAAATGTGCTGATGTCTATATCCTGGGTTTTTTCCACTGTTGTCTTTTACGACACCACAGGGAGATATGGGGTAGTAGATATTCTCAGTCACCGATAATTGATTAAAACAACTTTTACGAATTTTATCATGTTTAATTTAATTACCGATGTTTCAGGTGCTTTCCAGCACTCATGGTAAGGAAGGACTGGGGTAACTTATGTCCCGATGTCAGTGTTAACCCGGAGTACCTTTTGTTACAGAGAGCATGAGGGATGTCTCTTACAGAACCCTCATGCTCTCTGAAACAGCAAACACCTGGCCGCCAAGCTTCAGCACGTGAAGCAGGTTCTGCACGAAAACAAGCTCCGGATCCGGCACCTACGTCACAGTGACCGAGTGAAGCCGGCCACATTCGAGCGTGTGCCTACTGTACTACCATATGTCAGAGGTGTCACAGACAAGATTGGCTACATCTTGAAGCGAGCTTCTATTAGAACATTCTAAACGCTGCCAAAGAAGCAGTCCTTACCATCTGTCAATTATCATATTCTTCTCCAAGATGCAGGAGTGTACAAGCTTTATTGTGAATGTGATCTATCATATTATAAAGGGCAAACAAAAAGATAAATTAGAACCCGCATAAAAGAAAAAATCGCTAGTGAAGCGTCAGCGTTCTACGACTAAGAAAAAAACAGTTATTCAGTTATTACAGAGATTAGTCGTTCAGAAGAGATTGCTGTCATTATCATGCTAGTTCGGGTAGTACGTTTAGGAAATGTAAAGAAATTTTATTGCGGAGACTTTGCCCTATATCACATAATGATTGGGAGGCTGCATTGCTGTTGTTTTGCATACTTCATCTTTTAAATGCTATTTTGTATATACGTCTAACTGTTAACTTTGTTACATATTTTGGTTTCATTTGTGTTTAAACATAAATTTATTATTGAGTTTGGTAAAATAATTTTGAGAGTCATTTCTTTTTGTCAATTTTCTTTTTCATTGAGATTTTAAAAAGCTCTTATGGCGCCCTTCTGAAAACTGACAATATTTTCAATGTCAGTCTCATAACCCCCTTAGAAAGATTTCACATGCTTTTGCATATCTCTTTCATTTCATTTTTCTAACCCAAAATATATAATATTAGGTCCTTACATATGAAATTAGCGTTTTGTCACACTTTGATCTGAAATATTTTCTCTATGGTTAAGAATTCCAAATTTAAATTTATAAATTCATTTAACTAGTACATTTGAGTTTTGAAAACAGTCATTCATTTGTTTTTTCCTCATTATTTCTTTCTTTGGCGTCGCTTATTACCGCACAATGGAAAACATGAAATATCGGTATATTTACGAGTACGAGCTCTACCGTGACACCAATGCTGCAAAAACAGCTCCAAAGATTATTGATGTGTACGGCGCTGGTGTCGCATTGAAAAAGAAAGCATGGTACGATTTTGGTTTCAACGTTTTCGTTCTGGAAATTTCGAACTTCAGAACCAACCCCGTGGACGGCCTGAGACCAAAGTGGAAAATGAAGAATAAAAGGCTATTGTGGAAGCGGATCCATCACAAAGCACTTCAAAGATAGCTGCAGGATTCGGGGTAAGTGATAAAACTGTATTAATCCACTTAAAGCGAATCGGGAAAATAAAAAAAAAAACTTGAACGATGGGTGCCTCATGAATTTAGTGAATCGAACTTGCAAACACGCGTCGACTGCCGTGTTACTTTACTCAAACGACACAACAATGAAGGGATTTTAAATTGAATCATTACTTGTGATGAAAAGTGGATACTGTACGATAATCGGAAGTGCTCGTCGCAATGACTGAACCCTGGAGACCTAGCCAAATCCTACCCTAAACGAAAATTGACTCCGAAAAACTTATTTGTGATTGTTTGGTGGAATAGCGCCGGTGTCTTTCACTACAGCTTTCCGAAATCTGGCCAAACGATTACGGCAAATATCTATTGTCAGCAACAGCGAACCATGAAGGAAGAACTAGCTGCTAAACAACCGAGATCGGTCAATCACTCTAGGCCACTGCTGCTTCCCGACAACGCAAGGCCACACACTGCACAACAAACAACTACTAAGTTAGATGAGCTAGAATTGGAACGTGTGCGACATCCACCGTACTCTCCGGACCTTGCTCCAACAGATTACCATATTTTCCGGAATTTAGACAACTTTTTACAAGAAAAAAGTTGTTATTAATTATGAAGTATGTTGATTCTCGCCTTCATGGTTTTTTTTTGTAAAGGGATCAATGAACTACCTATGAGTTGGCAAAAGTGGATTGATAACAACGGTGCATAAAAGTAAAGTTACAGCCTATATACACGTCCCACTGCTGGGCACAGGCCTCCTCTAATATCTGAGATGATTTTAGGGCAAGGAATAGTCCGCTGTGCTGCCCCCATGCGTGTTGGCGAACTTCACATATCTTCGAAATATTTTTTTTTCTTATTTCTCAGACATGCAGGTTTTCTCACGATGTTTTCCTTCACCGCCGAGCACGTGGTAAATCAGCACTTAAAATTCCAATTAACAATTTAATTTGTGTTGGCGGGGATCGAACCCGGTTTGCTCGCGTATTGTGAAATTTACAGCGAGCGCTAACCATCTGAGCTACCACGGCTCAACAAAAACGGTACATACTTTATTTAATTAAATATATTTTACAAAAAAAAAATATTGACTTTATATTCCTGCCGTATAATACGCCAATTTCATATGGAAGGACCTAATACTTTCATATATTCCTATCATGTTAATTTCCTTAACTTTCCATCTTAAACTCAAGAAAAATGGAACGAAACTTACGAAGGTGATAACGCTGTTTCATTATCACGCAAGACAACGTAACGTAATCTCCCGCGAAGCATTTCGGCCGTCCGATCTACGCTAAGCAAATAATTAAAAATAATGATCTTGCTTTAAGCTCAAACACCATACGCAAATTCTTAAAAATATTAAAAGTGTGTGTTATATGGCAAATAAGAAGAAAACCCGCCTGCACCGAGAAGTCAAGGAAACTACAAGAAATTCTGCTGGCCTATGAGGTACGTCATTCTATTACGTAAACGAGAATCACATTTAATCCTACATTTACTTTCCTAACGCACTAAACATACCAGAGGCAGAAAAGTAATTAAGTTCTATCAAGTAGAATGAAATATAATAAAATATAATATTTTTATTCAATATAGATTACAATAATACTTATTGAAAGTCGTTTATGCTTTTATCACTAGTTAAAACAGTGATTTAAAAGAAAACCTGACAGCGTAAACAAATTTATTGAAAAGAGAAAATTTAGATACCTTATGTCACTTTCATTAATGAAGTTAATCTAAAGAAACTCCTTAATAATATGTTAAATCTATCAAGATATTTAGGCTACAGTGTGCGTCAAAGAAAAATACATAGATATATATTGCATGTACTTTAAAAACCTTTACCCTCCTTCTTTAGTAGTCGTGGGAAAAAATAAACTTGCTTTGTACCTAGTTTCTTAGATATTAACATATTCTGCTGCTTACTTTTCATTATCAGCTTGTGAAATTTCCCTGCTTGATGTAGGACCTACCAAGAATATATTAGCAAACATGCATTTATTGGTTCATAGCCCACATATTCCTGCTCCTTAATTAACAAACAAATCATGCCGAGTTGGATATTAGGATATAAGCCCACCAAGGAATTGGCTTAGATTACGCTGCTTTTGATCACCGGTCTGTAGATTGATGATTCACCTTTAGCCTATCTGCCTGTAGTGTCTTACTATAAACCTATACCATACACAATATATAAATGCAAAGAATGAGACTTAAAATATTATTTCATAAAAATATATAGTATGTTTTCTTTAAATGATATTAAGATATCAAATTATATCAGTTATATTTTTTCGGTTTTCGACAATTTATCTGAATTTAAACTGTAAATTAATTAACCTTCAAAAACTCGATAGAAAACTGCAAACTTATTTATGCATGGCTTTAATAAAACTATTAGCTGTTGTTGTGGCTTGTTTTATGTACTTACGGACGCTTAAAACTTTTCTTTTATTTATTTGTAAAATAAAAAATATATTTTAATAAAATAATGCAACAATTCGGCGGTGTGTAAGAATATATACTATATATTATCGTCCTGTGAGTTTCGTCAGAGGCAACAGAGTAAAACAAACTAGGATACGGGCAGCAGAATCTTCCTAGTAATATACTAAAAATAAATGATTTTGCCAATCCGCCTGCAAAGCGTGGCAACTATGGCTAAAACCCCATATGAGACAAACGTATGTTCAGCACAGGAATTTTGATAGGCTGTAACGGTAACGGTCAGGGAGCAACTGTAAAAATTGAGGTAAAAAGCTATTTTATTAGTTAGTTTTTCATATACGGTGATTCTACGCAGCAATAATTAGATGTGATATTGTGTAGTTTTTTAATATTTTTCTGAAGAATTCGGTGTCTGCAATGGTGGTTTAATATTAATTGATAAATATACAAAGAGGTTCATGGGTAAGAAATCTTTAAAAATACCCTTCAAAGCTGCTATTTGATACAAATATGATAAAAAATTCTTAATACTACAACAATATAGAAATAAGGACTATGCTATGAATCTGCGCAAGTAGGCTGGTAGTAACCTGATGCATGAATCCAAAGACCGGCATAAGTGCGCTTTGGGATAAGCCTTTATCCAGTAGTGGATTACCGCAGGCTGATGGTGATGATAGAAGACTATAATTATTTTTCTTGGTCTGTGGGTTGAAGTTTTTTTCTATGTCATGGCATAAACTAAAAAAATCAAGTTGATTAACGATAGCAGTATCCGAGCTCTCGCAACTCTGTTGCTATTTCTTTTTTTTAAGAAGGTGACGAACGAGCATACAGTAATATTTTTAGTAAGTAGATGCTGTAGACCATAAAATTCTAAGTCTACCATCAATTAAGAATCAAAATTAAAATGCGTCATCACCTTTGGGGACTTAGAGGCAGCGTACCTAAAGCTCCCACAAAAAGCAGCGATGTCCAGGAACATTTTAAAAGCTGGTATTAATTAAATTGGGATCATAAAAATATGATACGGTAGTTCTGGTTTACTTTCTAACCTTACATTTTTTTATGTGTGGCCATATGGTTTTAGGATCTCTTTTAATATTGTTGATGTAGTAGTCATAGTATGCCTGTTTTTCTTTGCGAAGCGCCTTTATACATATCTTTTTGAGTTCCTTATAATAGTTCTTATGTATCTCTGAACCAAATTTACGTGCTACTAATCCAGCTTCATCCCGAAGTTTCATAATTTTTTTTATATTATAAGTCATCATCATTACAGCCCTTCACAAGTCCACTGCTGAACATAGGCCTCCCCCAAGTAATGCCACAAATCACGGTCCTGAGCCACCTGCATCCACCGACTTCCTGCATGTCTTACCAGGTCGTCACTCCATCTAGTGAGGGGTTGCCCTACACTACGCCTACCGGTACGAGGCTGCCACCCGAGAACCTTTCTTCCCCATCGGTTATCGGTTCTTCGAGCTATATGGCCGGCCCATTGCCACTTCAGCTTACTAATCCGTTGGGCTATGTCGGTCACTCTGGCTTTACTGCGGATATCCTCATTTCTGAGTCTATCACGCAGAGAAACTCCGAGCATAGCCCTCTCCATAGCTCGCTGAGCGACCTTGAGCGTCCTCATACGGCCAGCAGTGAAGGACCACGTCTCAGATCCCTAAGTTACATTCAACGTAAAATAAAAATAAAAGTACACATCTTACAGTTTTTGTGCAAAAAGGCGCATGAATATCAAATATGGTTAACATCATTGTGTTAAAAAGAGATACCATATCATTAACGTCATTCAGGGTGTTGATGGTTACCCAGTTCATCGACTTTAGATCTAGTGTCTGCCTATATCCAGCAATGTTCATAAATAATTAAGGAGGATAATCAGAATTATTAGGTTAAAATAGTGGGATGTTAACCATTAGATATTATAAAGCACATACTTTTGTAATCCTTGATGTTTTAGTGTATTATTATCTACTAATCCATGTAATCTCGTGGGTGTCGTAAAAGAAGAAAAATAGAATCTAAACTAGAATATTTGCAATAACATCTTCGTGATAGCAACTGAGCTCCATTTATCAGAAAATACAATCTTATCTTTATATATTAAATAACATATTACTATGGTTATACCACCATACATTGGATTACAACATCCTACTTAGCTTACATTAAATCGATATTGTTTCATAACTAAGAAAAATTAGTTGTTAAGATTATCTTTAATTGTATGCATATTTATGCGACAGAATTATATTTAAAATCTACGAATACATACACATATTAAATTATAATTTTCGTTGAAACGACACCTCGCAGCAACTTAATACCCTCAGCGGTGCTTTCATTTTTGAGATCATTTTTCAAAGAAAATTTTATGAATCTCAAGAGTGCACGCAGAGAGGGTGTTAGATAATATTGCATTGGCTTGAAATATGCTACTACTTTAGCAAACATTGTGTAACGATGAAAATGTAATGTAAAGACGGTTACTAAAAGGTTTCACAACATTTTTGTTATGCTGTTATTTTTAGTTTTCTTTATCTTTATGAAAATAAAATAATATTATTATTGAAAAAGTATCTATGCATGTTCGCATGCTTGTATGTTTGATGCTCAATCATAGAAAAACGGATTTTAATGAAATTTGGCTTTTAATACACTAACCAGAATATGACATAGGCTATGTGTTTGAAAAAAGTTTGAGTTTATCTAAAATTGCAGTTGGTTAAAGCAATGACGCTAAAAATTCATCGATAAAATTTCATTTCCTGGTGTAAGCTACGTTAAATAAAATACGTATAATATAATGTTTATATATAATACAATAGGGTGGTATAAGAATGTATGGAGGTTTCTTTTTTATTTAATTTATCATAGAATAATGGTAAAAACCTGCATATGGATGAGAATGACGTATGTTAAAATATCATTAATATATTATAACAATTTGAGGTGCCCAGCACGAATGAACTGTGAAAAAAAAAACAACTTCGTTCATTTTTTGCAGCTTGATTCAGATGTATATAGCACCTAATAATTTTTAATAATAGCAATTTATATATTGTTTGAAGCCTATATTCTTATGTGATAATAAAAATGTAATTGGTATTATATTTGTACACGATTTGGACACGATGATAGAAAATTTAGATGATTTTATCAAGCCTGGTCATGATAAATCTCGTCTCTCTTCTCCAATTATAGCACCAGAAGGTTTGGTAACGAGCTTAATGTAACCTAGAATAAGAGGAGAGAGTGCTTACATCCCTTATTATTTCCTTACATCCCTGGACGATTTTCTATTCATATAAACATAAACACTCACGCCTGTCACCCAGAGGGGTAGGCAGAGACTACAGACTTCCATTTGGCACGATCCTGACACACCTCTCTCGCCTCCTTCACATCCATACACCTCCGCATACATGCTCGTCGGTTAAGGGTACTCCTAATTTGGCCCGTTTTCAATAAATCGCCAATTTGGTCGATAAATTTTCGCCTAGGACGTCCCTTTCCGACTCTGCCATTCACTTCTGCAACATAAATTTTCTTTGTCACTCTTTCCTCATTCATTCTTTCCACATGACCAAACCACCGAAGCATTCCTTTCTTAATCCTGGTCACAACATCATCTTGCAAACCACACTCTTCTCTTATTACACAATTTCTTACCCTGTCATTAAGATTCAGCCCTAACATACTCCTTAACGACCGCATTTCTACTGCGTTCATTCTACTCTCGTGCTTCTTCTGCCACACCCAACTTTCACTACCATATGTTAAAGTAGGGACCAACACAGCATTGTGAATTGCCATACGTGCCTTTTTCGACACATTTTGACTCTTCACAATAGAGTGCAGGGCCCCATTTACTCTATTTCCCGCATTCACTCGTCGTTCTATATCCTTATCATATCTCCCATCCCTGCTAAATACGCAGCCCAAATATACAAACTCGTCTACTTGCTCGATCAACTCCCCTTCTATTCTTATTTCACAAATCGTTTTACTTTCTTCTCTTTCAAAAACCATAACCTTCGTCTTACTTGCGTTCACTTTCATACCCCTTTCTTTTAATGATCTGTTCATTAATGTAACCATCATTTGCAACTCGGCCGCCGACGACGCAAGTATAACTTGATCATCGGCGTACAAAAGGCATTTGACGGTTCTTCTATTCAATTTCTATTAAAGCTTCAGAATATAAAATTTAAATTTTATTTTAAATATTACCTATTTATATTAACAGTTCAATCAAAAAAAATATAAATGGACTTATAGTGGGTTGTGAAGTTGAGTTGAGTGTGCATGCATATCTATATGCAATTTGTTATAAAGAGAAGACTGTCAACCGATTTCTTAAACGATGGTTCCCTAGGCACTCAACATGATTGATTTCTCTAAGCAATATCACGGCATCAGGTAGATGTAATAGCTATTTATGATTAAACTAGAATACACGTAATGCTTTCATTCTTTCGTTTAAATACCTTTAGTCAGTAAGCTGAAGTAAAAATGGAAGTGAAAATTGTTTTTTTCATGCCAGTGAGCGAAGCGTAGTCTGTCCGAAGCAAAGAAATTTATAGCATTTACTAAGGTATGGCACTAATACAGTTTACAATACCCACGGAATGATATAGGGTAGTGGATATTCTACACGGTCAACTCTTACTGCTAATTATCACCAAAATCATCAACATCATCAGTTACGTATTAATTACGTTAGATGTATTGTGACGGCCCATTGTTATAAATAATTAATATTCAATTTGTATTTACGTCACAAGTAGTCTTTAACACACAAGTAGTCTAATAACATTTATAAGATAATTGGAAAATTGGTTAAAAATTGTCCTTGACTTAGACAATTTTTAACCAATTTTTTAACGTGTTCGTGTATAAAAGAAAAATTTCCTAAGTTATATAGTTTGTTCATGTATTGATGGCTTGCATGGAGGAGCTGCCGGAGACGCATAACCAAGGTCGTATATATATATATATATATATATATATATATATATATATATTGGGGTTTTTGGATGCCTTACTGCTCGAAGTACTGTAGCACAATAACTATGGTTATGGGTTGAAGTCCCATATATTAAAGACATATAATAATAAGGTCTGTGATACAAAAGCATTGCTATAGAAGGTCTTTATTAAGTGTTAACATTACAATGGTAAAGTTACGGGTTGAAGTCCCATATATTAAAAACATTTAATAGTAAGGTCTTTGATACAAAATCATTACTATAGAAGGTCTCTATGAAGTATAAGCATTACAATACAAGAGTTGTGGATTGAAGTCCTATAAATAAATGACTTATGATAGTTAGGCTTATAATACAAAAGCATTAATATAGAAGGTCTCTATGATGAATTAGCAGTACAATAGTAGTGTTGTGGGTTGAAGTCCCATATATTAAAGACATATAATAGTAAGGTTTATGCTACAAAATCATTATTATAGCAGGTCTCTTTAATGCACAAGCACTATGATAGTAGAGTTATGGGTTGTAGTCCTTTATTTTAAAGACATATAATAGTAAGGTCTATGAAATAAAGCAAGTATGTAGAAGGTCTCCAATAAGAAAAAAATTATATTAATAGAAATGGGACATGAAAAAGATTATTATAGTGGCGTGTATGCCGCTTAACGAGCAACTCAGACCGCGGTAAAATTGGACTCGCGAACCGTTGTGTCCTAAATATATCATCTTAGTGCCGATGGTAAGCGAGTTTGTTGTAGCAATAAAGCTTTCTTGTGAACATCTCATATCCATATAGTTTGTGGGCGGCGTCGTAGCCAATAGCAATGCGTTGTCTGTTTTTCGTATTGGGATGAGTGTGTTTGGTAGCACTTTTAAGCGTAACAAGCATACTCACCTTCATGTCTTAGTGCATTAGCGTTACGATACGTGGAGTTTTGTCAACTGGCGTCTTAGTATCATGCTACTATGATAAGTCGCCGCAGTTTTTAGTTAATAACATCTTAGTGCCGGTGGTAAGCGGTTTTCTTGTAGCAATAGGCTTTCCCGTGGACATCGCATACCCACACGGTTTGTGGGTGGTATCGTAGCACATATAGAATAATATGATTTTTATAAAAGTAGTGTCTTCACTTTTTTTAATAAATTATTACTTGAAATTTCAAGCAGGGAGTTGGGTAAATGATTATATACTCTAGGAATCGTACAAAATACACTGCTGCTTAAAAGTTTAGTTTTGTTAGATATGAAGCTTATATGGAAAGGGTATCTCCTTCTTTTTAATTTAACAAATAAGCTACTATTATTTCTTACAAATAGTATCATATCTAGTATATAAATACACGGTAGTGTCAATATTTTAATCTTCGAAAATATCGACCTACAGCTCTCGGTTTGTTTCATTCTGTACGTAGCCCGAACGCAAACTAAAGTAAAGACCAACTCTTTTCACACAAAGTTGCCTTAAAACATAACACAATATATTAAAAGAGGAGTAACATGTCCATGGTAAGCTGTTAAAATTGTGGATGTACTGGCAGTTTTGGACAACATGTAGATCGCATATGAATATTGATTAAGTTTCGAACAAAACATCTCTGTATGTGACTTCCAGTTTAGTTGAGAATCAATGTTTAGTCAAGAATTTTATTATATCTACTTCTTCAATTTTTGTTTGTTTATAGTAGATTTTCATATCCGTTAGTTTGTGAACTCTGTTTCGAAACGTCATTAATTTAGTTTTTTCCAAATTTATTTTTAAATTATTTAAAGTCAACCATTTAATAATATTTTCTAAGGTATTGTTTATCTCCAATTCTATTTGTGTTTTTTCTTTTCCTGTAAATATAATTGTACTATCGTCAGCAAATAAAATAGTGTCACTGATTGTTACTTTCGGGAGATCATTTATGCATATAATAAATAATAATGGACCCAATACACTGCCTTGTGGCACACCAAAGTTATTGATTTTGTACTGTGATTCATAGTCATATACAATTTTTTGTGAGGACACAATCTCGTTATGTGTGTAGACTGTTTTCTGTTATAGCTCTTAATAAGATTATGCGTATTTCCCCTAACTCCATAGGCAAATAACTTATCCAGCAATATATTGCATTCAACATAGTCAAATGCCTTTTTTAGGTCCATATAAAGGGTGCAGGTATGATTTTTATTATCCATGTTTACCATAACACTCTATAAAAATGAAAAAAACTGTCATATTTATAGTTTTGTTCTTTCTGAAACCTTCCTGCTCTTTTTGAAATAAATTATTTGTTTCGAAATAATTATTTGATCTTTGAAATAATACTAGTTTTTACGGAATTTATCGCTTATATTTAACTTTTTAAATACCCGACGTTTCAAACGTTTACAGCGCTCATGGTCACGGGCGAGACTGAGATGTTCAACGTCCAGATGTCATAGTTAACCGCGGTTACAATAGATTAAAATTTTTACTTTTGTTCCGATCTACACGGTATGAACTTATAGTATCTGGAAGTCTTGCAGTTGTATGCTTGGGTTTAGGGAATTACCCTTACCGAATAATATGATTTTTCTAAAAGTAGTGTCTTCACTTTTTTTTTAAATAAATTATTATTTGAAATACCAAGCAGGGAGTTAGGTAAATGATTATACACTGTAGGAATCATACAAAATACACTGCTGCTTAAAAGTTTAGTTTTGTTAGATATGAAGCTTATTTAGAAAGGGTATCACCTTCTTTTTAATATAACAAATTAATTACTATTATTTCTTACAAATAGTACCATATCCAGTATATAAATACACGGTAGCGTCAATATTTTAATCTTTGAAAATATCGATACAGCTCTCGGTTTGTTTGTAAGCCAACGCATCTCTTTTGCGCCCTAAAGACCAACTCTTTTCACACAGAGTTGCCTTAAAACATATTACCATACATTAAAAGAGGAGTAACATGTCCATGGTAAGCCGTTAAAACTGTGGATGTACTGACAGTTGTGGATAACATGTAGATCGCATATGAATATTGATTAAGTTTCGTACAAAACATCTCTGTATGAGACTTCCAGTTTAGTTGAGAATCAATGTTTAGTCTCAAGAATTTTATCGTCTCTACTTCTTCAATTTTTGTTTCTGTATAGTAGATTTTCATGTCCGTTATTTTGTGAACTCTGTTTCGAAACGTCATTAATTTAGTTTTTTCCAAATTTATTTTTAAATTATTTAAAGTCAACCATTCAATAATATTTTCTAAGGTATTGTTTATCTCCAATTCTATTTGTGTTTTTTCTTTTCCTGTAAATATAATTGTACTGTCGTCAGCAAATAAAATAGTGTCACTGATTGTTACTTTTGGAAGATCATTTACGTATATAATAAATAATAATGGACCCAATACACTGCCTTTTGGCACACCAAAGTTATTGATTTTGTACTCCAGTTCATATTCGTATACAATTTTTTGTGATGTTTATCATAACACTCTATAAAAATGAAAAAAACTGTCATATTTATAGTTTTGTTCTTTCTGAACCCTTCCTGCTCTTTTGTAAATAAATTATTTGTTTCGAAATAATTATTTAATCTTTAAAATAATACTAGTTATTACGGAATTTTACGCGTATATTTAACTTTTTAAATACCCGACGTTTCGAACGCTTTACAGCACTCAGGGTCAAGGGCAAGACTGAGATGTTCAACGTCCAGATGTCATAGTTAACCGCGGTTAACATAGATTAAAAAGCAATCATTGACAAACACAGATCATAGATTAATCATGCTATATAATCTGTCAAAACAAACACTGGATGATGCAACAATTAGGGTTTTATCCAAAGGCCTCAATTTTGCTAATTCACCACGCAAATTACCGTACGAAGAAATTATCTGTAGTGTTGAGAACTGTTTATTAAAAAACAATATGCAGAAAGAAGATTTGTAGGCGATACGTGAAGACATTTCGTCTATGTTAAGTTGATGTTCAGTGCCTAAACCGAATCTTCCCAAAGAAGAATTTATAGCGTTAAAGAACCTACGCAATAAACCAGAACTAACGTTTCTCCGCGCAGACAAGGGAAACGCCACGGTAATCATCGGTACGTCAGATTATGATTCTAAAATACAAGATCTTTCGTCGGATGTAAGTACTTATTTAAAGGTTAAAAACGACATAACAAATAGCACACTAAAAACAACTAGTGACCTCATAAAGAAACACTCCGAAAAATTAAATCTGGATGTAAAATGGATAATACCTACGTGCGCCAAATCACCAAAATGTTATGGGTTACCAAGAATAAACAAGCCCAATGCTCCATTACGTCCCATAGTGAGCCAAATCGATTCACCAACTTACAGATTGGCTCAACACTTAGCGAAAATACTCTCACCGCTGAAGGCATATACAAGAGAACACATAAAGGATTCCTAGCATTTTGTCAGCGAGATTAAAGACCTACATCTGGCAGACAATGAAAATATGGTCAGTTTTGATGTGCAGTCCTTGTTTACATGCTTACCTGTTGAAGACTGCATCTCAATTGTAACTAGAAGGCTGGAAGAAAACATATGCCCGTAGAAAATGCAGTATTACTCAGATACTGCCTTAAATCAGGCTACCTATTGTGAAAGGCGGAGTTCTACAAGCAAGTAGATGGTGTAGCGATGGGCTCACCTGTATCTCCCAATGTCGCCGACATATTCTTGGAAGACTTTGAGAAGAAAGCCCTGCTTAATTCTCCCATAAATCCAAGATTCTACAAGCGGTACGTAGACGACACTTTCACAATTCTACCTTTACATAAAGTAACTACATTTTTGGAGTGTACCGTGTAGTGGCGGTTGAGAATATCCACTACCCCATATTTTCCCGTGGGTGTCTTAAGAGGCGACAGAGGGAGACAGGCAGGAGATGGGCAGCAGCATCTTTCTGATAACAACTGTGTTATAATAAAAAACTGCGGTTGCCAACCCGCTCGCCAAGCGTGGCTACTATGGCAAATATCCCCCCATGAATAACGACGCCAAAAAACGGCCCCCAGTTCCCGGCGGCCCCGCTATTCCTGGCTACGGTGTCGACCATGGTAACGGCGGGGCAGGTGGTGCTAAGAATCTCCGGTGGAGGTTCAGTTGCCACCTAGGACGACTCGACCTGGCAACATATAACGCACGCACTCTGAGGACTGACGAGAAGATACTGGAGCTGGAAGAAGAGATAGACAAGTTGCGCTCGCATATTATTGGATTATCCGAGGTCCGAAGAGAGGGGGAGGATGCGGCATTCCTCGAGTCCGGCAACTTTTTCTACCACCGGGAGGGCGACCATCTGTCCCAAGGAGGTTTCGGATTTATCGGCCACATGTCTCTCGTCAACAACGTTGTAAAGATTGTGAGTGTGTCGACGAGGGTCGCGTACCTGATACTCAGAATCACCAAACGGTATTCGCTGAAGGTCATACAGGTTTACGCACCAACCCCGGCACATCCCGATGAGGAGGTGGAGGAAATGTATGAGGATATTTCCAGAGCCATGCATTCCTCCAAAACCCACTACACGGTGTTGATGGGAGACTTCAACAAAAACTAGGCACAAGAGAAAGCGGTGAGCTGGAAATTTGGAGTAGGGCAACGGAACCGAAGGGGCCAGGAGCTGGCCAACTTTATGGAGAAAGAGGGACTCTTTATGATGAACTCTTTCTTCCAGAAGCGGCCCCACAGGAAGTAGACCTGGTTGAGCCCCGACGGTTCGACAAAAAAAGAGATTGACTTCATTATGACGACCAGACGCCAACTGTTCCGTGATGTCTCAG